>CP106726.1:1161675-1412926 GCA_025506655.1 Gossypium rotundifolium
GATTAAGTATGAGTCAATTTCAAACTCGGAAATGGGTGGTTAGTAGATTTTTATTTTGTTTATTTTAAAATTTATTAACTAATTTATTAAAAAATTAAATTAGTTTTCCCTAATTTTGGCTCTCACATTCTTTCTTTTGTTTTTCTTTATGCTTTCTATTTTCTTTTTCACTACCTTTCAAATCAAGTCGATTTTGTTCCTATTATGCTTTTGAGTTTGTCTTTTCTTTCCTTTACGCTCCTCTATGATCGAGTCTTAATTCCTTATTTATTTTCTCTTTGTTGGTGTTGCTTGTTGGTAAGTGGGTTAGTTTCTATTTTGAGTTTCGATTTTGATGTTTAGTAAAAGGAATGTGTTAATTTTTGGATTATTGAGTTGATCGTTTTTAGTCAATTTGTTCTAGGGAAGGGCGTAAGTTACTTGATGATTTTTAGTAAGTCGACTTGTGTGTTACTATTACGCTAGGTAAGAGATTAATTCGATTTGGGGTTATGTGGTTGTGTAGATTTTGGTGTGAGTTCGTTCAGTATTTTTAGGGTAAATTGTTCTTTAAATCATATCGCTACCGTCGCTAATATTATGTTTTAAGTTATGCATTTAGGTTCTGGTAGTCTTGTGAGTGATTTCATAAAAAAAATCGAACTAGTTGTGTAACGGGAAACCTGAAAACAATGAGCGGTGAAAGTAAAAAGTTATACTGTCAATGCCACACGACCATGTGCTGGATCGTGTGTGACATATGGTCTGGGCTAGTTGGGCCATATTGAAACACCCTTTTGACCTGAGCCTGGACCGGATCTCGGTATGTTCCTCAAGTAAACCGGTTTCAAAAACATTTGATACTTAGGAAAATTTGTAAAGATTTAGAAAACTATTGATTTGAGTTGGGCTTAGATTGAAAACCCATTTATTTGATTTTGTAAGCCCATTTAATTAAACACAACCAATAACATTCTTAGCATGAAACTAAACAATAAAGTAAAAACAAAGAATAATCCACTTTGGGCCTTAGGGCCTTATTACATCAAATAAACCCAAAATAAAATTAAAAAGGTATTAAAACTAAATAAAGTCCAAATTACGAATAAATTCTTGAGTGATGCATGGCCTCCTCATGGTCTCTCCGGCCCGGTCAAATCCTTTGCTCATCACGAAAAAATAATTCCCACAATGGGGTGAGTCAGCAGACTCAATGTGCACTCCATACTATCATTCAATAAATCGGGCATTCATGTTCAAATCATCAAGTCCATATAATAACGAAATTGTGATGCAACCCAAACCCAAAACCTATAAGCCATCCGCTACTCTCCACCGTACCAACCTTGCACACCGTGGGGACTACTAAGTCGACCCTCCATCCGCTACTCTCCACGTTGTGTCATTAGACACTATTGTAACCGAAGTTACCAGATTTACATAATGTGACCGTAGTCGACATATTTCATTGGTGAAACCGAAGTCAACACCTTCGTTGGTGAGACCGAAGTCAACACCTGTTCTCCCCCTTTAGCATAAATCCCGAATGCCCCAAAACATGCATATATATATATAGCATAATTTAATTTCATGTCCATATTCATATATTCGCATGTTATTAAAATAACATTTTATACACAATCCTATCGAGGTAGGAAGCGTGCCTTGGTACTTTTTGTCACATGTGTGGTACACGACCACATTCATATTATTATTCATATCGTATATTAAAATATTTAACCATAATATATCGAAGAATAGTAAGGGTACACACTTTTTAAGCTTAATAGGTTCCTTGATTTCTCGAGAATCCCGATCTAATTTTTAGATCTATTAATCCCTATATTCGGCCCATCCATTAACACACATTAATAAACCCCTTTTTAAACAAAACCAAATCCTAGTAGGATTTGTAAGGAAAAACTCACCTCTGCCGATTTGGTGATTAAACAAAATCCCGAAAGCTTGGTTTTTCCTCTACTTGGTATTCGGCCAACCTTGTAGTTCATTAGGGTTAGTTTTTCGGCTTTTCAAAAATTAAGGAATGGATTTAGATACTCATACAACCCTTAGCCGAATATTTTAGAGGCTTACCTTAGAGATTCCAAATCCCGAAAGTTCCCTTTTTTTGTCTTGAATATCTGTCGAAATCCCTAAAGATCATAGGTTAGATTTGATCTAACTTTAATAATTGGTAGATGGCCTTTAGCCGAATGTGTCTTACCTTAATTTTCCTCGGATCTGAAATCCCGAAACTCCTCCTCTAACATTCGGCCATAGACAAAAGAGAGGTTATTTTCTTAAGCCTTGTTTAAATTGATTTAAAAGAACAAGAATCAATTGTTCTTACCTTAGATCCTTGATCTTTATGTTCAACGATGGTGGAAACCGAGATCCCTTGTATATTCGGCCATGATCAAAGAGAATAGGAATTAAGCCTTTTACTTTCGGCAACTAGAAAGAAAGAAAATTGAATGGCTTACTTACCTTGAAACCTTTAATCACTTGTTTCCTTGTGCAGGGTTCTTGAAATCCGGCTATGGAGATCTAACCGAGATTGGAAGAAAACTTTGACTAGGCAATGGCAAAAGAAGGAAAAGAAAAGATGGAGTCCTTTCTTAGGGAAGTTTGACAATG
The DNA here is from genome assembly GCA_025506655.1 of Gossypium rotundifolium. Taxonomy (NCBI): domain Eukaryota; kingdom Viridiplantae; phylum Streptophyta; class Magnoliopsida; order Malvales; family Malvaceae; genus Gossypium; species Gossypium rotundifolium. The sequence goes on from CP106726.1 coordinate 1,164,292, forward strand.
AGAGGAAAAGGGAGAGCAAAATTTGGCAAGTGGAGTGAATGAGAGAAAAGTCTCTCTTTCCTCTTTTAAGCTGAATCTAGACCAAGAGTCCAAAACTTGGCCCTATTCTCCCAAGTGATAATTTAATCTCCATTAATTATCACTTTATTAAAATAACCTTTAATCCATCCTTTAATTCCTTATTTATCTTAGTAAAATAAATCCTCTATTTATCACTTTAATTTGACAAGTTTTAATAAAAATAAAACTCTCCCCTTTCAAGCAAGCATGTGCCGTCCATCCCTAGCCTTGGGAAACAAAATTAAACTTTCAAAAATTGCTTTCCAAGTGACTCGAACTCATGCCATTCCCATAAACCCTTAGTGACACTTCAGGCCACTTTTCCAAGCTCGATTGTATGTCAAAATTCACCAACTTTTTCTTTTAAGGCCCTCCCGCCTTATCTCCCATTTTGGGCTTTGAATTTTGTCATTCGGCCTTATTTCTAAGTTTCCTAAAATTTTGGCGGCTCTATAACTTGCCATTTTCCTTACATCTTGAAAATGTTTAGTTTCCAAAATGTTTAGGTTTCCAAAATGTTCAGGTTTCCAAAATGTCTAAGTTTCCAAAATGTCTAAGTTTCCAAAATGTCTAAGTTTCCAAAATGTCTAAGTTTCCAAAGATGTCCATTTCCATTTCCATTTTATTTTCAGTTCCATTTCCATGCATTTCTAGGTTTCCAAAAGTTTCACAAATTTATTCATAGCACTTGAAACTTGTCATTTCATACAATTAAACTGGAAATGCATAGGCCCTATTCAGGATGTTACAATTCTACCCCCTTAAACAAAATTTCGTCCCCGAAATTTCCTAACTAAAATAGTTGAGGGTATTGCTGTCTCATTGCCTCTTCTGGCTCCCATGAAGCTTCTTCCGTTCCATGATTGCGCCATAGCACTTTGACTAGGGGAACTGTCTTCTTTCGTAGTACTTTCACATCACGTTCTAAGATCCGAATTGGTTCCTCCTCGTATGATAAGTCTGGCCTTAGTTCCACCTGTTCAACTGGTACCACATGAGATGGATCCGATCGATAGCGACGTAACATGGACACATGAAATACGTCATGCATCTGCTGCAATTCTGGTGGCAACTCTAATTGGTATGCCACTGGCCCAACTCGCTTTAGTACTTGATAATGTCCTATAAATCTTGGGCTTAGCTTTCCTTTGCGGCCAAACCTCATTACCTTCTTCCAAGGTGAGACTTTCAGGAATACTTGATCTCCCACTTCAAACTCTATTTCCTTTCACTTAAGGTCTGCGTACGACTTTTGCCTATCAGAGGCTTCCTTCAACCTTGCCCGAATTAACTCAACCTTCTCTTCAGTTTCTGCCACCAACTCTGGACCCAAAACTCGGCGTTCTCCTAACTCGGTCCAACAAGTAGGTGTTCTACACTTCCTTCCATACAATGCCTCGTATGGTGCCATCCGAATCTTGGCTTGATAGCTATTGTTATAGGCGAATTCAGCTAAGGGCAAGTAATCTTCCCAACTTCCTCGAAATTCCATTACATGACCTCTCAACATATCCTCCAACACTTGTATAACTCGTTCGTTGATCGCCGTCGATTGTGGATGAAAAGCCGTAGTGAAGTCTAGCTTAGTGCCTAAAGCTTGATGAAGTGCTTTCAAAATCGAGACATAAACCTTGGGTCTCTATCGGAGATGATCGACTTGGTACTCCATGTAATCTCACAATTTCCGCCACATACAACTTAGCCAACCGAAGAGAATAATCCTTTCCGAGGGGATAAAGTGTGCGGACTTGGTCAAACGGTCCACTATTACCCATACCGAGTCCTTCTTAGTAGGCGTAAGGGGAAGCCCACTAACGAAGTCCATGGTAATTCTTTCCCACTTCCATTGGGGAATTTCGATTGGTTGGAGCAATCTGATGGAACTTGGTGTTCACCTTAACTTGTCGACACGTCAAACATTTCCTCACGAATTCACCACTTTTCGCCGAGTCGGACCACCAAAATTGTTCCCTTAGATCTCTATACGACTTGATGCCTCGGGATGCATGGCATAGGGGCTACCATGCGCTTCAGAAGAATCTTTTGTCTCAACTCCTTCTTCTTGACATCTGATTTTACCCTTGTAGCACAATACTCCTTCATTGTTGACATCATAATCCTCTAATCCCCTTGCTTTGTACTTGCGCAACTTAGTACTTAAGTCATTATCGATAACTTGTCCTCCTTCACTTCCTTTAGCCAAGTGGGCACGACTTGTAATTCCGCCAATGACTTCCATCGTCATATAGACTTAAATGAGCGAACAAAGCCCGTAGGTCCGATACAACCTTCCGACTTAGGGCATCGGCTACTACATTCGCCTTGCGGATGATACTCTATTGAGCAGTCATAATCCTTAAGCAATTCCACCCACCTTCGTTGCCTCAAGTTCAACTCCTTCCGAGTTAATAAATACTTAAGGCTCTTGTGGTGCAATGTAGATAACCGACCTTTCTCCGTAAAGGTAGTGCCTCCAAACCTTAAGGCGAAAACCACCGCCGCTAGTTCTAAGTCATGAGTTGGGTAGTTAAGCTCATGAGGCCTTAGCTGCCGAGACGCATAAGCGACTACTTTGCCATCTTGCATTAGCACACGCCCTAACCCGTGTCACGAAGCATCACAATTACCTACAAATTCCTTTCCCCCTCCTACTGAATTAACACTAGAGCCTCTGTCGATTACCTTCTTAAGCTTTTCAAAGCTCTCTTGCTGCCTAGTAGTCCATTCGAAAGGTACTTCCTTCCTTAGCAACTTGGTTAAAGGCGCGCTATTGACGAAATCCTTCCACGAACCTTCTCGTAATAGCACCGCCAAGCCTAAGAAACTTTGATTTCAGCCACGGACCTAGGTGGCTTCCAATCCAACATCGCTTCGATCTTCCTAGGGTCCACTCTTATTCCTTCTGCGGATACCACATGCCCTAAGAATGCCACCTCCCTAAGCCAAAATTCACACTTGCTGAATTTGGCATAGAGCTTTTTCTCCCTTAATACTTCCAACACGACTCGGAGATGCTCATCATGCTCCTCCTCCGACTTCGAATACACCAAAATATCATCGATGAACACAACGACGAATCTATCCAAGTAGGGTTGGAAAATCCGATTCATCATGTCCATGAACGCGGCTGGGGCGTTTGTCAATCCAAACGGCATCACCACAAACTCGAAGTGACCATATCTTGTCCTAAAAGCGGTCTTATGAATATCAGCCTCCTTCACCTTCAACTGATGGTATCCTGACCGTAAATCGATCTTCGAAAACATCGGCTCCTTCAATTTGATCGAACAAGTCCTCGATCCTTGGCAAGGGGTACTTGTTCTTAATGGTCAGCTTATTTAACTGACGGTAGTCTATGCACATACGCATAGTTCCATCCTTCTTCTTTACAAATAAGACCGGTGCTCCCCACGGAGACACACTGGGTCGGATGAACCCACGGTCCAATAGTTCTTGTATCTGAGCCTTGAGCTCCACTAACTCCTTTGGTGCCATTCGGTAAGGAGCGATTGACACAGGAGCTGTCCCCGGTAACAATTCAATCCCAAATTCGACCTCCCTGTCTGGGGGTATTCCCGGTAACTCCTCTAGAAACACATCTACAAAGTCCCTTACTGTCCTAACTCCATTAACACCGTCCTCCTTCCCACCTATCGCACTTACAAAGCTAAGAACGCTTTGCGGCCTTTCTTAACCATCTTCCGACCTTGATCTTTGAAACTACATTAGATAAATAATTCCTCCTTTCTCCGATCATTATTACCACTTCATCCTCCGGGTTCTTAATTCCATACGTTTAGCCGCACAATCCAACACGGCTCGGTGTTCCACTAACCATCCATTCCAAGAATAAGCTCAAACTCTCAGAAGGTAACTCCATTAAGTCCGCTCGAAAGTTCACTCCACGAATCTCTAGGGTACATTCCGAAAGATCTTGTCTACCACTATAGTTTGGCCTAATGGGCTTACTACGGTCATCGACCTATCGAGAGTTCGAGTCTAGGCCTAGTGTTTTCACTACACTACTTGCAACATAGGAATGGGTCGAGCCCACATCAATCAAAGCAAAGTAGGGTTTGTCAAAATAAAGAACGTGTCGGTTATTACGTCCGTGGCGTCTCTATCTTCCCTTGGCGAACCGCATAAACCAAACCCGATTGTCTTGCATCGGTATTAGCATTAGTACCTCGACCACATGTGCCACGGCCTCTGCACGCACCACTACCACTTTACTCGAACCACGACCCGTTGAAATTCTTTGTCGCCTCTACGGTCGGCTAACATTTTGAACTACCGGTCGGCTTTAAATGCAGTTGTTTGGGGCAATCCTTAAACATATGATCCTTGGACCCACACCTATAGCATGCTCCTATCTTTTCCAACACTCCCTAGATGCCTCTTCCCACAATACTCACAGACGAATCGCGCCGGGTACCGACTTGTTGATTCTGTGGCCCATCAACCCGAGGCCTCTTGTAACCCTTTCGATGACCCAAACCCTCTTTTGGTCTTATTCTTGTCCACTGCTGCGCTTAGTAGCATCCTTAATCCCTCGGCCACCTTGGCCTTTTCTACCAAAAGAGAATTCCGCTCACGATGCGGTGCTATTAATGATCTTAAATCATTTCTCGGCCGTCCTCAAAGCGAACACGGCGTTCATGCTCGATTGCCACTACCCCGAGCATAGCGGCTCAACCTCGAAATTCGCCTCATATTCTGCGACGGACTTACTCCCTTGTACTAACCCTAGAAAAGCCTTTCTCGCTCATCAGATACGGTTCCCACATACTTCTTCCGAAAGGCCTCTTTAACAAATTCCTGGTCGGGTTTTCATTTCACTACGGTACCATCACGAATAGTCAACCACCATTGATACGCTTCATCACGTAACAATGCTACCATCCCCTCAGGTTTTTCCTCCGGAGTCGATCAAGCTCATCCATGATGCGTTCCGTTGCTTCTAACCAAGATCGGTGTACTAGGTGCCACATTGGATACTCTCGAAACATTTCGCTCCATTAGCTCGGAGTCGTTCGGTGCACCGACTTAGATTTCCTCCATTCCTCCTGCCGACCACCAATTCCAAAACTTCATGAGCGACTGCGACACGACCTCTTCCCGTCGAGCTTCTTTGCTCAACATTGACAAATGGGGTGGTGGTGGCGGTGGCATCTCATTGTCGAGACCCTTGACCCGACCCTAACGGGTTCGGCACACGGTCATCCTTCCTCTTCCTCGACCACGGCGACCACGTCCTCTAGAGCTCATTTTCTAGCGGCGAGATCCGATTAAGGAATTTTATGTATTAGTCATTGTTCCACTTGTTTATCGAAGAAGTTTTATGAAAAAGAATTTAAGAGTGGTTCTTTCGTATCATACAACACACGCCTCTTTTCCATTCATCCATTCATCCATCAAACAAATATGAACTTAGTTCATTCGGAGAAACGTTGTAGTTTTTGTTGTTTGTTGTTGTTTTCCACTACCCGGTATTTTCGTAGTTTTATCCTCTGAGGTATCTTCGTAACTTTTCCAAGAAAAATGTTTCTTGGTGTTTTGTCAAAAGTATATTTTAAGATTTGAAGTCTTGGTAATTTAGGAAAAATTTCAAAATTTGGGGGTATTTGGTAATTTTCGACCTCGGGGTATTTTGGTAATTTTCACAAATCGAGGTAAATTTGAAAATATTAGTAAATTTTGGGGTATTTCAAAATTTGTAAAACTTTGAGGGTTCCTTTCGAAAAGTGTTCCTTCAAAAATGGGGATGTTGCAAAAATTTTGGAAATCAGGGTCATTTTGGTAATTTTGTAAGTTAGGGGCAATTTTGTAAAAAATTTTTTTCCAAAATCATGGTATTTTGGTATTTTACAAATTAGGGTTTTTGAATGTTTATGAAATCATGAAATTTTGGTAAAGTTGTTGAGTAGTTGAACATTTTACAAACCAAGGGCGTTTGGTAATTTCACCCCTAAGGGCATTTTTTTGTAATTTTTCGCAAATCGGGAGTTTTTCAGAAAATGTTGTAAAAATAAATTTGTTTTTTTTTTTTTTTGATTTAAAAGGAAGTTTTAAAAGTTTGAAAAAAAACTAAGGTTTGTTGTTTCGTTCTATTCTTTTTTTTTAAAACATGGCTAGTTCCTTTCGGGTTTTAGTCGTTATGTTTAGCTTTATGTAAGCCCTCTTGGTCGGGGTGAACCAAAGCTACGCACCAGGCGAGATTCGTGTGGAGAGGAGGTGAGTCACGGATTGCTTAAATACCAAGCTCCCACCGAAACCATTCCTAGACATGCGCAGAGAGTTGCCACACCACTGAGCCCTCGAGTTATGGTGAGCCAGAAGCTACGCACTGGTAGGATTCTGCGAGAGGAGGTGAGTCACTAGGGCTGCTTAAATACCAAGCTCTTGGGATCCAATCCTGACATGCGTACAAGGGTTACCACACCTTAGCTCGATTGACTTAGCCATAGGTTGGTTTAGTACATTAAGTCTTATGTGTTTACGTTTGAGTAGACTAATCCTAGGGTTCAAGTTCCTATTATTCTATACTACGTTCCATGCCTTTCTACCCTTGTATAAATCACAAAATCACACATATAGTTAGGGGTACTTACCGGTGGATCATGGTTGGAGACTTAGGGGCCATGCCAAAAGCCCGCTTACTTTAAAAGAAAAATCATTTGGCTCGCTTTGAAAGCGTTTTGGGCCTTAGCCCACGTGCCGAGAGTTTAAAAGCGGGCTCGATACCAACATGAAACACCCTTTTGGCCCACGAGCACGGACCGGATCTGGTATGTTCCTCAAGTAAACCGGTTTCAAAAACATTTGATACTTAGGGAAAATTTGTAAAGATTTAGAAAAACTATTGATTTGAGTTGGGCTTAGATTGAAAACCCATTTATTTGATTTTGTAAGCCCATTTAATTAAACACAACCAATAACGTTCTTAGCATGAAACTAAACAATAAAGTAAAAACAAAGAATAATCCACTGGGCCTTAGGGCCTTATTACATCAAATAAACCCAAAATAAAATTAAAAAGGTATTAAAACTAAATAAAGTCCAAATTATGAATAAATTCTTGAGTGATGCATGGCCTCCTCATGGTCTACCTACCGGTCAATCCTTTGCTCATCACTGAAAAAATAATTCCCACAATGGGGTGAGTCAACAGACTCAATGTGCACTCCATACTATCATTCAATAAATCGGGCATTCATGTTCAAATCATCAAGTCCATATAATAACGAAATTGTGATGGAACCCAAACCCAAAACCTATAAGCCATCCGCTACTCTCCACCGTACCAACTTTTGCACACAGTGGGGACTACTAAGTCGACCCTCCATCCGCTACTCTCCACGTTGTGTCATTAGACACTATTGTAACCGAAGTTACCAAGATTTCATAATGTGACCGTAGTCGACATATTTCATTGGTGAAATGAAGTCAACACCTTCGTTGGTGAGACCAAGTCAACACTGTTCTCCCCTTTAGCATAAATCCCGAATGCCCCAAAACATGCATATATATATATAGCATAATTTAATTTCATGTCCATATTCATATATTAGCATGTTATTAAAATAACATTTTATACACAATCCTATCGGAGGTAGGAAACGCGTGCCTTGGTACTTTTTGTCACATGTGTGGTACATACCACATTCATATTATTATTCATATCGTATATTAAAATATTTAACCATAATATATCGAAGAATAGTAAGGGTACACACCTTTTTCGCTAATAGGTTCCTTGATTTCTCGAGAATCCCGATCTAATTTTAGATCTATTAATCCCTATATTCGCCCATCCATTAACACACATTAATAAACCCTTTTAAACAAAACCAAATCCTAGTAGGATTTGTAAGGAAAAACTCACCTCTGCCGATTTGGTGATTAAACAAAATCCAAAGCTTGGTTTTTCCTCTACTTGGTATTCGCCAACCTTGTAGTTCATTAGGGTTAGTTTTTGGCTTTTCAAAAATTAAGGAATGGATTTAGATACTCATACAACCCTTAGCGAATATTTTAGAGGCTTACCTTAGAGATTCCAAATCCCGAAAGTTCCTTTTTTGTCTTGAATATCTGTCAAATCCCTAAAGATCATAGGTTAGATTTGATCTAACTTTAATAATTGGTAGATGGCCTTTAGCGAATGTGTCTTACCTTAATTTTCCTCGGATCGAAATCCGAAACTCCTCCTCTAACATTGACCATAGACAAAAGAGAGGTTATTTTCTTAAGCCTTGTTTAAATTGATTTAAAAGAACAAGAATCAATTGTTCTTACCTTAGATCCTTGATCTTTATGTTCAACGATGGTGGAAACCGAGATCCCTTGTATATTCGGCCATGATCAAAGAGAATAGGAATTAAGCCTTTTACTTTCGGCTACTAGAAAGAAAGAAAATTGAATGGCTTACTTACCTTGAAACCTTTAATCACTTGTTTCCTTGTGCAGGGTTCTTGAAATCCGGCTATGGAGATCTAACCGAGATTGGAAGAAAACTTTTGACTAGGCAATGGCAAAAGGAAGGAAAAGAAAAGATGGAGTCCTTTCTTGGGGAAGTTTGACAATGAGAGGGAAAAGGAGAGCAAAATTTCGAAGTGGAGTGAATGAGAGAAAAGTCTCTCTTTCCTCTTTTAAGCTGAATCTAGACCAAGAGTCCAAAACTTGGCCACTACTCTCCCAAGTGATAATTTAATCTCCATTAATTATCACTTTATTAAAATAACCTTTAATCCATCCTTTAATTCCTTATTTATCTTAGTAAAATAAATCCTCTATTTATCACTTTAATTTGACAAGTTTTAATAAAATAAAACTCTCCCTTTCAAGCAAGCATGTGTTGTCCATCCCTAGCCTTGGGAAACAAAATTAAACTTTCAAAATTGCTTTCCAAGTGACTCGAACTCATGCCATTCCCATAAACCCTTAGTGACACTTGAGCCACTTTTCCAAGCTCGATTGTATGTCAAAATTCACCAACTTTTTCTTTTAAGGCCCTCCGCCTTATCTCCCATTTTGGGCTTTGAATTTTGTCATTAGGCCTTATTTCTAAGTTTCCTAAAATTTTCATGACTCTATAACTTGCCATTTTCCTTACATCTTGAGTTTCCAAAATGTTTAGGTTTCCAAAATGTTTAGGTTTCCAAAATGTTTAGGTTTCCAAAATGTTCGGGTTTCCAAAATGTCTAAGTTTCCAAAAATGTCTAAGTTTCCAAAAATGTCTAAGTTTCCAAAGATGTCCATTTCCATTTCCATTTTTATTTTCATTTCCATTTCCATGCATTTCTAGGTTTCCAAAAGTTTCACAAATTTATTCATAGCACTTGAAACTTGTCATTTCATACAATTAAACTGGAAATGCATAGGCCCTATTCAGGATGTTACACATATGGACCACATGGGCGTGTGTGAGGCCATGTGGGCCACATGGTTTGGCCATTTGGGGCGTGTGGGCCCAAAATTCTAAAATTTTCCCTAGGGTTGTACACATCTTTCTAATCGATCGTAAGCCTTCCATAGGGTCGGTATATGATCAAGTAGACTGTAAAGTATTTAATCTGGTTAACTGCAAGTATAATTTCTGATATCTGTTCATATATTTGAGATGTTATTTGTTAAATAAACCTTGTAATAGGATATGAGAAACCTGAGAAATGCTATGTATGCTTTGTATTTGTTATGTCATGCATGTATAACTATATCATGTCTAATTCTATTCTATTCTGTATTTGCGTCTGGGATGGGTTATATTATGTAGAGGAAGTGGTTTTGTCAATGGTGATAATTTGCCTATTACATTGGCAGCTCAGCTGGAAATATTCTGAAAAGTGTCATATCGACACTAAGTGGTGTGTAGGGTTGGATGGGTGTTTCATACTCCATATGGTGTGTTGGGATGGTCGGAGATGGTGTGTAGTGGATGGGGGTAGGAATAAATGACTATAATTGTACTGCTCTGATATGAATCTATTCTACTAAATTGAATGACAAAAGTGATTGAATGTGGTTGATGACAAAAGTGAGTTGATGACAAAATATTTTGTCACACCTAGATGATATACAAGCATGAAAAGACAAAAGTGACATAGTAATAATATTAATTATAATTTTTATATATAATTTCATAATTGAGCTGATGACGTGGTTGAATGTGGCACTAACTCTAAAACACTTAAATATAATAATAGCTTAAAAATGATGGGCTTTTGGTAAATACATTACTAAGTTGGTGACCTGATTGAGGGTGACACCAACTTAATAAAACACTTAAATACTGACTACAAATCCTATCATGCACTTATGTGTATGAAAATCACAAATTTAGAATACAAAGATGTGTTTAAAATAACAAATAATAAATAATGAAATTTATGGTTGAAACTAATTAATAATAGCACATGAAATATATACGATATCAAAATGAAAAAAAATTAAATTGTGCATAAATCAAAATTTTATCATATTACATCAATAAAGTTATATTTATTACCCTCGCTAAGTGTTTGTCATTAAGAACATTAAAGTATCATTGAATGATATAATTTATTCTAAATAGAGTTGATGTATGGTTGACTTGCGATACTAACTCAAAGAGGGCTTAAAATTATTAAAATATCCTTATTTTAAAGGAAATTAATATTATCATAAGTTTATTTTGACCTTTTCATACTTTTATATAATTTTCAAATAAAACGATTGAAAAATATTATTTTAGAATCAAGCACAGGACCAAAAAATTCATATAGAAAACCCTTACCACTCCAGTAACAATTATTTGTTGTTATGTTTTTTGTAAAAAGACCTCTCCAATCTCTCCTAATTTCAAAATTGTGCAAATTAGCCCCTCTCAAAAAATTGGGGCAATTTAATCCCTATCTATTTTGAAAGTGAGTAACTAAGGACAATTAATCATGGTGTTAAAGTCTTCCATTAATTGTACATAATTTTGATTGGTATAATAATAAATTTAGCCTTCAATGTTTATATATTTTGTCATTTTGGCCTTAATTTAAAAAAAATTCAAGAAATTCAACCTCAACATTTACATATTTACACAAGCGTTGCAGAAAATTTTGTTAAATTAAGACTAAATTGGAAAGTGTGTAAATTTTGAGGGCTAAATTTATTAATATACCAACTAAAATCATGTACATTTTATGAAAATTAACATCCCGATTAATTATTCTTAGTTGTTCACTTTCAAAATTAATAGGGACTAAATTGCTCTGATTTTGTTTAGGGTGACCAATTTCCTCAATTTTGAAATTAAAAGAGACTGTTGAGACCTTTTACATATAATTTTTAATAAATCTATTTTTTAATATAAAATATATTTGGTCACCCACATAGTGAGTGTCATAAAATATTTTTGTTATGAATTGAGTTAGTGTCAAAAATTAACTCAACACTAACTCAAGATTAATGAAAACAATATGATAAATAATTTATTTATTTAATATTTTTAATTTAAGATATTGATGTAAATTTTAAGACATGCATGTCGGTAGAATTGTGATTATACTTTTTGAGTATTGACTCAGTTTTCCACAATTGTGAGTCTCTATTTGAGCAAAGCAATTTGAACATTTCTTCATCTCGTTTAATCCAAATGCATTTAGGATTTTCTTATATCATTTTCATCTTATTAATTGTTTCAAAAACGATTGAAAAAACCTATTTTAACCTATTTTCCATTCAATTTTTGGAGAAGTAGAATTTTCTAACCTATTTTCCATTAACTTCACTTCAATTTTCAATCACAATCAATTGCATTCAAGAGCACCACATCTTTTTGGATGAAACAAACCTTTCAATTTTAAGATAAACGGGTCTTTAGGGTTATTAATTGAGGGCCTTTTCCACAATTGCCACGTCAACATTTTTGTATCACATTTAATTCAATTCCACTCAATTTTTAATTTTTAGAGATGATTGGGTTACAACAATGGTTTGAAGTGAAGATATTTCAAAAGAAGATGAACACTCTAAGTCATAATTTAAAATTCACGTTATATTTCATTTCAACTAAGTTAAATATTAAGATTGGATTCAACTTTTTAGAGATTCCTCACATAACAATCAAACCTTTATAAAAGTACTTAAATGAAGGCTAAACTTTTCAAAAGGACTTCTCTTATGCTTTTTGTCATTACCGACTTTATATTTTTCTCAGTTATAAATATTCTTATTTTTTTATATACTTTAAAATTTTTTGTTCATTTAAAATATTGTTTATAAATATATAAAATCGTTTTTAAATTGTTATATTGTTTTTGTCATAATATTCATTCAATATTTAAACATATCATTCCCTTTCGTTTGATTTTGCTATTTCATGAATATCTTAATTATTGCTACTTATTTTATCCCATATTTATTTATTTATGTCCTTTTAATTATTATTATTGCTTAACATAGTTCTTTATATATTTATTCTGTTATATTTTTTATTATTTATTGTTAGTATAATTTGTAGTCATGTTGAATTGCTATCAAGTATGTATGTTGTAATATCTTACTTAAGCCATTGTTTTATAAAAAAGCATCTTTTGAATTAACGCATTTCTATAGTTTAAAAAAAATACGGTGATATCTAATATTTGGGAACTTCGAGAAAAATTGGGCCTTAACTCACTAGGTTTCGATTTTTATCGTTGAACTTAAAATATTAAGTATCCCTTTACTTTTAATATTGGAATTTATAAATTTCTAAATCAAAACTTATTCTCAAGAATTCAAAACGTTATATCCTAACTTATTGGATATGATGTTTTGTGTCTCGAGATAAAAATTTTTTAAATAAAGGTGAGCCTAGTTTCGAAGCCATGAGATGTTATATCCTAACTTACTGGGTATAACATTTTATTTTTGAGATAGGTAAGTCTTGGTTTTCTTTCTAATAAAGGATCATATTTTAAAATTTCCCAAATTTTCAACATTAGGACATGATTTTATCGATTAGGTACCAATTTTTGGGCATTATGAGGGTACTAACCCTTCGTCATATGTAACCGACTCCCGAACCCATTTTCTTGTATTTCGCGGACCAAAATCAATGTTTTAAAATAAACCGTTTTACAAGGTGATCCAATCACACCTAAGTAAAAAAGGATTGGTGGCGACTCCATTTCTATTTTAAAGTCGATCCCCGTCTTTTACCAAAATAAAAAAAAAATGGTTTCGACATCTCAAATTCATTTAATCTTTATATCTCTAAGAAAGCTGATGTAACATATTAATGACATCATTTCAAACAAAGTTTTAGGTCAAATTGTTCATCTAGTCCTTGTAATTGTTTTTAGGTGAATTTCATTATTATTATATTATTTTTTGGCTTAAACATTCTCCTAAATTGGTATTTATGGTTTAGAAAATTTTACAAATATATTATTTTTAAGAAATTATAAGAAGATTACAAAATTCCAAAATAATATAAAAAAGCTAAGAAAAACCTAGAAATACAAAATAATAATAATAATAATAATAATAATAATAATAATAATAATAATAATAATGTTTTTACAATTAGGGAAATACCTAAATTTGTTTTCATCAATTAAGAAATTAAAAAAATGTTGAGAAATATCTTTTTAGAGATTCTTAGCTTTGACAAGTTCTCTCCACCACTTCTCTTACGTTCCTTCCAGGATCTTGCTTTTTGTGTGTTGAAAACTCAAATGAACAAAATATGAACCTACATCATAATTGCATTTAAGACCGCATGATTGATTATCTTTTATAATTTCAGGCTTATCAACTCTTTTGAAAACAACAAAACGTCTTACACCGAAAACTAAAAAATAAAAAGGTCGACATTAAATTTGGTTTTTGGAGTTATATATCACTTTAGCATTGACTTCCTTTTCTACTGTTTGTCTTCTCCAACAAGTTAAATATTTCAATTTTAACAACATTGACAGGTCTTTGGGGTATGGTCCAGCAAAACTCAATAGAAACAGATGATATAGATTGAGTTGGCTCGGTCAAGCCCATGCCCCTAGCTACACGCCCTGGTAAAATCAATTTTAGAATTAGTTATAATGGTTTAAGCGAATTGATTATTGAGTAATGAAATACATAATTCAACCAACTGATGTAATCAAATTATAATAAATATATATTTACTTTTATGGTATCCTTCATCTCCTTTTTAGAGTTTGTGGCAATGGTTTTTTTTTTAAAGTTGGAAGTTATATATTTTTATTTATGAGTACAATGTGTCTTATAATTACATTCGTTAGTTATATTTTTATTTGAAAACATATATTATAATATATAACCTGATTTTGTCACACCCATTTTATGTTAAAACTATTTTCTTTTAAATTAAGTTGGGTGGTAATGTACTCATATTTTAGTACTAATAATTACGTGCTCAATTTTTAGATTTATAGTTTATATTCTTTTAATTAAAGATGATATACAAGCATGAAAAGACAAAAGTGACATAATAATAATATAAATTATAATTTTATATATAATTTCATAATTGAGTTGATGACGTGGTTGAATGTGACACTAACTCTAAAACACTTAAATATAATAATAACTTAAAAATGAGGGCTTTTGGTAAATACATTCTTGAGTTGGTGACCTTATTGAGGTGACACCAACTTAATAAAACACTTAAATCTGGCTACAAATCCTATCACACACTTATGTGTATGAAAATCACAAATTTAGAATATAAAGATGTGTTTAAAATCACATACAATAAATAATGAAATTTATGGTTCAAACTAATTAATAATAGCATATGAAATATATACGATATCAAAATGAAAAAAAAAAGAGATTATATTGTGCATAAAACAAAATTTTATCATAATACATCAATAAAGTTATACTTATTACCCTCGACAATTGTTTGTCATTAAGAACATTAAAGTATTCTTGAATGATATAATTTATTCTAAATAGAGTTGATATATGGTTGACTTGCGATACTAACTCAGCAGGGGCTTAAAATTATTAAAATACCCTTATTTTAAAGGGAAATTAATATTATTATAAGTTTATTTTCACCTTTTTATATTTTTATATAATTTTCAAATAAAACGATTGAAAAATATTATTTGAGAATCAAACACAAGACCAAAAATTCATATAGAAAACCCTTACCACTCCAGTAACAATTATTTGTTGATATATTTTGGTAAAATACCTCTCAATCCCTCTTAATTTCAAAATTGTGCAAATTAGCCTCTCTCAAAAAAAAATTGGGGCAATTTATAATCCCTATCAATTTTGAAAGTGTGTAACTAAGGATAATTAATTATGGTGTTAAATTTTAGTATTCTTAATTTAAGATATTGATGTAAATTTTAAGACATGCATGAATTGTGATTATACTTTTTGAGTATTGACTCAGTTTTCCACAATTGTGAGTCTCTATTTGAGCAAAGCAATTTGAATATTTCTTCATCTCGTTTAATCCAAATGCATTCATCTTATTAATTGTTTCAAAAACGATTGAAAAAACCTATTTTAACCTATTTTCCATTCAATTTTTGGAGAAGTAGAATTTTCCAACCTATTTTCCATTAACTTCACTTCAATTTTCAATCACAATCAATTGCATTCAAGAGCACCACATCTTTTTGGATGAAACAAACCTTTCAATTTTAAGATAAACGGGTCTTTAGGGTTATTAATTGAGGGCCTTTTCCACAATTGCCACGTCAACATTTCTGTATCACATTTAATTCAATTCCACTCAATTTTTAATTTTTAGAGATGATTGGGTTACAACAATGGTTTGAAGTGAAGATATTTCAAAAGAAGATGAACACTCTAAGTCATAATTTAAAATTCACGTTATATTTCATTTCAACTAAGTTAAATATTAAGATTGGATTCAACTTTTTAGAGATTCCTCACATAACAATCAAACCTTTATAAAAGTACTTAAATGAAGGCTAAACTTTTCAAAATAGACAAATAAGGACTTAAACTTTTAAAAGTGTTCAAATAAGGACTTCTCAAATGTTGTATATCAAGTTATGTGTTTTACTCTAAACACATCCGCATTTACCTATTTTTTTTACAAATTGGGTTGAAGTGCGTGAAAAACCCTTATTGGTGCACTTATGTAAAGGTTAAACTCTTATTCGACCAATTTAAAAGGTTTAATATGAGCAACCTAAAATTGTTTTCATGAATCAAGAAACTAAAAAATTGTTGAGAAATATTTTAAGGATTCTTAGCTTTGACAAGTTCCCTCCACCATCTCCCTGCCTCCAGTCCCACCTCTTCTCTTATGCTCCTTCCAGCTTCTTGCTTTTTGTGTGTTGAAAATTCAAAGGAACAAAATATCAACCTACATCATAAGGCACGAAGGCCAGAACTTTACTTTCTAGCCCGTCCGATGCAATGAAAGCAGAAGAAAGAGTCTTGAGACCTGACAACTTTATTTCATTTTTATTTTCTTAACTTTATTTCATTTTTATTTTCTTTGTCATTTTCTATGTTTCTTGTGAAATACAATGAAAGTAGACCAAATGTTGCCTACTTATTTCCCAATCATCATGAAATTACTTGCCATAGACTTAGAATTTTCTCACCAATTTTCAAGCAATCTGACATGATTTCTCAATCATAATTAATTGAATTCAAGATCTTTTTGGATGACACAAACATTTCAATTTTAACACAAACCAATATTTAGGTTATACTTCAGTGCTTGACAAGCTCTTTCACATTTGTGGGATAAGAACTAACATTTTAGGATCACATTTAACTCAATTGCATTTAAGACCTCATGATTTTATTCTATAATTTCAGTCTTATCAACCTTTTCGGAAATAATAAAACATCGACATTAAATTTGTTGTTGATGCATTCAATTTTTTGAGGGGTCTTTGGAGTTATATGTGACTTTAGCATTGACTGACTTTTTTTTTATAATTAATCTTTTATAATAAGGTAAATATATTAATTTTAATAACATCGACATGATATTTGTTTGGTTGACTCGGTCAAGTCCATTAGATTGATAAAATCAATTTTAAAATCAATTATAATGGATTAAGGTAATTAATTATCGAGCCATGAAATACATAATCAAATCATTTGATTTTTTTAGAAACTAAAAAGAAAAAGGGAAAAGCTGAAAACCGATTGCTCTTTATTAGAATTAGGGAATCCGCAATTTACATATTAAATAATATCAACATCGTATATATAATAAGAAAAATTACGTACGATTATTTATTCTCATAAAATGTTAGTTTTAATTTATTTTAATATGTTTATTGAACTTCAACTATTAATAAAGTATCAGCTAAATATGTTTAAATATTCTAGTAACCATTTTTAATTGATGATAGACTAATTTGGAATTAAGATATAAAACTAGATAGTAGAGTAATAATCCTCAAATTACACCTAATTCAATTTTTTTACATTCTATTTTTGAAAAGGAGAATCGTCTTCTTTAAAAAGAATATGTACTAAATTGAAAAATTATAACCATCAATAAATTCAGATATATTAATAAGTACCAAATATGCAATACTTAAATATAGATGTGTTTTATAAAAAAAAAAATTATCAAACTTAAAGAAGTTGCAACAAAATTTAAAATTCATTTATCAAGCGAATATTTAAAACTTATAATCTAAACTGTGACATAATAAAATACATGAGCATAACTTGGATTTACCAAAATCTATCTACTTTTCAAAAATTTAAATTTTAGTCCCTATACTTTAATTTAGAGACATTAAGTCACTATACTTTTTATTTAAAATCTTGGTTCCTTCATCAATTTTATCATTATAATTGTTGATTTAGTTGTTATAAAAAAAAGGTAGAATAACTTTTTAGCCTTAAACATTTATAGTTTTTGTTAATTTGGTCCTTACTTTTTCAAATTACTTAAAAATTGCAAAAATATTTTAAAAATTATTTTTTCATATTTTTAAAAACATTTATAGTTTTTTTTCTTTTTGTGGTTTGGTAACTTATCAACTTGACTCTTGATTGTAACCAACTTTTCTGACCTTTTTCGTACCCTTAACTTAAGCCCCGTTACAACTTTCTAAAGACCTCTTGATTGGTGTATCATCTCGATTTGTTTTTATAGTGGTAGAGATTTGGTTTTCAAGCAAGCCTATAATAATCACATTTTTCGTTCGACTGTTGAGCACATAGTACTTGAACCTTAAACACTTTGAGTGCTTTGAGTGAATCTTAGTTAGGGTATTGATTATTGTTGTAACGCCCCAAAAGTTAAGGGTTGTAATTTTTGCTTAATTGTATGTTGTGCTTGCTCAGCTAGTTAATTGAGTGTATTTGAGGGTCCTAGGGAGGCCTGGGTTCGAGGTTGAGCTTGGGAAAAATTTTAGTTTTTTGCCTTTTAGTGGAGAGGGCTGTTGGCAGTAGGGCTTAAGTATAATTATGTACATTTAGGAGACACAAGTTGAGCATGTGGCAAGGTGGCTGTGGCGTCAAGGAGAGAGCAAGGAGGGAAGGGGTTCGAATCCCACAGATTGCAAATTGGAGGCTTTTATTTTGTGACAGGTGAGTGGAGGAAGCAGAGTTCAGATAAAACTCTGCAAGGGGAGTTAGAGACTTGGTCAAATAATTTGAATGGAAGGAAGGGAGCAATTGCATGAGGAAAAAGTGGAGGAAATCAAGGGATGAAGGGGTGAGGGAGTGTTGGCCAAATATGGGGAAGTGGTGTTAAGGAATTTCGGCCATAGGGGGTCTTGTGGGATGTGCATATTCGGTTTTGAGAGGTGAGAGTGTCGTTTTTCCTTTAGTTGTCTTTGAAGGGTTTTTGCATTTTGGGGTTTCCTTCTCTAGCATTTCGGGTCTTTTTCTCCTCAAGTTATCTTGCCGAATTCTTAAGTTTCTTTCTTCTCTGCTCCTCCTTACTTTTCATAAATTCTTTCTTTTTGCAAGTAGTCTGAGCACTTGTTTGGCCGAATCTTCTTCTTCCCATTTGTAACACCCTAGGCCCAAATCTGGCGTGTCACATTGTGTAAGGTAGTTGAAAAGCCAGCGTTAGTTGAAAATGTTGCATCTCTTTTAAATCTCCAAGTTTCGATGTTGTTTGTAAAACCACGATTTACTTAATGACCTTTTTATAAAGTTGTTATTATTTTGGAAAAACTGTTTTGTTATGTAAATCGAACTTGATTGTTTGTTTGAAAACGTGATATTTTGAAAAGACGGTTTATTTACATTTAGGAAAAACCCAATATTAAACATTTAACAATTAGTAATAACGAAAAAGAAAGTTTAAAAGAAAATTTAAAGTCCAAAGGCGTTATTAGAAAATATTAACCCAAATTAAAAGAAAATAGCATAAGATAAGTTAAAAGCTGAATTTTCTAAGCTCAGAGGGAAGCAATTAGAGTATGGCCACCTCAAGTCCTCCACACTCCAAATCCTCTATGCTGGGATTACACTGCAAGGTTATGGGAAAGGGGGTGAGTTATGAGAACTCAGTGTGTAATCCCTTAAACGGTCATTAACTGGGCCCGAGCCCATACGGAAGTAGATTGGGCCGAAGCCCTATTCGGTAACAATCTGGGCCTTAGCCCTATAAACATGATAATGCAAACAGAGTATGCAGCCTAACCTAATAATCCAGCCACTACACACCACCCGTACCAGCCCAACACATCTGTGGGGATTTCTAAATCGACCCACCCATCTGCTGCACACCAACATGGCACACAAGCTGCTAAATACAGAATTTATAGTGGTGCCACCAGAATAACAGAATATATGTGGCATAGCCACCAGACAGAATTATAATTGGCACGAAGCCATCAATAGTTGTATTATGTTTGGCACATAGCCATCAGTGACGGTAATATAATCGGCACACAGCCTTGGGTAAATATGATCGACACAGAGTCATCGATATATATGTTAGGCACATAGCCACGGGTAAATACATTTGGCACAAAGCCATATTTGGGTTGGCATAGAGCCATTATTAGAATTTGTGGCGAAGCCACCAGAATAATATATACGTGGCATAGCCACTACATAGAATGTGACAGAGTCACTAGAATATGTGGCAGAGCCACCAGAATACACTTCCTCCAATCATCAAACCTAACCCATGCAACATATTATGAATGCAATGCATCATACGTACAAAAGTGTAAATAAAGTATATACATGATAACCAACCATAATCAAGGGTATAACAGTAATTTACCTTCCAGGGGTATTTTGATAATTTACCCTCCAAGGGTATTTCGGTAATTTACCCACTAAGGGTATTTTAGTAATTTACCCACCAAGGGTATTTAGGTAATTTACACACCAAGGGTATTTCGGTAATTTACTGACCAAGGGTATTTCAGTAATTTAGTCATCTAACGGCCTTGTCGGAGGCCTATTGTCGTCTCGAGTGACTCGAGACCCCTTTTGGGTCTCTACGATGCAATTGGGCCTAAAACCCAATTTGGGCTTAAGTGGGCCTACATGCTCGTGTGGCCCATTCAGCTCATTTCCTAGCCACAGATATGAGATTCACATTGACCAGTCCAATATTTACTACACAATCATACAATTTATGCATATAGGCCCACTTGGCCCAAACAGCATAAACCCACAAGAATACTAATGATGGCCTCAACTATCGCGTCGAAGCCCCCACACGTGCACTCGCACGCTCGTGTGGCTACTATCACCGTGTGACCGGTATTTCGGCATTGGTCGCTCTACAACTAGAGAAGAGAGAATACACACCGATAGGAAACTGGTGCTAACCCGCGCTCCTACCACTCCTGTGCCAAAACGCCCACTGATCGCTGTAAAATAGTCTAGTTTTAAAATTTATAAAAAGAATGTTCGAACCTGTAGACTAAATATGACAACGATATAGGCAAGTGCACCTATCGAACAGTAGTATAGTTTGGGCAAGAATATCTTATCGAACCCAAGGAACCTAAAAGTACTACTAATCACTTTCTTTCTATTATTTAGCCTAAAATATGGAGTGATTGATTTATTAAACTAAAAACAAATGAAATACTTAAACTTAAATGCCAAGACAAAAGAATGAAACTTTGGGAAAAGACTTTGAAGAAAACTCAATTGATTATGACGATACCCTAAGGAAGAATCCACCCATGACTTCACTTATTATCTAACCTTTAATTCATATGATTTCATTACTTAGCTTGATCCGTGAGACTACCTAACCTCTATTAAACCCTCTCTCGAAGCGAATAATGTCTAACCTTAGGTTAATTAGTTGAACTCTCGTTCTCTTATAATAACCCCCTAAGGAAGCAGTAAATCGATCAATGGACTCCCATTTTAGGTTTCACCCTAATCCGGTAAAATCTCGTAACCCTATCTCTAGGCGTTCGATCAACTTGCTTAATTATGCTAGATCTACTCTTAGGCAGGGTCTATTCCTCCTCCACCTAAGCACATCAGATTAAATTAAGCAACATAATTAAGAACAAATTAAGTATTTATTGTAGGAGCCCAAATCTGCCCGGGCCAATTCATTAACCAAAAAAAACAAATAAAAAACAAATAAAAACAAAACAGAAATATAAAAAATTAGACAGTCCATTAAAAGTTCATTACGACCCAATCAGTCCATAGCCTAATACATTAAACCCAAGTTTACTACCCAAAATACCGATGCCCAATAACTCAACATCAGAACTGCCCCAATCGGCCCAAAAGTCTAAACCTTCAGAAAACCCTAGCAGAAACTTCTGGAATCCAGTGCCGCAACCCAGCGTATGCACTCCCTCGCGAGTGCCTCCACGCGCGACGCTTCAGCCGCCCCCACATGCGACTCTTGGACTACCGCGTGCCTTCACCCACGCGACTGTTCGTGTCCCGCTCGCGCCACGCACTCCACCCATGCGCATGCCTAGAACAATCGAGCCTTCGTACCTCTGCCAGCAAGCACACGGCCTTGCACCTGCACAACACAACAAAACACACCACGGCAAATATCCAGCGAGGATAATAGAAATGAAATAATCTTTGTAATTTTCTTTTTCTTCATTTTTTATCTTTCTAAATCGACTATAAAACCGAAGAAAGACGATTGTAAAAGGGTTTTTCACAATTTTCGAATACGCACATTATTGTCAAGCATACGAGAATACAACAATAGAAAAGAAAAAATAGATTCTAAAGGTTTCTTTTTGATTTCACCTCCTTGATCATTTTTTTGAATCGATTTCTATATCTTTTTCTTTCCATCTTTTTGATATATGTGAAAAAAAGGGGAAGAGTTTTACCTGCGAAGTGTAGACCATTGGACTGCTTTCTTCGTCATAATAGAAGCAAAGCGGTCCTTCGAGGCACAAGATGGGAAGCACTCAGGTCGCGTTTGAAGGAGAGCGGTCGATCTGACCGGAGTTGGCCACTAATCGTCGATTGCTATGGCGTTTGTAGTGGTCGAAAGAGAAATCTTCTTTTGCGGCTGAGAGAGAAGGTAAAAAAAAAAAAAGGATTAGGGTTTTGTTAGGAATGAAAGGGGTGGTCTGTTGTAATTTGGTTTTAGGGGTAATAACGCATCAATGAAACAACGTCGTTTAGGTTTATCTCAATAACCTTGAAACGGTGTCGTATGGGTTAGCCCGATCCGACCCGATCCAGCATCCATAGGATCCTCGCTTTTTCACGGTGATGGGTTATTTGTGTATTTAGTCCCTCTTTGTCGTACTATTCTTCAATCCAACCTGTTATACATTTTCTTTGTTTCTTTTAAATTGATCTCTGTAATTTAAGTGTGTTTTCAATTTAATCCTAGTCTGTGTACTGCTTTTTAATTTTGCGATATTTGCTAATTCAATCCTTCGTTAGTCACATGAAATGCAATCTGATCCTCTGTTTTGTTTTAATAATTTTATTCATTTGTAAACCAGTCCTCAAATTTAATTTTTATTCTTCAATTAAGCTTTAATTTTGCTTATCACTCTTGTAACCTTTTATAATATTAAATTCAGTTATTACCTCGTTTTACATTTAAATATATTTTATCCCTTATGTAAATATTTTTTACATCATTATTATATATATATATATATATATATATATATATACACACACACATAAGTATTTATGTATAAATTTTCACCAAAATACTTTCATTTCATGTATATATCATTATCTTATAAATAGGTATCCGTTTTAAATCTATTTATATGTATATCTAGTTTCATTTAAAATTACTTATGTTTATATTCTTCTTTATCTTAATTTAGTATATACAATTTATCACTTTAAAAGATCGCATTTTATGGTATATTTCAACTTATATAAATATTTTATATATTATTACTTATATATGTTTTATATATTTTAAACTCCCATGTTATATTTCTTAAAGTTCATTTTGCTTACCATTGATACAATGTGTGGTGATTATTGCTATTATGTGTATTGCTTTTTTAATTTAATTTATATTTATTAATTATTTGTGATTCATTGTTGTAATGTTTGATGTATGGATTAATATATTGTTTTGTGTATTAGTATTCCATTGTATTTTACGAAAGATGTAGCGTTTTAATGTCATTTCGATTTTAAAATCATAAACCAATGCTCGTTCTACGTAGAATTCGAATGCAAATTAATTAGCATCTAAAGTGTGAATCAAATGTGAAAGTGATTTATCAAACAATAATATTCTAACGTATAATATATTTAGTAATTTATCAATCTAAACTTAATTAGCATCCATCAATATTTCACCCATCAAAAACGCAAGCATCAAATTCCTCCTTTTATTATTATTAAATGTTTTATTTCAGTTACTCCAATCAAATATATCTAAATTGTATTAGAGTTAATATTTATATTTTAATTTTTTTTTGCAATTATAGTTTAATTCTAGAAGAAATATTTCATTTATAAAACCATAAAACTTTAAAAATATTAACTCGGTAAATAAAAATGATATTTTTAAGTAGTAAATGTTGACTTTATTAACAAATGGGCCTTTAGGGTTAAACTTGATGTCGATGAGCTCTTCCACAAACTGTGGATGATTTGGGGATAAGAACTTCAATAATTCCAGAGTTAAAATATAAATTTGCCACTATATAATAAGTGAATATTGAAATTTATTACTATATTTTAATTAATGCTTATCATTACACTTTAAAAATATAAATAAAATTTCCATTGAACTCATATGCGATTCAACTTTGCAAGTAAACTTAAAATTTTATTTAATTTTGTCTCTAAATCTGATTTGTTCAATATGGATTTTGGTGACCTTAAACAAAATTAATAAAATAGTATTCTTTCAAATATTTTTAATGTTTAATAATAAGTTAATTTATAAAATATATTTTCATTGGACACAAGCATCCAAGGCGGTAAACAAACCACTAGTCAAATTAATTTGGAGATATCTTTTTTTTCTAAATCAAGTGATTTTATGAGTTTTGCTTTCTTTTAAAAAAATATTATCAAGAGATACCAAAAATTATTTCACTAAGAAATTCTAATTCACTCAAAAAAGTTGCTGTTTTATTTCAAGGGATCACAATTAAACTTTAATTTTTTTATTTTAAATTTTGAATTTTTGACAATTACATAATTAACAAGTATCAATTTTGGGTGTTGTGGGGCTACTACAATCTTCCCTACACCTAATTGACTCTTGAACTTTTTTTTTTTTTGAATTTAATGCAGACCTCAAATTTATCTTTTAAAAGAATTTTAAAATCTTTGTATAAAATATGATTTTTTGACCGATCACACTTAACAAAAATTTAAAATTTATTAAAAGATAATTTCTTTTTGAAATTTAAAGTGGTCTAAAAACACATATTTAAGTGCTTTGGACCATCAGATTTTGATTTTCTTATTGTATTAAGTGCTTGCAATCACTCTTGATATATAGTGCTTGAGTTGTGATAGAGCCAACCGTCAACGTCTATAATGTTCTATTGATCTTTGGCTGAAGTTTTAATTATATTGTTAGAGCTTGTCCTTCAACGCGTATATCGTCTTTGTTATTTCCCGCTCAAATTATATGGTTTCATTCATTAAATAAATTAATGAATTTCCATTTAAAAATATTTTTAAAAATTAAATATTTTATAAAATATTTAAAACTATTTAAAAAATTATAAGCCTTAAAACAACCAATAAAATATATTTTTCATAAAAATAAATAAAAATATGTTTGGAATTTTATATGAAATTTAAAATTTTTAGCTAATATATTTTAAAATTATAGTAACGCTACAATATATATATTTACTAATTATATACACCTTTTTATATTTTTCCTAACATATCATTATTTTCAACACTATCGTAATCCTGTTTTGATAATTCCGTTTCCATACATCCTTTTTATACATAGAATTTCAAAAGAAAATGTGAATTAATGTAGACGTGAGAAGACTTAGAGGTAAGTCACCCAATGGAAGTGTCCTACACCAACTCATGGAAGAATCAAACAATAATTTTGTATCTTATAATATATTTAATTACATTTATTAGTTTATCAATCAAAACATAATTAGAATCCATCAATATTTCACACATCAAAACCCAAACATAAAATTGGTTGAGTATCCTCCTATGAGGATTTAATCTATTGATTTTGTAATCTTTTCTTTACACCAACCAAAAAAAAAAAAAAAAGATAAAATTCACTTTTAAAGTATTTGGGATGTATTTGTATTATAGGAAATGGATTAAATTAGTCTCTTTATTTTTAAATGTATTATTTTAGTCTTTATATTAGGTATGAATGATATCTTCCAAATTGAAGTCAAAGCGATTCTTGGAGGACAAAATTGGCTTGGTCTAGAGGATTTAGATGTGTTGAGATGGAAAGTGATAACACAATGTTGATTGAAACTATTAAAAACGGATTGGCTATAGTAAGAAGTGTTGTTGAAGTAAAGCGATTCACGATTGGTGTTCTAAAAATTGAGAAGTCAAATTTTGATATATTCAATGGAATGCCAATGAAGTTATTGATTTCATAGCTAAGATAAATGGGCGTAATTGAGCAATTTGGTTATTATTGGTGTTCCAACTAGTCGATCGATCCTCATTATTTTTACCCGACGGATGAAAAATTCACGATCAAATTAGTTCAAAGATTTATTTTTTCTAAATAATGTGAATTCACGAGTTTTGTTTTCTTTAAAAATATTTTTGATATCTTTGTGGATATTAGGAGATGCTCAAATTTATTTTACTAAGAAATTTTAATTTAACTCGAAAATAAGTGGTTTATTTAAAGGGATCAGAATTAAACATTAGATTTTCAATTTTTTAATTTTAAATTTTTTTTATCAATTGCATAACCTTTCTTACGCATAATTGATTCTTGAATCCACTTTTTTCTCCAAAATTCTACACAGACTATAAATTTATTTTTTAAAAGAATTTTAAAATCTCTTTGTACAAGCCCATTTTGCCCGGCCCAGAACCCAATAAACCCAAATCAACCCAGACCCAAACAATAACCCGGGGCCCATTTTTACAACCCATAACCCAATACAAATCAAATAACCCATTTACCTAGCCCACTAACCTAACCCAATCAGCCCAATTACCCTAGCCCACTAAACAAATCAGAAACAAACAAAACCCTAGCCACTTGCTGCCGCCCCTAGCCCTCTGACTCCTGGCCTTCTGACCTTGCCAGCGCCACTGGCCTGCCACCGCCTCTGCAGCACCGCCAGCAACTTGCACACCGAGCACCTACAAAGCATTAAACAAGGACAAGACAGAAAAAGAAAGGAGGCTTGTGAAGGAAAGGCTATAAAAGCCGATTTTAAAACTCTGTAAAAGGAATTTTTTTTTCTTCGCTTATCAAAAAGAAAACAAACAGATTCAAACAATAGAGCAAAGATCAGAAACTAGTGGGCATCGAAAACGCAAAAGAAAATCTAAAAGGTAAACAGAAATTGAAAAGGAATTTTTTTTTTACCGTTTTCGAATTTTTGTTTCCACCTTATTTTGTTTTAACACACACATACATGCATATTGTGTAAAGAAAAGAAAGATAAAAAAAATATAAAAAAATAATTTTTTTACCTTTTTCGGCCACCGTGGGCGGTGGCCGGAGCGACGGCGCCGGAGACGGAGACCGCGACGGACGTCGGTCGGAATCCCATCAGATTCCCCCCTCTGCAGAGAAAAAAGAAAGAAGAGAAAAGTTTTTTTTAACAGACAACCAAAATGATTTTTTTCTGACTTTAGGGCCTTAAATAGCCCCTCAAAACGACGTCGTTTTGGGGCTGGCCCTAACGCCCAAAACGGCGTCGTTTCGCCCTCAGGATCCGCGTATTGACCCGACCCGCCTCAGGATCCGCGTATTGACCCGACCCGCCTCAGGATCCGCTTTTTTTCGTTTATTGGGCAAATTGCCCTTTTGGTCCTTCCACATTTTTAGTATTTAAAATTAATTTTTTAATTATTACGATATTGGCCCACAAATTTTACGCGGTTTGCGATTCCGTCCCTCCCTCAAACGCTGCTTTTTATTCACTGGGAAAAATTACCTTTTTGGTCCCCCACCTTTTAAGCGCGTGTTTTTCTAGCCCCCGAACTCCTGTTATTTTATAATTTGACCCGAAACTTTTGTTTTTTTAATGCAATTTACCCCCTTTTTCAATTATTTTGCAGTTTTTATTATTATTACTATTATTTAATATTTTATTTTATCATTATTATTATATTTACTATTATTATTATTATTTATTATTATTATTATTTCTATTATTATTCCATTATTATCATTTTCACATTATTAGTACTACTATTATTAGTATTTTACTACCTTATTATTATCCTTATTATTTATTATTAGTATACATATATATACCTTTTCTTTATCGTTTTGTTTATCGATTGTTACTATTCTTATATTATTATTATTATTATTATTATTATTATTATTATCATCATTATTGAATATATTATTATCACCATTCTTTATATTATTATTACTATCATTATATTTTCTTTATAATATATATATATTACTATTATTTTATTTGCTAATTGATTTTTTGTTATCATCATCATTTTGCTATTATTATTATTTGTATGTTATTATTATTACTATTATATATATATATTACTATTATTTGTTTACTATTATTTTTATATTATTACCATTATTATTACCGTTATTTTCATTAGCATCACTAATATTATTTTTTACCTATTATTATTTTTCCTTTATTGTTATTATTATCAATATCCTTGTCACTTGTCGAACTAATCTTACTCGATGTCTCAGTTTTCATAACGACCAACATTCCGTATTAGTGATTCGAGAAAATCGAGCCCTAACTTACTAGGTTTCGAATTTTCTCGTTTAAACTAAACAACGGGATACCCCCTTTAAATCACAATACGAGTTTTGAATAAGATACTTATTCTCGGAAATTCGAAATGTCGCGCCCTAACTTACTGGACTCGACATCTTGATACTTCGAGACAAGCTCCTTTTTCCTAAAATGGAGGCAATGTCCCTCATTTGGCTTTTCGAGGAAACAAGTCCTAACTTACTGGGTTCTGACTTCTCGTTTGACAAATGACGGGAGATCTTCTTCAAATAAAAAACCAAGTTTTAAAAGGCGAGCTTAGTTTCGGGAGTTTGAAGTATCGTGCCCTAACTTACTAGACTTGATGCTTTATCTCTTTGAAAATAAGATAACCTTAACGTCCCTTCTAATTCCTTCAATTTTGTGGAAATAAAAAGTATCATTTTTTGAACCATTTCAAAGTTTTCAACATTAGGACATCGATCAATCAATTTGGTACCAATTTTGGGCGTATCGAAGGTGCTAACCCTTCCTCGTGCGTAATCGACTCCCGAACTCATTTTTGGATTTCGTAGGCTGAAACCGTTGTTTTGATAAATCAAAATAAAAACAACTATTTTACGAGGTGACCCGATCACACCTCATCAAAAAGAGGGATTGGTGGCGACTCCCTTCTTTTTCATTTTCAAAACCCAAGTCGACCGCATCGTTACTGTTTTATCAAAAAAATGGTTACGATAGCTTGGCGACTCCACTAGGGACTCGAGGGACAAGCCATAGATTGATTGATTTTTGTCCTTTTGATTAAAATTGGAAAATAGTTTCGAAAAATCACGCTTCTTTTAATGCACTTTCAATATTGGGTTTCGTAAATACTTTGGCATTGCATTGCATGACCGTTGTAGTCACACCTTTAAGTGGGAGTGAGAAGCTATGCCTTCGTGAGGTTTTCACCTCCGCGTGGGCTAGTGGACTGCTTTCGGGATACATCCATACCTATGTCTTGTGAAGTTTTCACTTTACATGGCCATAGGAAATGTATTCCACGAATCGAACTTCGGTCCGTATGAGCCTATAATGGGTAAGGATTGAGGAATCTGCTGGTTCGGGTACCTTGAACTTTAGAACTCAACCACATGTAGAGAGCCTAAGAACCCACCCCGAGCTGAACTATGTCGAACCTTAGTAGTCACCCAGATAGGTGTTTGTGTGTTTTACATGCTTTATATCCCATTCTGTGGTACTAATTAATGATGTTTTATTTCCTCTACATGTCATTTCCATTTTTAAGAGGCATCGATTCACGGTCTATTTCTGAGTTAGGAAGCTAGTTATGGAAAGCGAATTCCTTGATAAAGTGGAAGACAATGCGCGGTCCGTCCTTTTTGGTGAGCAAAGCCAATTAGAAAGAGGGACAACTTAGGCGGGGATACGTGTCGAGTTACGGATTTCACCGATGTCGGTGTCACACGAATGAACTCAAGAGTTGAAAGAAATATGGACCCGATGGGATGATGAGGCAAAGCAGTTGTTCCATAGTACCTACGGCGATCTACCATACCTGCTTGATGTCAAAATAGATAAGCACCTATTCCGAGCAATGACTCAGTTCTGGAATGCTACTTATAGTTGTTTCTCATTCGAAAAAGTAGATTTGGTGCCCACGATAGAGGAATACATGACCTTGCTACGTTGTCCGAGAATTCAGGTTGATAAAACTTATTCCAAAGCAGTTAATAGACCAACTTTTGCTAGAAAACTGATGAATATCACGGGAATGAGCGAATAATGGGTTTCAGCTAAAATGCAGAAGAAAGGTGAGGGTAAATGCATACCTTGGATATATTTGAGGGACTTGATCCTAACACATCCTGATGCAAAGAAAAAGATAGACGTCTTGGCCTTGTGTATTTATGGTTTGGTAATCTTCCCAAAAGCTCTAAGACACATTGATGAAGCAATTATTGACCTATTTGGCCGATTAGACAAAGGGGTCATGCCTGTTCCCGCTATCTTGGCTGAAACGTTCAGATCCTTGAATGCATGTTGGAGAATAGGTGAAGGCAGGTTTACTGGATGTGCGCAGATGTTATTGGCCTGGTTCCATAGTCATTTCTGGAAGGTGGATAAAGTGTCTTATCGATTTTTGTCAGAGAATTATTCCCCGTTGAAAGAGATGATAGCTACGCCGAGGAGAGAAGACGTGTCCGAAGAAAACTGGATAGCACTCCTCCAAAATCTTTAAGAGGATGACATCGAGTGAAAGGCTCCTTGGATGATTCCCGATAAGGTCCTTTATCGCTGTGGGAACTTTGATTGGGTTCCTCTACTGGGAATTTGGGGTGCCACTGCATATGCCCCTTTGCTGGTCCTAAGACAGTATAGTTTAAGACAGTTTGTACCAATGACATACAGGCTAGCTCAATGCGAGTTCTCATACGAAGGGGGAGTTATAAGAGAAAGGTTAAAGAGATCTCTAATGCTTGGAATCAGATTCACAGAATGAGAAGATTATCCACAAGCCCGAGGATGACCCTCAGAATACAGTGAATGGAGGGCTAGAAGAATCAATGATAACATTTCTAAGCCAAATCCAGAAGGTGCCCGATCAAGAGAAGAATGCTTGCGAGTGGTCCCGTTAAAATTAGAGATTGTGAAACAAGATTTTGAACGGATGAGTTTGAAACTTGGAAAAAGGATAGAAAAGTTGGAAAAAGAAAAGATGCTCCTCCAGTTAGAGGTGGACAGTCAAAAATCAGAGGCTGAGAAACTCAGAAAAGAAAAATAGAAGGTAGAGGAAGACCGAGATAACTTGAAGATAGAATACAAGAAGATGCGCCTAACAATAAAAAATGTAGGATTAGGGAAAACTTCGGAGTAGTGGCGACAAGAGATCCGAGAGGAAAAAGCCAAAGTTAGCAATTAGGAGAGAAAGTTTCAAGAAATACGAACGCAAAAAGAAGACTTAGAGAAGGGCATGACAGAAAACCAAAAGGAGAAAAAAGGACTAAAAGCTAAAATAGCTGAGCTTGGGCGGTCTCTATACCACTATTGAAGTCAAGACTCGGAAAGCCAACTGAAGTCAAGCCTGAACAGAATCGAGGAAATGAAAGGTAAAGTTGAAGAGCTAGAATCAGTATTACACAGTAGTGAGCTCTGGATTGAGCTTCTGAAAACGAGAGAAAGGTATTGGGAGGAGGAGCTTCGCCATTCTTGCGAGCAAGTTAGAAGTCAGAACTACCTCATGGGTGAAGCGATAATCCAGATTCGAGAGGTAGTTGATCACCTACAGACTTTGGCTACGGAAGCTGACATATTGAGCGTGAGATATGAGCTACCGCCGGGTCATGATCAAGAGCTAATCTCCCTGCTTGGGAAAATCAAAACCTTAGGCCTTAGGGCGAAAGCATATTTGTAATCTGCTTTATGTAAAGAGTTTTGCCTTTTAATAAAGTTTTCTAAAATAAAGTTGATCAGAATCGATGTCTCCTTCCTACATTCATGCATTTGCATTGCATCATATTACATGCATTTAAGTTTATAAAAAATGGGCCTAATTAGCTAAAATTATCAAAAAGAAAGAGAGAGAGAGAAAAAAAAGTGAAAAGGGAAATCTTGAAGCGGAACATCACTACGAAAAGCGCACTAAAACCAGGAAAATGGATCAAAGGTTCGAACAATTCCAGAAGAAAATACAGGAATAGATGCAAGAGCAAATGTTAAAACTTCAGCAAGAAATGAAGGACCAAATGTTGGAGGCCCAAAGGAATATGATGGCCCAAATGGCCCAACTGATGAAAGGGGTAATGGATAAGGGGAAAGGCCTTATGCCTCCGGTCGAGGAAAGTAGTAAAGACATCCCCCGGGTTTTACCCTGCTACATGCAAGAACAAAGCCTGAGGAGTATGTCCTAAGGCCACCAGTTGCGATCAGGCCCCAACAGGGGCAGGACGACGCTAGACCACCCATGAGCTTCCACGTAGGCTCCGAATCCCAACCAGGAGATAACCTAGCCAATCCTGTTATACTTAATTTAGATATGGCAGAGAAATTGGGGTCGAGAGAAGAATCTTCAAGGCAGTTAGAAGATGTTGCAAATGGCTGGAAGAAAAAATTCAAAGCTAGAAAGTATCGATCGGCGTCATGGGATTGATGCAAAGATTTAAGTCCGGTTCGGATTTAATCTTGCCTCATAAGTTTAAAATGCGAGTTTGAAAAGTATAGTGGGACTAGTGCCGGAGGCCCACATCACCATGTTCTCTGGTGAATGGTGGCTCGTGAACAATGATCAACTCTTAATCCACTGTTTCTAAGAAAGTTTAGTGGTAGCAGCTGCTAGATGGTATAACCAGCTTAGTCGAGCCAACATTAGTTCTTGGAGAAGTCTGGCTCAAGCATTTCTAAAGCATTACAGCCACGTTACGGACATGGCACCGGATAGAATTACTTTGCAAAGCATGGAAAAAAGACTAAATGAAAGTTTAGGACAATACAGCAAAAGGTGGAGGGAGGTCGCCATGCGGGTCCAACCACCCTCTTAGAAAAAGAGACATCATGCTCTTCATTAACACCACGAGGCCCTTTCATAACTCATATGATAGGAGTACGACTAAAAGCTTTACCGACATAGTAATGGCGGGAGATGATCGAACATGCCATAAAGGTGGCAAGATCGAGCGAGAGAAAGCGCTAGGAGGGCGCTCTAAGAGAAAAGATGGTGAAGTAAATAACATGAGCACACACAAGGCGATCACGGTTAATCGGCCAAAGGTAGTCACCTCTGGACAACAAGGTCCTGCAAGACAGGAATCAGGAACCAGACCAAATACTGAAAAAATTCAATTCACGCCAATTCCAATAACGTACAAGGAGCTATACCAGACCTTGTTCAATGAGCATATCGTGTCCCCATTTTATTTGCAACCATTGCAACCTCCATACTCTAAGTGGTACGACCCTAACGCTCAATGCAATTACCATGCAAGGGTAGCGGGGTATTCGATAGAGAATTGCCTCGCCTTTAAAAAGGTAGTCGAGAGGCTAATAAAGATGGATGTCATAACACTCGACGATTTGATAAAAAAGGGGAACCCACTACCCAATCACGAGGGTAGAGGGGTAAACACGATTGGTGAGGAGGAGGTGAAAAAGATCAAGAAGGACGTCACGGAGGTAAAAACCCCATTAGGAGTAGTCTGGGAGGAGATGGCAAAGAGAGGATTGACAGATTCAAATCCTGCAGAAAACTAGAGGTATACAAAGAACTACTGCGAACTCCATAAAACAAAAGGGCATGAGATTCAAGAATGTGCCCAGTTTAGAATCTTGGTGCAAAACCTTATGGACAACAAGGAACTGGAGTTTTATGAAGAAGGAGTAGAGGAAAGGAATGTATGTGTGACCGAGGAAGAATCGATGAAGCCTAGAGTCAATTACCCGAGAATCATCATCTCACGAAAAGTAGAAGGTGGGGTGCAGGAAAGGCCGAAGATTATAATTCAGAGACCTGCTTCTTTTCCCTACAAAGATAGTAAAATGGTACCCTGGGACTACAATTGTAATGTGATGATACCAAGGGCGGAAAGCTCCACTAGCATTTATGAGGAAGTCAAGAATGAAGGGTCTTATACGCGTAGTGGGAAGCGGTACGACTCTAAGAACAAAGGAGCTGAACTAGTGAAACCAAAGGCTGTGCTGATTGGGCAGAAAAAAGAACCCGAAGCCCCTGTCAACAAACCCGTCAAAGAGGAGGAGGCCAAAGAATTCTTGAAATTCTTGAAACACAATGATCTGAGTGTGGTAGAACAAGCTGCACAAATAACCAACTTCGCATATTCGTACTAGCCTATTTATTAAGCTCGAAGTACCGTGAAGCAACGATGAAATCTTGAATGAAACTTATGTTACTAAGGATATATCCATTAATAAATTGGACCATCTGGTTAGTAACATAAGTGCTGACAATTTTATTTACTTCAGTGATGATGAAATCCCACCAGGAGGCATGGGATCAACAAAGGCCTTGCACATAACTACTCGTTGCAAGGGATACACTCTGCCAAGTGTGTTAATAGATAATGGATCAGCTTTAAATGTCTTACCTTTGGCTACACTGAGGAGGTTGCCTATAGACAGCTCTCACATGAAAGCATGCCAGAACATAGTGAGAGCATTTGATGGCACCGAAAGAAGAGTGATGGGAAGAATGGATGTGCCATTATTGATCGAGCCTAACACATATGAAGTAGATTTTCTAGTCATGGACATCAAGCCCTCTTATAACTGCTTATTAGGAAGGCCCTGGATTCATTCGGCGGTCTTGTGCCTCGCCACTACACCGAAACTGGCTAGTAATAGAAAAGCGGTGGTAACTATAAACGCTGAAGAAGACATCATAGCAACTGTTACCAATGAAACGCCATATTTGGAAACAAGTGAGGAGGCCATTGAATGTTCCTTTCGATCCTTAGAGTTTATCAATACTACTTTCATCTCGGAGGCAAATAAAGTCCCGGTGCCTAAGCTATCCAAGACCACGAGGATGGGCCTACAAATGATGATAGGAAAAGGGGCTCTACCAGGAAAAGGATTGGGCAAACATCTCCAAGGAAAGTTTAGATCCGATCTTTGAAAGAGAAAATAGACTGCTTTTGGCTTGGGTTTTAAACCGGATCTAAACAAATGAGAAAAAATAGAAAGAAACAAGAAAGGAGAAGGGCAAGGTTGAGCGGAGAGGACATCGGTGGGAATCAATGACATTCCCTACATATCCCGTACATTCATGTCGGGAGGATTAATCTACCCGAGAATCTTCCTCACACCAATGCCATACACGACAAGGAAACTGATCAAGAAAACACATTGGGCATTCGCTGTCTGAACACAGGCGTTCTAAACAATTGAATGCAGAGGAATTTCTGTAGTTTTAAAGATTATCTGAGTAATATTCGAAATGCACTCATTGTTTTAAGCCTAGAAACAATGAGATTTCTTTTGTGAAACAGGCTCATGTTTGGATATTTTATTCCAATAAAATGCATCTTTAATTCTAACAAACTTTTCTCATTTCTTGTTCCTATTCATATCATGTGAATAGTTATCCTTCAATTCATTTATTCTTTGTACATCCTTGATACCCATCATAGGTCCCTAGCCATCAATGATATGAGCAGCGATACTCTGATTGGAGGTCCGTTTTGAGCAAAATATGTCTTAGAGGAATCTCAAGATTTTGAAAATGACAGAGAATGTGACTTGCCTCAGTTTGTTGAGAATGGTAGAGTAAGAAGAAGAACATATCCTATCGCATAAAGAGTCAGTGGAAGTGGTGAACTTGGGAGAAGGACAAGAAGTGAAGATCGGAGCTTGTATCACGGCAGAGACCAAGCGATACCTCATCGAGTTACTCCAAGAATTCAAGGATGTATTCACGTGGTCGTATCAAGATATACCCATTAAGCACTGATATCATAGTACACCGGTTGCCCATAAAAGAAGAATATAAGCCCATCCAATAGAAGCTTCGAAGAATGAGACCGGATGTTTTGTTAAAAATAAAAGAAGAAGTCGAGAAACAATTTAACGCCAGATTCTTGCAAGTGGTTAAGTATTCGGATTGGGTGACTAATATCGTCCCTGTCCCTAAGAAAGATGGGAAAGTGTGAATGTGCATAGACTACAGGGATCTACACAAGGCTAGCCTGAAAGATAATTTCCTGTTGCCTCACATCGACACCTTAGTAGACAATACGGCGGGTTATTTGTTGTTCTCCTTCATGGATGGTTTCTCAGGATACAACCAAATAAAGATGCATCCTGAAAATATGGATAAGACAATATTTGTGACTATGTGGGGGCGTTTTGCTACAAGGTGATGCGTTTAGGCTAAAAATGCTAGAGTGACATATCGAGAGCCATGGTAACCCTATTTCATAACATGATGCACGAGAAATTGAGGTTTACGTCGACAACATGATCGCCAAGTCCCGAATGAAAAGGAACATGTGCAGGTCTTAAGGAAACTATTCTTGAGGTTGAGAAAATTCCAGCTAAAACTTAATCCGACATAGTGTACCTTGAACTCGATCAGGAAGTTGCTCGATTAAGTGGTCGATAAAAAGGGATTGAGGTTGACCGGACAAAGTCAAGGCCATACAAGAGTTGCCTCCACCACGTACCCAAAGAGAAGTTAGAGGTTTCCTAGGAAGGCTAAATTACATCGCTCGATTCATTTCTGGCCGTGAGAAATGTGACCCCATATTCCGTCTTCTTAAGAAATGTAATTAGAGACGTGGGATGAAGAATGCGAAGACCTTCGACAAAGTAAAAGCAGTCCAATGCTCCAGTATTGACACCGCCTCATCCAGGCAGGTCGTTAATCCTTTATTTGACAGTGCTCGATAATTCAATGGGATGTGTGCTTGGTCAGCATGATGATTCAAGAAAAAGAGAGAAGGTAATATACTACCTTAGTAAAAAATTCACTAAGTGTGAAACAAGGTACTCGTCGATCGAGAAATTATGTTGTACCTTGATTTGGACAGCTCAAAGATTGAGGCAGTATATGTTGTATCATACGACATGGCTCATCTCAAGCTAGATCCTCAGAAATACATGATGGAGTCTGCCGCTTTGAATAGGAGGATGGCCAGATGGCAGATTCTACTTTCTGAATTTGACATAGTCTATGTGAACCAAAAGGCAGTAAAAGGGAGTGCAATAGCAGACTTTTTAGCCAGTAGAGCCCTTGAAGATTACGAGCCTTTAGACTTCGATTTCCCTAATGAAGATTTGATGTATGTGGCAAACACTAGAGAGGGTGCCTCAAAAGATCATCCTTGGAAGCTGAATTTTGATTTGACATCAAATGCCATGGGCAATGGAATTAGGCGATTCGATATCCCCAAAGGAGACCATTACCCATTTGCTTGCAAATTGGATTTCGATTGCACTAATAATATGGTGAATATGAAGCTTGCATCATGGGTCTCCGCGCGCTATCGAGCGTAAAATCGAGTATTGGAAGTGTATGGAGATTACGCCTAGTAATCTATCAACAAGGGA
The DNA here is from genome assembly GCA_025506655.1 of Gossypium rotundifolium. Taxonomy (NCBI): domain Eukaryota; kingdom Viridiplantae; phylum Streptophyta; class Magnoliopsida; order Malvales; family Malvaceae; genus Gossypium; species Gossypium rotundifolium. The sequence continues at coordinate 1,201,686 of CP106726.1, forward strand.
ATGGAAACCGAGGATCAAAGTCGGCCATCTACAAGTGGCCCAAGATTTGATCGAGAGTTTGCGACATCACTTTCCGTTATTTACCGAGGCGAAAACCGGATGGTGATGCTCGACCACCTTAGCCTCCTGGTCCAAATAAGCGAGAATGAGGATGTGAAGCCTATCTGAATGAGCATTCATCGAGGACCCGACCCATTGCTACAATATTGAGGAAGAAGAAAAATGGCCTACCATGGTACCACGATATCTGCGGTGCGTGAAAATCGTGATGCGGACCAAGCAATGTGAGCGATAAAAGGACATTGAGAAGACTAGCTTGTGAATCGTCACGAATGGAAGGTCTATACAAGAAAAGGAAAGATCAAGTCTTTGCTGAGATGTGTGGATGCCATCGAAGCTAAGTTAATCTGGAAGAAGTCTCGAAGGTGTCTGCGGAACTCACGCCAATGGTTTCATAATGGCGGACAAATAATGAGGTTTAGATATTATTGGTCCACCATGGAAGGAGGCGCATCAACTATGCCAAAAAATGTCATAAATGCAGTTATAGAGACAAGATTCATGTGCCTCATCACCTTTACCGTTATGACTTCCCATGGCCATTTTCCATTTGGGGCATGGATGTCATCGGACCAATCTCACCGAAAGCTTCAAATGGGCATCCTTTCATCTTTGTGGTCATCGACTACTTCACCAAGTGGGTAGAAAGCCTCGTATGCTAACGTCACTAAGTCGGTGATCGATTGGTTCTTGAAGAAAAAAATCATTTGTCGATATGGAATGCAGAGAGGATCATATCGGACAACGCATTGAACCTAAACAACGATACGATAGCGGGAGTTTGCGTAATTCAACATTAAACACCACAATTCATCTCCGTATCGTCCAAAAATGAATGGGGCGGTGGGCGACCAACAAAAACATCAAAAAATAGTGGGGAAGATGGCCAGAGACTTACAAGGATTGGCATGAAAAATTACCGTTCGCTTTATGTTTATCGAGCGTCATCCAAACCTCTCTTGGGGCAACGCCTTTCTCATTGGTCTATGGGATGGAGGCGGTTCTACCTATTGAAGTGGAAATACCTTCTCTTGAGTATTGTCGAAGTGAAGTGGATGAAGCTGAATGGATCCGAGCTCGATATGATCGGTTGAACTTAATTGAAGAAAAGAGATTGAGGGCTATCCGTCACGGTCGGATGTACCAAAAGCGAATGATGCGAGCTTCGACAAAAGGTTAAGCCAGGAATTCCACGAAGGGACCTCGTCTGAAAAAGATCCTTCCATACAAAAGGATTACAGAGGAAAATGGATGCGGCGGGAAGGACCGTATGTAGTAAAGAAAGCTTTCTCGGGAGGTACACTGATTTTGACTAAGATGAACAGAAAAAGCTTGCCCAATCCCGTGAACTCAGATTCAATTAAAAAATACTTTGCTTGAAATGGAAGAGGCCAAGATGAAAACCCGCCAAGGGCACTTTGAGACTTCAAAAAAAAAACGGAGAGGCCAAGGTAAAACCCCAAAGGGCACCTTGAGAGCAAAGGGCTTTTGAGTTGAAAACCCAAAAGGCAGCTCAAATTTTGAATGGACATGTCGCGATCTTGCAGCGCTATAATCAACAGAAGAGGAAGCATGTTGCATAGCGGGGCATCGACAAAATACTTTGAGTCTTCTAAACACATGACGCTCAAAGCAGTCTTCTTGAAGTTTGTATATAGAAGCCCAATTGGCGATGTCTAGGGCGTCTGATCCATGTTGTTTATTTTACCATTTTTGGGTTCTTTTTCTCTGTAAAAAAAGGGATATGTCCCCAGTCAATTTCCTTTGTTTCATAGACAATGCATTTTAATTCTCTTTGAAATCGACCTACTGTTACCCATCATTAACATGCTGCATTGAAACAATAATTGATGAACTAACGATTTCACAAAGGAAAGTTCCACGTATCACTTTGGAAATCTCTAGATAAAATAGGAAACCAAAATAGAACATTTGTTTAAAATTTCCACGAACATAGGATAAAGACATTTGAGAAAGGGGGTCTTAATGGAGACCATTTCTTCAAAGTTCCTCATGCCCGATAATTGTGGCAGGGTGAATAATGTTACTTGGTCACTTAGAAAAAGTATGACAGGCCAATTTTCGATAAGGAAAGATTCAGTCTGGTGATCCTCGAGTTTGCAGGGATCAGATTAAAGATAGCATATTTGACCTTCCTGAAGTTGCAGAAAGCAGATCGAAGATTCAGTCTGGTGATCCCCGAGTTTGTAGGATCGAGTTGAAGATAGAAGATTTGACCTTCCCTGAAGTTGCGGGAAGCATATTGAAGATTCAATCTGGTGATCCCGAGTTTGCGAGGATCAGTTGAAGATAGCAGTTGACATTTACGAAGTTGCGAGCGGATCGAAGATTGATCTGGTGATCCCAGAGTTTGTAGGGATCAGATTGAAGATAGTAGATTTGACCTTCCTAAAATTACAGGAAGCAGATCGAAGATTCAGTCTGGTGGTCTTTGAGTTTGCAAGGATCAGATTGAAGATAGCAAATTTGACCTTCCTAAAGTTGCAGGAAGCAAAACGAAGATATCAATCTGGTGATCCCCGAGTTTGCAGGGATCAGATTGAAGATAGCAGATTTAACATTCCGAAGTTGCGGGAAGCAAATCGAAGACATCGATCGGTGATCCCCTAGTTCATAGGGATCGATTGAAAATAACAGGCGGCAGATTGAAGATGGCAGATCTTGTCTCCTTGAAGTTGCAAGAGCAAATTCAAAACAAACCTTATCTCCCTGAAGTTGCAGTGGAGCGGGTTGAAGTTACAAGTCTTATCCCCCTAAAGTTGCAGTGGAGCAGATAGAAGATAGTTAAACTTATCTCCACGAGATTGCGAGGGAGCAAATTGAAGTTCTGGTCCTATCTCACTTGAAACAGCGGTGGAATAGGATCGAAACGACAAGATCGCGATGGGTGAATGAGGCTACACAAGAAAAGAGCACCAAAAAGTTAAAGCCCATCGAGGCCGGGCAAAATGGATCTTTCTTATGTCTTTGCTCTATTCCGTTACGACAATGAGCAAAGAGGGCAATATACAAGCCCATTTTGCTCGGCCCAGAACCCAATAAACCCAAATCAACCTGACCCAAACAATAACCGGGCCCCATTTTACAACCCATAACCCAATACAAATCAAATAACCCATTTACCTAGCCCACTAACCATACTAGAGTGATAGCTATTATTATCATAAATTCAATCAAAAGCAAATGTCGTTCCCACGTACCTCAAACTCAAAACGCAACATCTCAACATATCCTCAGTACTTGAATAACTTCGCTCCATTGGCCGTCCGTGAGGGTGGAAAACATGCTAAATGTAACTTGGTACTGAGCATCTTCAGTTTCTTCCATGCGATGTGAATCTCGGATCTCTATCCGAAACAATAGAGATAATTTTCCGTTAATAGCAAGTACAATCTGCGATACATATAATTCACCAACTTATCAAGTGAGAAATCCATACGTCTGGGAATAAAATGAAATTTTTTAGTCAATCATCAATAATAGCCATTGCATCTTTCTTTTCGGCGTCACGGTAATCGACACAAAGTCTATAGTGATTCGCTCCACTTCCATTCGGTATCATAATCGGTTGAAGAAGTCCAGCGGTTTTGATGTTCACTTTAACTTGTTGACACACTAAACATTTTGACACAAAATCGAGAGATGTCTCGCTTCATACCATGCCACCATCTTTGTTTCGGATCGTTAAACATCTTCGTCTTGCCGGGTGAATCGACCATCTACTACTATGTGCTTTACAAATCTTTCTAATTAACTTCGGGGTTCTTAGGTACACAAATCCGATTCTTGAGCAGTAAACATCCTTGACATCTAATTGAAAATCACGAATCCTTTCGAACCTCAATGATCTCTTTTATTTTTAAAACATCATCAACTTTGTGCTTCTCGAATCTGTTGCTCAAACATTGGTCTCACCTTCAGTAATGATCGCACCATCCTCAACCCTAACCATGTCGCATTCATCGCTCTTAAAGTAAATAGTGATTTTTAAAGCGCATCGCCACGTTAGCCTTTCGGGTGATAATCAATTATAAGCTCATAATCTTTAATAATTCCAACCATCGTCATTTGTCTCGATTCAGTCCTTTTGAGTCATTAAATACTTTAGACTTTTATGATCCGAATAGATGTGGCTTTTCTCACAAAATAGTGGCCATATTTTCAAAGCGAAAACTATAGCGACCAACTCAAGATCATGAGTTGGGTAATTCCTTTCATGCGATTTCAAGCGCCGCGAAGCATAGGCTACAACTTTACCCTCTTGCATCAAACACAAGCAAGAGTCCGTTCAATGAGGCATCGCTAAAATAATAAATTCCTTACCGCTACGGTTGCACAAATCAAGGGCTTAGTCAGCGAGTTTTCAGGTGATCGAAACTCTTCGACACTTTTCGACCATTCAAATTTGGCGTCCTTTTGTAGTTTTTGTCATCCGGGCTGCTATCATAGAGAATCCTTTCACGAGCGTCTATAATATCCGCAAGTCGAAAAATCGAACCTCGATAACGTTCTGCGGAGACTTCCAATCAAGTATAGCTGAAATTTTACTCGGGTCAACTCGAATACGATGCGAAATGACATGCCCCAAAAGCTAACTTCATTCAACCAAACTCACATTTCTGAACTTCGCGTACAATTGTTTTCCACGTAAAATCTATAGCACTAGTCTCGGATGCTCGGCATGCTCGGTTTCATCTCGGGAGTAGATTAGTATATCATCTATAAATACAAACCGATCTAAAATACGATTGATGACTCGATTCATCGAGATCCATGAAAACCCGAGGGGCATTAGTGAGCCCAAATGGCATAACTAAAACTCATAATGACCATATCTCGTCCAACAGTGATCTTTGGTACATTTGTTTCCGAACTTCGTGGCGATAATATCGACCTCAAATCAATTTTTGAGAACAACTGCGGCTCTTTTGAGTTGATCGAATAAATCATCGATCGTGTGCAATTATTTATTCTTTATGGTCACCTTATTAAGCTATCGATAGTACATTCTAAATGTTCGTCTTTCTTTTTCACAAATAAAGCAGTAGCACCCAGGGGAAGAAACTTCGATCGAGCAAAACCTCGTGTCAATTCTTGCAGCTAGCGCTTTCAACTCTTTTAATTCGGTTGGTGCCATTCTATCAGAGCTATCTAAATCGGAGTTGTCCTGGTACTAACTCAATCCCAAACTCTACTTCGAGCAGGCGGCAATCCGGCAATTCCTCCGAAACACATCCCGATACTCACACAGGCTGATGCGATTCAATCTTCTTTTGGTCACTTTACTATCAATCACGTAAGCAAAGTAAGCTTTACAACCCTTTCTCAAATCTTTACTGAGCCAACATCGAGGATATCATTTAGATAGCCCATTCAAATCCATGAGACTCTAATCGTACAATCTTATTACGACTTCTCAACTCAATAGTTTTCGTCAATTCACTACCACATCATGAATCATCAACCAATCCATACCGGGGATGATGTCGACTTCATCGAAGTAATAACATCGGATCGATAGAAAAACACATGTCTCGAATCATTAAAGGACAATCCTTACATTTTATCAATCAACACAGCGACCCAAGGGTTTGAAACTTCGAATTACAAATTCATAGACTCAACGGTGAGAGTCTTCTTGGATACTAATGTTTCACACATCTGAATGAGTTGGTAGGATCAATCATAGCAATTACATTAGTATCAAGAGTGAAAATACCGGTAATAGCGTCGGAGATGAGGCCTCCTCTCTACCAGACGGCATAAGCTCTAGCCGTTTTCGAATATCCACTCGAATAACGCATCTGAAGTCCCTCTCGTGCAGCTCTTACCTCCCCACTACGGTGATGCGCCTCTGGCGGTAGTCTTTGTTGATCTCGCGTTACGAGTATTGCCCTTCCAATAGTCTCGGACAATCCGGACGAAGTGATTTGTGAACCACTACTTGGTAACAAGCGCGATTAAAAGATTTTCCCCGGCACTCTTGAAATGTCGTCTACCGCCTTCGACATTCGGGTTTGCTCGACAGAGTATTGCCGACACTAGCTGATGTAGCTCGAGAACTCATTGGTGGCGATCATGAATAGAAATCGATGTTGGGTTTGGGTCGACTATCATCGTTCTTAGTCTTCTTTGTTGCCATCTGTGTTAAATTTACCGAATCTCTTGAAAATCCTTAGATTCCATTTCATCTTTTCGTTTTTTTTTCCAGTTCTTGACTTTACAAGCTCTCCACAAGTACAACAAACTCGTTAATCTCAAGAATGCCCACGGGGAATTTTATGTCTTCATTCGGACCATCCTCGAATCTCCAGGGACATAATGACGGAAGATACACATTCACGAGCATAGCGACTAAATCGCGAAATTTCTTCGTATTGAGACCACGATCATACGGCCTTGCTTGAGCTCGAGAAATTTCTTACGCAGAGTCTATAGGCGTTGACTTATGTACTTTTACGAAACTTCACGCGAAGAAGTCGAGTAACTCTCTCTTTCGGGACAACGAGATCTGAGTATTCCACGGTAATAAGCGAGAATCCGTAATAAAGATGGCGGCACTTCAAGCACTCATCGGGTGCAAGATAACTCATCAAAAACAGACGATATTATCGAGCCAAAATTTAGCTCTTTCGGCGTAATCGCCATCTTGACTCTAAATTCTTGAGCTCCGTGCTCTTATACAATCAATAGGAGGTTTAGATACTCTTTCGAGATTGGCAATAGGAGTTACCATTGGTGTTACGAGGAACATTCGATTCGAGGATGGTTGAACTGACGGAGTGGTTAAGTAAGTAATGGGAATCACTCATCATATTATGGAAGGCTGCTTTACCTAAATGCAGGCGGTCGCGGTGGTCAGATTCTTCGGCAGCGGTCCCTTCTTGGCGGGCCAGTGCCACTCGACATCATCGACTCTTGCTTCTGGGATCCGGATCCATTACTATATATAAAGAAATACATTTACGCTATCGAAAGTCATCACGCTATCATATTGTAAATAATGGCATGAATAGCTAGACTTTCACACTACGTTAGTTTGAGAACAAACTAACCGTAGCTCGATACCAATAAAATGTAACACCCCTAACTCGAATTACATCATAGAATTAGGGTTATGAACATTACTACCAAACACAAATCCGCACATAAATGCATACTAATTAGTACCATTACAATATAACAAGTATATCCCATTTAATATCAACACATAAACTTATATATAGAATAATAAGATTAACATTTACTAACAAATTACCATGCATTTGGCCATTCAAATGTAAAGCCGAATAGACATATGGTAATTATTCATTTAGTTCAATTTTATAATCAGCATTTCATTCAATCATATACCCTTTACGAACATATGCATCTCTCAAAATCATATACATGCATTTGTACATGCCGCATATATGTATATACAAGGAAAAAAATGTATAAAAGGCTTGCCACAACACCGTACCTACCTAAGCATTATATTCAAGCTTAATAAATTTTAAACCAACCCAAATCAGTATATCAAAACCAAATTTCACAACTATATATATATATCGGCTCAAACATATTCACTCAATTCATGGATAGAAATGAAGCCATTTTAGTATGGCCTTATATACATTCATTTCAAAATAACTCAAAAAGTGACCTAGCTTATACATGCCATGATTCCCACAAGTTTCATAAATAAAGAGTACCCAAGATAGATGATAGTGTGATGTGACTTGACAAGGTTTCGGTTATTTTGCGACTTTAAAGACCTAAATCACCATGAAACCAACACTTCAAGTAAGCTTAAATAGCTTAGTAAGTTTTTAGGCAAGAAAGTAAAGTATACAAAAATGCATTCGTCATTTCTTTAGTTTTGAAACTAACTATAGAATAATTCAATCTATAAACATGTAGCCAAGACTAACATTCATCAATCCCAATTCAATAATCAAAGTGACCATATAGTCACATGTATCATAGTAATTTAAATCAACTCACTTAAATTAGCATTAAAATGATGAACCATTAGCCAAACATACCTGACTTCATTATGTACTTTTAATAATTACTTCTATTCTTACCTTTTTACCGATCTACTTTTACGATTGCTCGGTGATGCTATTTTCGCACTACGGTGCCTTTCAATCGATATCACTTTTGCAGTGCTGGTGATGCTATTTTTACGCACCTGATGCCTTTCAAGATATCGCACACCACGATTTCGGTGATTCTATTTTCACTTTGATTGCCTTTCAACAAATATCGCTTTTACGGTGCTTTCGGTGATGATATTTCCACACACGAGTGCCTTTCAGCCGATCTCGTACACGATTACTTTCGATTTATAAGTTCGCACCTTTGATTCTACCAATCATGTTCCTCACAAAATACACATCTATACAAATCATCATTCATACATACACATTACATTCGCTCCACATAACATACATTTAACACATATTCATCATTCATATATACATTACATTAAACACACATAACATTCATTTAACACATATTCACCACCTTCAAAGATCATCTAGTATCATCAATATCAATAATCATCTTGTATAGCATATATATACATATTCAACAATTAAATCAAGTTTACTTATACATTTATCAAGTATAACATTCGGCCATTTCATGCTAAATCCACCTTCACATTAACAACATGATAATTAACCTTAAAATCCTTTAACATATGTGCATAGTATAAAATAAAATTCAATTAAATGTAATTGCTTAAAACTTACTTGATAGTTGTCAAATCAGCTTGAGCTACTCATTTACTTTAGATTTCCCGATTATTTCCAAATCTTTCCTTCCTCGATATAAACAAAGTTGAAAAGAGTCCATTCAAATAGATTTCATTCATTTCAATCGAACACATAATTGTACCCTTTTTTTTTCATTCAACAAATAACAATTCATACTCTTTTGAGCTAAAATCGAATACTCCTCAAGCTAAATTAAGCCCCTATAACATTTAAAATTAATCATAGCATATAATTTATCAATTCGCCAATTTACCAATTTACCGTTTCATTTTCTTGTAATTTGGTCCCCAAACACAAACTCACAAAATATTTATACCTAAGCAATCACATTAAACTTTGCATTCGGCTAAGCGAGTAAAATCACTCACATACTCTTTAATCTATTTTCCTTCAACTATAGCACTCTTCCACCTAATTAAAGGCATCAATCAACACATAAATACAATATCTATGCCCTTACTTTAACATCCACACATTCGTTGAAACACAACAACCATATATGCATTGGTTATACCCATTTTTTCTTCTTACACTTACTATCGTTCAATACAAAGCAATATGATAAGGTATAACATTCAATTTAACAATCTAATTAATATATAATGTAGACCCAATTTTACAAATCCAATAAAACCGAAACAATGCGAAAAAGAACAAAATGAAAAAACCTAGCCTCTGTAGCCATTTGCCTCTGCACTGCAGCCCACTTGCACTGCACCACGTTTGTACACCTTTCTCACGCAAATCAAAGCGACCACATAGCGAAATAGAAAAACAAACAGCAAAAAGCAAACAAGGATGATAAACAAATGTAATTTCCTTTTGGCTATAAGCCATGAAAAACAAATGGAAAAGGGGCCTCTCTTACAAAAGACCTCTCCGTTTTTTTTTTGAAGTCTCAAAGTGCCCTTGCGGGTTTTCACCTTGGCCTCTTCCATTTCAAGCAAAGTATCTTTTACTGCAGATCCGAGTTCATTTAGATTGGGCAAGCTTTTCCGGTCATCTCGGTCGAGAATCAATGCACCTCCCGAGAAAGCTTTCTTTACCACACGGTCCTTCCCGCTAAGCATCCATTTCCTCTCGTGACCTTTTGTATGGGAAGGATCTTTTTCAATACAAGGTCCCTTCGTGGAATTCCTTGGTGAACCTTTTTGTTGTAAGCTCACATCATTCGCTTTTGGTACATCTCGACCGTGACGGATAGCCCTCAATCTCTTTTCTTCAATTAAGTTCAACTGATCATATCGAGCTCGGATCCATTCAACTTCATCCGACTTCACTTCGACAATACTCAAGAGAAGGTATTTCCACTTCAATAGGTAGAACCTTCCCATCCCATAGACCAATGAGAAAGGTGTTGCCCAGAGAGGTTGGACAGACGCTCGATAAGCATAGAGCCTGAACGGTAATTTTTCATGCCAATCCTTGTAAGTCTCGGTCATCTTCCCCACTATCTTTTGATGTTTTTGTTGGTCGCTTCACCGCCCATTCATTTTTGGACGATCTGGAGACGAATTGTGGTGTTTAATGTTGAATTGGTCGCAAACTCCGCTATCGTATTGTTGTTTAGGTCCAATGCATTGTCTGATATGATCCTCTCAGGCATTCCATATCGACAAATGATTTCTTTCTTCAAGAATCGACCGACCGCTGACTTAGTGACGCTAGCATACGAGGTGACTTCTACCCACTTGGTGAAGTAGTCGATGACCATGAAGATGAACCGATGCCCATTTGAAGCTTTCGATGAGATTGGTCCAATGACATCCATGCCCCACATAGAAAATGGCAATGGGAAGTCATAGCGCAGTAAGGGTGATGGAGGCACATGAATCTTGTCTCCATAAATCGCATTTATGACATTTTTAGGCATAGTTGATGTAGTCTCCTTCCATGGTGGACTAATAATATCCAAACCTCATTATTTGTCCGCCATTGTGAAACCATTGGCGTGAGTTCATGAGACGCCGTGGACTTCTTCGGGATTAACTTAGCTTGGCGGCATCCACACATCTCAAATGATTTGATCTTTCCTTTTCTTATATAGGACCTCTCCATCCAGGCGTATTCATAAGCTAGTCTTCCCAATGTCCTTTTATCGTTCTCGGTTGCTTGGCACGGTACTCACGATTTTCACACATCGCAAAGATATCGTTGGTACTATGGTAGGCCGATTTTCTCTTCTTCCTCGATATTGTAACAATGGGTTGGGTCCGATGAATGCTCATTCATATAGGCTTCATATCCTCATTCTCGTTTATTTGGACCGGGAGGCTAGGGTAGCTAGAGCATCGACCATCGGTTTTTGTCTCTCGGGCAAATAATGTAAAGTGACATCGTCGAATCCTCCGATCAAATCTTGGGCCAATCTTTATAGATGGCCGACTTTGAATCCTGGTTTCCCATTCCCCTTTAAGTTGATAGATTACGAGGGCAGGATCTCCATACACTTCCAACACTCTGATCTTGCGTTCAATAGCGGCCCGAAGACCCATGATGCAAGCTTCATATTCAGCCATATTATTAGTGTAATCGAAATCCAGTTTGCAAGCAAACGGGTAATGGTCTCCTTTTGGGGATATCAAAATTGCCCCAATTCCATTGCCCACAGCATTTGATGCTCTGTCAAAATTCAGCTTCCAAGGATGATCTCCCGAGATACCCTCTCTAGTGTTTGCCACATACATCAAATCTTCGTTAGGGAAATCAAAGTCTAAAGGCTCGTAATCTTCAAGGGCTCTGCTGGCTAAAAAGTCCGCTATAGCACTCCTTTTACTTGCCTTTTGGTTCACATAGACTATGTCAATTCGTAAAGTAGGATCGCCATCGGCCATCTTCCTGCTCAAAGTGGCGACTCCATCATGTATTTCGAGAGGATCTAGCTTGAGATGAGCCATGTTGTATGATCTGACATATCTTGCCTCAATCGTCGAGTTGTCCAAATCAAGGCACAACATAGTTTCTCGATCGACGAGTACCTTGTTTCACACTCAGTGAATTTTTTACTAAGGTAGTATATTGCCTTCTCTCTTTTTCCTGAATCGTCATGCTGACCAAGTACACATCCCATTGAATTATCGAGCACCGTCAAATAAAGGATTAATGGCATGCCCGGATGAGGTAGTGTCAATACTGGGGCATTGGATAGGTATTGCTTTACCTTGTCGAAGGTCTTCCGCATTCTTCATCCCACGCGGATTGCATTTCTTAAGAAGACGAAATATGGGTCGCATTTCTCGGTCGGCCAGAAATGGATGGAGCGATGTAATTTAGCCTTCCTAGAAACCTCTAACTTCTCTTTGGGTACGTGGTGGAGGCAACTCCTGTATGGCCTTGACTTTGTTTGGGTCCACCTCAATCCCCTTTTTATCGACCACGAATCCGAAACTTTCGGTCGAGTCTCGAAAGTACACTTTCTTTGGATTAAGTTTTAGCTGGAATTTTCTCAACCTCAAGAATAGTTTCCTTAAGACCTGCACATGTTCCTCTTCAGTGCGGGACTTGGTGATCATGTCGTTGACGTAAACCTCAATTTCTCTGTGCATCATGTCATGAAATAGGGTTACCATGGCTCTCTGATATGTCACTCCCGTATTTTTTAGCCCAAACGGCGTTACTTTGTAACAAAACGTCCCCCACATGGTTACAAATGTTGTCTTATCCATGTCTTCAGGATGCATCTTTATTTGGTTGTATCCTGAAAAGCCATCCATGAAGGAGAACAATGAATAGCCCACCGTATTGTCTACTAAGGTGTCGATGTGAGGCAACGGGAAGTTGTCTTTCGGGCTAGCCTTGTTTAGATCCCTGTAGTCTACGCACATTCGCACTTTCCCATCTTTCTTTGGGATGGGATGATATTAGCCACCCAATCAATACTTAACCACTTGCAAGAATCCGGCGTTGAATTGTTTCTCGACTTCTTCTTTTATTTTAACAAAACATCCGGTCTCATTCTTCAAGCTTACGTTGACGGGCTTATATTCTTCTTTATGGAGCAACCGGTATCTTTGCGATATCGATTTAACCTGCATGTCTTGATACGACTATGTGAATACATCCTTGAATTCTTGGAGTAACTCGATGAGGCATTGCTTGGTCTCTGTCGTGATACAAGCTCCGATCTTCACTTCTTGTCCTTCTCCCAAGTTTACCACTTCCACTGACTCTTTATGCGGTAGGATATGTTTTTCTTCTTGCTCTACCATTCTCAACAAATCTGGAGGCAAGTCACATTCTCTGTCATTTTCAAAATCCTGAGATTCCTGTAAACACATATCTCTCTCAAAACGGACCTCTGAATCTATAGTATCCTCGCTCATATCATTGATGGCTAGGGACTCTGTATAACCTCTAAAAACTACAGGAAATTCCTTTGTAGTCCAATTGTTTAGAATGCTTCCTAGTTCATACGGGCGAATGCCCAACAGGTTTCCTTGATCGCTTCCTCGGCGTATGGCATTGATGTGAGGAAGAGTCTCCGTAAATTATTCCTCCCGACACTAAGGTATGGGATATGTGGGGGGAACGCTATTGATTCCCACTTGACGCCCTCTCCGCTTAACCTTGCCCTTCTTTTTCTTATTTCTTCTATTTCTTTCCTCATTTCTTTCGTGATTCGGTTTGAAACCCAAGCCAAAATAGTCTCTTTTCTCTTCAAGACGGATCTAAACTTTCCTTGAGATGTTTGCCCAATCCTTTTCTGGTAAAGCCCTTTTCCTATCATCATTCGTAGGCCCATCCTCATGGTTTTGGATAGCTTAGCACCGGACTTCATTTCCTCCGAGATGAAAGTAGCATTGACAAACTCTAAGGATCGAAAGGAACATTCAACTTCCTCCTCACTTATTTCCAGATATGGCGCTTCACAATAACAGAGCTATGATGTCTTCTTCAAGATTTATAGTTACCAATCGATTTTCCGTTACCGACTTGAGTTTACGTGTAATGACGAGGGCACGCGGTTTGCCGAATGAATCCAAGGCCTTCCCAACAAGCGGTTGTAAGAGGGCTTGATATCCATGACTAGAAAATCTACTTTCAGTGTATGTGTTAGTCTGATTAATAATGGCACGTCCATTCTTCCCATCACTCTTCTTTTGGTACCATCAAATGCTCTCACTATGTTCGCATGCTTTCATGTGAGAACTGTCTATTGGCAACCTTTTGAGTGTAGCCAGTGGTAGGACATTCAATGCTGACCCATTATCTATTAGCACGCTTGGCAGAGTGTATCCCTTACAGCGGGTGGTTATGTGCAAGGCCTTCATTGATCCCATGCCTCCGGGTGGGATTTCATCATCATTGAAGTAAATAAAATTGTCAGCACTTATGTTACTAACCAGACGATCCAACTTATTGACGGATATATCCTTAGTAACATAAGTTTCATTCAGTACTTTCATCAGTGCTTCACGGTGTACTTCTGAGCTTAACAGTAGGGCTAGCATGGATATGTGAGCTGGTTGTTTGTGCAGCTACTCTACCACGCTATATTCGCTGTGTTTCAAGAATTTCAAGAATTCTTTAGCTTCCTCCTCTTTGATGGGCTCGTTGACTGGGGCTTCAGATTCTTCTTCTACCAAAGTCAAGACATCTTCTGCTTTCACCGTTCTGCTCCCTTATTCTTAAGGTCGTACCGCTTCCCACTACGTGTATAGGACCCTTCATTCTTACCTTGGAGCTTTCCGCCCTTGGTATCATCACATTACAATTGTAGTTCCACGGTACGTTTTTACTGTCTTTGTAGGGAAAGAAGCGTGTCTACGAATTATAATCTTCTACCTTCCCACCCTTCGCTTCCGTGTTTCACGAGATGATGATTCTTGGGTGATTGACCTGTGCTTCATCAATTCTTCCTCGGTCACACATATATTTCCTTCCTCTTCTCCTTCTTCATAAAACTCAGCCTTGTTGTCTATAAGGTTCGCACCAAGATTCTAAATCGGCACATTCTTGAATCTCGTGCCCTTTTGCTTTATGGTGTTCGTAGTAGTGCTTCGTATACCTCCAATTTTTTGCGAGTCCTAATCATTAATCCTCTCTTTGTCATCTCCTCCCAGACTACTCTCAATGGGGTTTTTACCTCCGTGACGTCTTTCTTGATCTTTTTCACCACGTCCTCGCCAATCGTGTTTACTCCTCCACCCTCATGATTGGGTAGTGGGTTCCCATTTTTTACCAAGTCGTCAAGTGTTATGACCCCCATCTTTATTAGCCTCTCGACTACCTTTTTAAAGGCGAGGCAATTCTCTATCGAATGCCCTGCTACCCCTGCATGATAATCGCATTGAGCGTTAGGGTCGTACCACTTAGGGTATGGCAGTTGTAATGGTTGCAAATAGAATGAGGATACGATATGCTTATTGAACAAGGTTTGGTATAGCTCCTTGTACGTTATTGGAATTGGCGTGAATTAAATTTTTTAGTATTCTATTCGGTTCCCGATTCTGCCTTGCCGCCTTGTTGTCCAGAGGTGACTATCTTTGGCCGATTAACCGCGGATCGCCTTGTGTGTGCTCACGTTATTTACTTCACCGCCCTTCTTCTTAGAGCGGCCCTCCTCACGCTTTCTCCTACTCGATCTTACCGCCTTTATGGCATGTTCGATCATCTCCCGCCATTACTATGTCAGAAGCTTTTAGTCGTACTCCTATCATATGAGTTATGAAAGGGCCTTGTGGTGTTAATGAAAAGCATGGCGGTCTCTTTTCTAGGAGGGTGGTTGGACCTCAGATAACGACCTCTCTCCATCTTTATGCGTGTATTGTCCAAACTTTCATTCTCGTTTTTTCCATACTTTGCAAAGTAATTCTATCCGGCCATTTCAGAACGTATCAGTAATGCTTTAGAAATGCTTGAGCTGGACTTGTAACACCTAACTCAATTTCATCGTCAATTCAAAGTTACGAGACATTACCCTACCAAACACAAATCCACGCATATAAATGCATACTAATTGCACCATTACAATATAACAAGTATATCCCATTTAATATCAACACATAAACTTATATATCGTGAATAATAAGATTAACATTTACTAACAAATTACCATGCATTTGGTCATTCAAATGTAAAGGCCGAATAGACATATGGTAATTATTCATTCAGTTCAATTTTATAATCAAGATTTCATTCAATCATATACCCTTTCTCGAACATATGCATCTCTCAAAATCATATACATGCATTTGTACATGCCGCATATATATATATACAAGGAATAAAATGTATAAAAAGGCTTGCCACAACACTGCATCTACCTAAGCATTATATTCAAGCTTAATAAATTTTAAACCAACCCAAATCGAGCTATATTCAAAACCAAAATTTCACAACTATATATATATCACCAAACATATTCACTCAATTCATGGATAGAAATGAAGCCATTTTTATATGGCCTTATAGACATTCATTTCAAAATAACTCAAAAGAGTGACCTAGCTTATACATGCCATGATTCCCAAAAGTTTCATAAATAAAGAGGTACCCAAGATAGATGATAGTGTGATGTGACTTGACAAGGATTTTCGAGTTCGAATTGCGATTTTAAAGACCTAAATCACCATGAAACCAACACTTCAAGTAAGCTTAAATAGCTTAGTAAGTTTTTAGGCAAGAAAGTAAAGTATACAAAATGCATTACGCCATTTCTTTAGTTTTGAAACTAACTATAGAATAATTCAATCTATAAACATGTAGCCAAGACTAACATTCATCAATCCCAATTCAATAATCAAAGTGACCACATAGTCACATGTATCATAGCCAATTTAAATTAACTCACTTAAATTCGCATTAAAATGATGAACCATTCGCCAAACATACCGATTTCATTATGTACTTTTAATAATTACTTTATTCTTACCTTTTTACCGATCTCGCATACACAATTGTTTCGGTGATGCTATTTTCGCGCACACATGCCTTTCAACTGATATCGCATACATAGTGCTAGGTGATGCTATTTTTCGCACACACAAAGCCTTTTCAACCGATATCGCATACACAAAGGTTTCGGTGATTCTATTTTTCGCACACAAGGTTTTCAACCGATATCGCATACACGGTGCTCGGTGATTATATTTCCGCATACGGTGCTTTTCAACCGATCTCGCACACACAATTGCTTTCGGTTTATAAGTTCGCATACACAAAGCTACCAATCCCATGTTTCCTCACAAAGAATACACATATATACAAATCATCATTCATACATACACATTACATTCTACTCACACATATCATACATTTAACACATATTCATCATTCATATATACACATTACATTCTACTCACACATAACATACATTTAACACATATTCACCATCTTCCAAAGATCATCTCTAGTATCATCAATATCAATAATCATCTTGTATCGCATATATATACATATTCAACAACCCAATTAAATCAAGTTTACTTATACATTTATCAAGTATAACATTCGCCATTTCATGCTAAATCCACCTTCACATTCAAGAACATGATAATTAACCACCTTAAAATCCTTTAACACATGCGATAGTATAAAATAAAATTCAATTAAATGTAATTGCTTAAAACTTACTTCGATAGTTGTCAAATTGAACTTCCCGGCTACTCATTTACTTTAGATTTCCCCCGATTCATTTCCAAATCTTTCCTTCCTCAATCTAAACAAAGTTCAAAAAGAGTCCATTTAAATAGATTTCATTCATTTCAATACGAACACATAATTGTACCCTTTTTTTTTTCATTCCAACAAATAACAATTCATACTCTTATGAGCTAAAACCAATACTCCTCAAGCTCAATTAAGCCCCTTATAACATTTAAAATTAATCATAGCATATAATTTATCAATTCGCCAATTTACCAATTTACCCCTCTAGTTTCATTTTCTTATAATTTAGTCCCCAAACACAAATTCACAAAATATTTATACCTAAGCAATCACATTAAACTTTGCATTCTTGCTAGGCAATGTAAAATCACTCACATACTCTTTAATCTATTTTCCTTCAACTATAGCACTCTTCCACCTAATTAAAGGCATCAATCAACACATAAATACAATATCTATGCCCTTACTTTAACATCCACACATTCGTGAAACACAACAACCATATATGCATTCGGTTATACCCATTTTTTTTTCTTCTTACACTTACTATCGCTCAATACAAAGCAATATGATAAGGTATAACATTCAATTTAACAATCTAATTAATATATAATATGTTTCATTCCAAAACACCAAATCTCCACAATCCCATACACTGCTACAATCAAAATATACCATAAGAACAAAATTCACAATTGGGTTACTCAATATGCATGACAACAAATCTAAGAGCATTGAAATTAACCAAAACAAAGCTTAAACACCAACCTAATTTGAGCATGCACCCACCAAATGAAGAAAGCTTGAGGTCTCTTTTACCTTCAAAACCGGCCACTTCCAAAAGAAAAGATGAATCCTTTCTTTCTTCCCTTGTTTTTGTTTTTATTATTCCTTTGTTTTCTTTTTCTTTTTTACTCAAATTATAATATACATAAAATCACCACTAACTAAAGTAAATTAAATTTAATATACAAGTAATGATTATGCCGTCCACTACCATGAAATGTGGAAAATTGACATGCAAATCCTCACTTGAATAAAACAATTCAATTGACCTTTAATTCATGCACACTACTTTTACCACTTAAGCTATTTGATCCTTTTATTAAATTAAACATCTAAACAAGCAATTAACTTCACGAAATTTTAGCACATAGTCAATCGAATATTTAACAAGAAAATAATATTAAATTATTATTTTTGACTTGATTTGTGGTTTGAAACCACCGCTTGATTAGGGTCATATTTGAGTCATACAACTCCTTCCCTCCTAAAAGAAATTTTCGTCCCTAAAATCTTACCGATGAATAAGTGCGGATAGAGTTCTTTCATAGATTCTTCATCTCCGAGGTTGCTTCTCAACCCCGTGTTTAAGCCACAACACTTTAACTAGCTTTATTTTCTTATTCGCAACTCTTTCACTTCATGAGTTAATATGCTAATCGGTTCCTCTTCATAAGTCAAATCGATGAACCTCGATTTCTCTGGGCTAATCACATGAGAAGGGTCGGATCTATATCTTCAAGCATCGATACATGAAACACATTATGAATCTTGTCTAACTCATTGAACCTCAATCTATATGCAACCGCCCAATACGCCGATAACCTCATACTACCCAATAAATCTCAAAGCTTAACTTTCCTTTCCAAATTAATCGAGTAATTTTTCCACGGTGAGACCTTCAAGAATACTCGATCTCCAACTTGAAATTCAATGTCTTTACGCTCAAATCTACATAAGACTTTTGACGATCCGATGCCGCTTTCAAGCTATCACGAATTACGACCACTTTCTCGCTCATTTGCTTAATCAAATCAACCCTGTAATTTGTTTTCCCGAGTTCACCCAATACAATGGTGTATGACATTTTCACTGCATAAAACTTCGTAGGGTGCCATTTTGATACTAGAGTGATAGCTATTATTATATAAATTCAATCAAAGGCAAGTATCGCTCCCACGCACCTCAAACTCAAGAACGCAACATCTCAACATATCCTCGAGTACTTGAATAACTCGCTCGACCGTCGTCCGACCGAGGTGGAAAGTCAGTACTAAAATGTAACTTGGTACCTAGAGCATCTTGCAGCTTCTTCCAAATCACGATGTGAATCTCTTGATCTCTATCCGAAACAATAGAGATAGGTACTCGTGTAACTGCATAAATCTGCGATACATATAATTCACCAACTTATCAAGTGAGAAATCCATACGCACTCTAATAAAATGAGCTGTTTTCGTCAATCTATCAATAATAGCCAGATTGCATCTTTCTTACTCTGCGTCAACGGTAATCCCGACACAAAGTCTATAGTGATTCGCCCCACTTCCATTCGGTATCATAATCGGTTGAAGAAGTCCCGACGGCACTCGATGTTCACTTTTAACTTGTTGACACACTAAACATTTTGACACAAAATCGTAGATGTCTCGCTTCATACCATGCCACCAATAATGCCGTTTCAGATCGTTAAACATCTTCGATCGCCAGGTGAATCGACCATCTACTACTATGTGCTTCATTACAAATCTTTCTAATTAACTCGGGGTTCTTAGGTACACAACCGATTCTTGAACCAGTAAACATCCTTCAAAGATCTAATTGAAAATCAATCCGCACTCGAACCTCAATGATCTCTTTTATTTTAAAACATCATCAACTTCTTGTGCTTCTCGAATCTGCTTGCTCAAACATTGGTCTCACCTTCACCAAAGAATGATCGCACCATCCTCAACCCTAACCATGTCTCGCATTCATCGCTCTTAAAGTAATAGTGATTTTCAAAGCGCGATCAAGAACCACGTTAGCCTTTCCGGGTGATAATCAATTATAAGCTCATAATCTTTAATAATTCCAACCATCGTCATTGCCTCGATTCAGTCCTTTTGAGTCATTAAATACTTTAGACTTTTATGATCCGAATAGATGTGGCTTTTCTCACCAGAAGATAGTGACGCCATATTTTCAAAGCGAAAACTATAGCGACCAACTCAAGATCATGAGTTGGGTAATTCCTTTCATGCGATTTCAACCGCCACAAGCATAGGCTACAACTTTACCCTCTTGCATCAAAACACAACCGAGTCCGTTCAATGAGGCATCGCTAAAATAATAAATTCCTTACCCTACTGTTGCACAAGTACCGGGCTTCCGTCAACGAGTTTTCACCGATCGAAACTCTTCCGACACTTTTCTCGACCATTCAAATTTGACGTCCTTTTGCAATAGTTTTGTCATCCTGGGCGCTATCATAGAGAATCCTTTCACGGCGTCTATAATATCCCGCAAGTCCCGTAAAATACGAACCTCGAAGAACGCTCATGGAGACTTCCAATCAAGTATAGCTGAAATTTTACTCGTCAACTCGAATACCATGCGTAAATGACATGCCCCAAAAGCTAACTTCATTCAACCAAAACTCACATTTGTCAACTTCGCGTACAATTGTTTTTCACGTAAAATCTATAGCACTAGTCTCGGATGCTCAAAGATGCTCGGTTTCATCTCGGGAGTAGATTAGTATATCATCTATAAATACCACTACAAACCGATCTAAGTACGATTGATGACTCGATTCATCGATCCATGAAAACCACAGGGGCATTAGTGAGCCCAAATGGCATAACTAAAACTCATAATGACCATATCTCATCCAACAGTGATCTTTGGTACATTTGTTTCCAACTCGAAATGATAATATCCCGACCTCAAATCAATTTTTGAGAACACTGCAGCTCTTTTGAGTTGATCGAATAAATCATCGATCACGTGGCAACGGTATTTATTCTTTATGGTCACCTTATTAAGTTGCCGATAGTCAATGCACATTCTAAATGTTCTCGCTTTCTTTTTTTCACAAATAAAGCAGGCGCACCCTGTGGAGAGAAACTTCGGTCGAGCAAAACCTCCGTCCGTCAATTCTTGCAAATCGCGCTTTCAACTCTTTTAATTCAATTGATTGCCATTCTATACTGAGCTATCTAAATCGGAGTTGTCCCCGGTACTAACTCAATCCCAAACTCTACTTCCGAACAAAGTGAAATCCGGCAATTCCTCTGGAAACACATCCTGATACTCACACACAACTGGTACTGATTCAATCTTCTTTTCGGTCACTTTACTATCAATCACGTAAGCAAAGTAAGCTTTACAACCCTTTCTCAAATACTGCCGAGCCAACATCGAGGATATCATTGCCGATAGCCCATTCAAATCCACAGACTCTAATCGTACAATCTCATTATTCTGACTTCTCAACTCAATAGTTTTTCGTCTACAATTCACTACCACATCATGAATCATCAACCAATCCATACCGAGGATGATGTCGACTTCATCGAAAGGTAATAACATCAGATCGACCGAAAAACACATGTCTCGAATCATTAAAGGACAATCCTTACACATTTTATCAATCAACACCCAACGACCCAAAGGGTTTGAAACTCGAATTACAAATTCAGTAGACTCAACAGGTAGAGTCTTCTCGATACTAATGTTTCACGACATACGAATGAGTTGAGCCGGATCAATCATAGCAATTACATTAGTATCAAAGAGAGTGAAAATACCGAGAATAACGCCCCGAGATGAGGCCTCCTCTCTAGCACGCGGCATAAGCTCTAGCCAGATCGAATATCCACTCGAATAATCGATCAAGTCCCTCTCATGCACCGCTCTTACCTCCCCACTACGAAATGGTTCCTCTGGCGGTAGTCTTTGTTTCGATCTCGCGTTACGAGTATTGCCCTTCTCAATAGTCTCCGGACAATCTCGGACGAAGTGATTTTGTGAACCACACTGGTAACAAGCGCGATTAAAAGATTTTCCCCAGCACTCTTCGAAATGTCGTCTACCGCACTGCTGACATTCAGGTTTGCTCGACCGAGTATTGCCGACACTAGCCACTGATGTAGCTCGAGAACTCATTGGTGGCCGATCATGAATAGAAATCCCAGTATTGGGTTTGGGTCGACTATCATCGTTCTTAGTCTTCTTTGTTGCCATCTGTGTAAATTTACCCGCGAATCTCTTCTGAAAATCCTTAGATTCCATTTCATCTTTTCGCTTTTCTTTTCCAGTTCTTCACTTTACAAGCTCTCCACAAGTACAACAAACTCGTTAATCTCAAGAATGCCCACCAGAATTTTATGTCTTCATTCGCACCATCCTCGAATCTCCGGACATAACGACTTCGAAGATACACATTCACGAGCATAGCGACTAAGTCGCACAAATTTGCTTCGTATTCGAACCACGCCATACTACCTTGCTTGAGCTCGAGAAATTTCTTACGCTAGAGTCTATGAAGCGTTGACTTATGTACTTTTTTCTCAAACTCGCGCGTAAAAAGTCCTGTAACTCTCTCTTTCGGACAACAGACATCTGAGTATTCCACCAAGAATAGGCGTAATCCCGTAATAAAGATATGGCGACTTCAAGCACTCATCTGCACAAGATAACTCATCAAAACACTTGACAAGATTATCGAGCCAAAATTTAGCTCTTTCAAATCTGTGCCGCCATCTTCTATTCTAAATTCTTGAGCTCCGTGCTTTCTTATACAATCAATAGGAGGTTTAGATACTCTTTCGGAGATTGGCAATAGGAGTTACCATTGGTGTTACGAGGGAACATTCGATTCGTGGATGGTTGAATAAATTCAGAGTGGTTCGTAAGTAATGGTGAACCAATCACTCATCATATTATGGAAGGCCCGCTTTACCCTAAATTCGCGGGCGGTCGCAGCAGTCGAGATTCTTCCGACGCGTCCCTTGGCGGAGCAAAGCCACACTCTCGACATCATCACCATCGTCGCTCGGGATCCGGATCCATTACTATATATAAAGAAACAAAATACATTTCGCTATCGAAGTCATCACGCTATCATATTGTAAATAATGGCATGAATAGCTAGACTTTCACACACTACGTTAGTTTGAGAACCGACTAAACCGTAGCTCGATACCAATAAATGTAACACCCCTAACTCAATTTCACACCGAATTCGTTATGAGACATTACCCTACCAAACACAAATCCACGCACATAAATGCATACTAATTGCACCATTACAATATAACAAGTATATCCCATTTAATATCAACACATAAACTTATATATCGTGAATAATAAGATTAATATTTACTAACAAATTACCATGCATTTGGCCATTCAAATGTAAAGGCGAATAGACATATGGTAATTATTCATTTAGTTCAATTTTATAATCAGATTTCATTCAATCATATACCCTTTACGAACATATGCATCTCTCAAAATCATATACATGCATTTGTACATGCCGCATATATGTATATACAAGGAAAAAAATGTATAAAAGGCTTGCCACAACACCGCACTCTACCTAAGCATTATATTCAAGCTTAATAAATTTTAAACCAACCCAAATCGAGCTATATTCAAAACCAAAATTTCACAACTATATATATATATATCACCAAACATATTCACTCAATTCATGGATAGAAATGAAGCCATTTTAGTATGGCCTTATATACATTCATTTCAAAATAACTCAAAAGAGTGACCTAGCTTATACATGCCATGATTCCCACAAGTTTCATAAATAAAGAGGTACCCAAGATAGATGATAGTGTGATGTGACTTGACAAGGATTTTGAGTTCGAGTCATGCGACTTTAAAGACCTAAATCACCATGAAACCAACACTTCAAGTAAGCTTAAATAGCTTAGTAAGTTTTAGGCAAGAAAGTAAAGTATACAAAATGCATTACGCCATTTCTTTAGTTTTGAAACTAACTATAGAATAATTCAATCTATAAACATGTAGCCAAGACTAACATTCATCAATCCCAATTCAATAATCAAAGTGACCATATAGTCACATGTATCATAGCCAATTTAAATCAACTCACTTAAATTCGCATTAAAATGATGAACCATTCGCCAAACATACCTGACTTCATTATGTACTTTTAATAATTACTTCTATTCTTACCTTTTTACCGATCTCGCATACACAAAGGTTTCAAGGTGATGCTATTTTCGCACATACAAAGGTTTTCAATCGATATCGCATACATAGTGCTCGGTGATGCTATTTTTCATACACATGTGCCTTTCAACTGATATCGCATACACACGTTTTCGGTGATTCTATTTTCCGCACACATTGCCTTTCAACCGATATCGCATACACGGGCTCAAGGATGATATTTCCACACACAAAAGTTTTTCAACCGATCTCGTATACACAAGATTGATTTATAAGTTCGCACACACAAGCATACCAATCCCATGTTTCTCACAAAGAATACACATCTATACAAATCATCATTCATACATACACATTACATTCTACCACACATAACATACATTTAACACATATTCATCATTCATATATACACATTACATTCTACCCACACATAACATTCATTTAACACATATTCACCACCTTCCAAAGATCATCTCTAGTATCATCAATATCAATAATCATCTTGTATCGTATATATATACATATTCAACAACCCAATTAAATCAAGTTTACTTATACATTTATCAAGTATAACATTCGCCATTTCATGCTAAATCCACCTTCACATTCGCAACATGATAATTAACCACCTTAAAATCCTTTAACATATGTGCATAGTATAAAATAAAATTCAATTAAATGTAATTGCTTAAAACTTACTTCGATAGTTGTCAAATTGAGCTTCCCAGCTACTCATTTACTTTAGATTTCCCCCGATTCGTTTCCAAATCTTTCCTTCCTCGATATAAACAAAGTTCGAAAAGAGTCCATTCAAATAGATTTCATTCATTTCAATACGAACACATAATTGTACCCTTTTTTTTTTCATTCCAACAAATAACAATTCATACTCTTTTGAGCTAAAATCGAATACTCCTCAAGCTAAATTAAGCCCCCTTATAACATTTAAAATTAATCATAGCATATAATTTATCAATTCGCCAATTTACCAATTTACCCCTCTAGTTTCATTTTCTTGTAATTTAGTCCCCAAACACAAACTCACAAAATATTTATACCTAAGCAATCACATTAAACTTTGCATTCGGCTAGGCAAGGTAAAATCACTCACATACTCTTTAATCTATTTTCCTTCAACTATAGCACTCTTCCACCTAATTAAAGGCATCAATCAACACATAAATACAATATCTATGCCCTTACTTTAACATCCACACATTCGGTGAAACACAACAACCATATATGCATTCGGTTATACCCATTTTTTTTTCTTCTTACACTTACTATCGTTCAATACAAAGCAATATGATAAGGTATAACATTCAATTTAACAATCTAATTAATATATAATGTAGACCCAATTTTACCCGGGTCCAATAAAAACCCGAAACAATTAAGCAGAAAAGAACAAATGAAAAACCTAGCCTCAGAGCCATTTGCCTCTGCACATATGCCCACGCCACTTGCTTCGCCCACCGCTTGTACCTGCTTTCCGCAAATCAAAGCGACCACGAACGAAATAGAAAAACAAACAGCAAAAGCAAACAAAGGATGATAAACAAATGTAATTTCCTTTTGGCTATAAAAAGCCATGAAAAACAAATGGAAAAGGGGGGCCTCTCTTACAAAAATCTGAGAAGAAACGAGCAAAAAAAAACAAAAGAACTCTTGTAACTCCTCCTCTCTTTGACGAACAACAAGCAATAAAAGCAAAAAGATTTTAGGTTGAGTCTGCTTCTTTGTTCTTGTTTTTACTACTGCTTTCATTTTTTTTCAGTTCTTTATTTTTGTTCTTTTAAGATTTTTACAAGCAAAAATAAAAAAGGAAAAGGGAAGAGCCTCACCGAAACTCCCACGGTCACAAGGCCGAGGTGCTCTCCTCCGCTGTCGGAGCTTGGCTACGGGATGGGGTGTCAAGGCCCTCTCCCTCGCTGGGCGCCAAAGAGATGGCCTTCAACGGACTCAAGCGAGGCTAAAGGCCCGCTTTGCACACCGTCGGCCACAGACACTGGTGGTGGTGCGATGGGAGGTCGTTGGAGCCCTTCCTCCGCTGCACAGCCGAACCAAAAGGAGGGAAATCTTCTCCCTCGGGGCTCAAACGCCAAGGCTTTAACTTTCAAACGCTTCTTGAACGAGGCTAAAGGCCCACTTTGCACACCGCTTACCACCAGACTGGTGGTGGTCATGAGGTCGGAGGGGAGACCGACCGTTAGACGATGAAGAAGAGAGAAACATTTTCCTCTGCTTCTGTGTTTTGAAACCGAAAAGGGGGGGCCTTAAGTTTTTTTTTTTCTTCTGTTCTTTCGGTTTTGGAAAATAAAGAAACAAAGGGACAGTTGGGAGCAATTAATGCCTTGTCGTTGGTGGGTTGAAATTTGTCCATATCCCTTCAATGGGATATTTGCAAAATAAACCCTTCCCCTTTGCGGCGTCGCCCAATTAAATCCTTTTCTACTTTCCTTTCTTTTTAATTTTGCCCCATCATTTTGTCAAGCTTTCCAATTTAGCCCATACCGCCATTTGAAACGACACATAATCGGGGTTGAGTTATTTACCGCTTAGTCCCATGTAAGTCTGCAAGCGTTGCGATCGGTCCTCATCCATTCTTTTATTTTCAAATTTAACCCTAAAATTCCATTTTAATTTCAGTTCAATCCTTTTAAGTTAATTCGTGATTTTTGTACATTTATTGTTATTATTTCTAAATCAATACATCATTATTATCATAATCGTTTATTATTATTATTATTATTATTATTATTATTATTACTATTATCATTTTATTTTTACTTTTATTTATTTATTATTATATTCGTTATTGTTATTTTTTTTATTATTTTGGTTATCACTATATTATTACTATTAATATTATTGTTATTATTATTAGCACTATTGTTATTATTATTATTTTTATTCCTCTAGTATCCTCTACTATTATTATTTTATTATTATTACCATTGATATTTCATCTTTTATTACTAATACCATTATTTATTATCATTGTTATTCTTATTTTTATTCTTTTACTATTATCATTGTTATTTTTATTTTATTCTTACTTATTTATTTATTATTATCCGCTTATTAATGTAACATTACCTATCATTATCACTTTATTATTATTTATTTATTAATATTATTACGCCATTATTATTCAATATTTCATTATTATCTCTCGTTATCATTAATATCACTATTGTTATTATTACTATTATTATTATTATTATTATTATTATTTTTATTTTTACTCTTGTTTATTTATTTATTATTTTTATTATTATTCGTCATCAATGCATCATTCCCTTCAATATATCATGATTTTATATTATTACAATTATTTGATTTGAATTGATTTCCATTCTTCTAATTTTCACCATTTATAAATTTTTATTTATGTTATTCATTTTTACTATTTATTTGTCATTTCATTTACTTATTATTTATTCGTTTATTGCTCTTTATTTTTTTAATACTTTAAAGCACTTCAATTATTTATCATATTTTTTTTATTTTTATTTATTGTTGTTATTATTATCATCATCCTATCTGCTTCTATGATTTTATTATTGTTATTCTTACTTCATTATTTATTAGCTCATTCGTTAATAAGAATTAGATTTATTCATATATTCGCTTAATTTGTTAATATCATTACCTTGTCTAATATTAATCAATCAAATTTTCAAAAATAAAGATGATGTTCGGTGTTTGAAAATTCGGAAGATCGAGCCCTAACTTATCGGGTTCCTTTTTCCGCTTATGTTAAACAACGGATATCTCCTTTTAAGTCGCGATTTTCTCGTTTAATCTAAATGACCGAATGTCCTTTTAAGCAAATACATTTCTAAACAAAAGCTTAATCTTGAAATTGGAAATGTCGCATTCTAACTTCATCGGACTCGACATCTAGATACTTGAGATAAGCTTCTTTTCCTAAAATAGAGGCAATCTTCCGTATTTGAAATCTCGAAATCGAGCCCTAACTTATCGGGTTCCGATTTTTCATTTGACGAATAACGGAGGATCCTTTTCAAATAAAAACTAAGTTTCAAAAGGCGAGCTTAGTTTGGAGTTTAAAGTATTGTGCCTAACTTATCGGACGTGATGCTTTACCTCTTCAAAATAAGAAAGCCTTAACGCCCCTCCCCATTTTAAAAATAAAAAGCATTGTATTTTCGAATCCCTTTAAAGTTTTCAACAATTAGGACACCAATCGATCAGTTTGGTACCAATTTTGGGCGTGTCGAGGGTGCTAATCCTTCCTCGCACGTAATCGACCTCCGAATCCATTTTCTTAAAGTTCGTGGACCAAAAAGCACTGCTTTAGTAAATTAAATGTTTTATTAAAACGAAGGTGATCCGATCACACCAAATAAAGATCGGTGGCGACTCTTTCCTCTTCTTTTTCAAAAACGAGTCGACCGCGTTGCCACGCTTCACCCCAAAAAATGGTTACGACAAATTGGCGACTCCAACTGGGATCTCGAGGTCAAGCCATGGATTGATTGATTTTGTCCTTTGATTAAATTGGTTTCAAAATCACGCTTCTTTTAATGCACTTCCAATATTGGTCTCAGAATACTTTGGCATTGCATTGCATGACCGCTATGGTCACACCTTTAAGTGGGAGCGAAGCTATGCCTTCGTGAGGTTTTCACCTCCGCATGGGCTAGTGGATCGCCGGATACATCCGCATTTATGTCTTCGTGAAGTTTTCACTTCGCATGGCCATAGGGAAATGTATTCCCAGAACCGAACTCGGTCCGTATGAGCCTATAATGGGTGAGGATCGAGGAATCTCATCGTTCTGGTACCTCAAGCTTTAGAACCAAACCACATGTAGTGAACCCTAAGAGCCCACCTTAGATAGAACTACGTCAAACCTTAGTGGTCACCTAGGTTGGTTTTTGTTCACTTTGACTTGTTTTATACTTTGTGATACTAACTCTTTGTACTTTATTTTCGTGCATATCATCTCATTTCATATTTTAAGAGGTATCGATTCACGGTCGGTTTACGAGTTAGAAAGTTTGGTTATGGAAAACGGGTTCCTTGATAAAGTGGAAGACAATGCAATCGTCAGATATAGTCAAAACCTAGGCGCTTAGAAAGGTATGGATCCATTTGAGCAAATGGGCAAGTGCTAAAATCTCACCAATTGCGCTTCCTAATGTTGTTCGATCAAAACTAAATCGGATGTGGAAAAGATTGTATGACATTTCATGACAATGCATGGTAGAAAGTAATTATACTCACCCCATCACTTCATAGTGAGGGTAAGGTACTGATAGACACTTCTACCATTACGTTGTTTCTCTTTCATGTAAAGATGGTAACCTCAGAGATTTAGGTGTTGGAAGGAAAGTGATTGGCGAGAGGCAAGAGACCTATGACAATGAATTGGCCGGAAAGGACTTTGCTTACTTACGGGAGAAAAGTTCATTTATCGTTGATATTCTTCCAAATAACAAGCATAGGTTTACAATTGTATTTGAGGATGTTACATTTAACGAAACAACGATAGTGCAAGACACGATGACTCAAACGACGCGAACAGAAATCTAAAACTCTCATGAAATCTCGAGGGTGATGGTTGTCATTTTAAGGTAGTATCTTTGCACAAGTAGGGATGCCTACTTGGTTGGCCAATCTTTTAAGATAATCAAAACAACTTCACGGACATTGGAGGAGGTACCCTTGACTATAGGGGTTTCCATTCAAGTTTCATAGCCACTCAAAAGGCCTTTCCTGATTATTCATCCTAGTTCGGTTATGGATTCTTTGCTAATCGAATGTCATAAATCTCGGTGAACGAAGGCTCGAGAACTCAAGACAAAAGTCACCCATCTAATCACGAGTACAAGATCACCGGATTGAGCGAAAGCCAGTAAAGATCCGTTGTTTTCATTGAAGGAGAAAAGTGTGAAGAAAGCTAATGGTGAAGTCGAGAATCTAGAGATTATCGTTTATAATCATTTTATCGACCATCACAAGATACTGATCGCATTTTTTGCAAGACTTGCCATGCTTTAATGTCTGAGAGTGAAACAACCTACATACATTCCTTTGGAGCTCCATTCCTTGATGTACTTGCAATTGACAAAGCACTAACTAGAGAACTTCTTTGGTTAAGACAAATCTCGTGAAAGAGCGAAAGCCTTTTCCTATGCTTCACAAAGGAGCAACCATAGTGCCGAGCCAACGCTGCATTCTTGTAGTGTTTCTTTCAAAGACTAATTTCACCCAAGGCGAAGGCCGTTCTCTGTCGAGGGCAATGATGGAAATTTCTTTCGAAGAATGGGCGATGGAATTCTTTGGAACCATCTAGGATGGAAGGATAGGTTGTTGTGAACTGGGCTCATCGTTGTGATCCAAACAACATTGCAAGGATTTGATTCTTGTATTGACCTTGTTAGATAGATTCAAAGAGACGAACCGAATGGACGATTTTCACCGTGGTTAGAATGAGAAAAGCTATTGAACGGATACAATCTAAAATGTTTGAAGTTCAGCATTCCTTCTTTGTCTAAAAAACTCTAATCTTTATGAGCCATAAAAGCGGAAGAATCCTTGAGTACGACGCTAGCTAGAGTAAACGATCGATACTTTTTAGAAAATTGATGCTAAGTCGAGATGACCTCCTCACTACTCATTAAAGTCAGAACTCGCAATCGAGTTGAAGTTAAGTCCGAACAAGATTAAGGAAACAAAGTGTAGTTAAATTTAGCACTACACAATTGTGAACTGCGGATCGAGCTTCTTGAAATAAGAAAGGAGTGTTGGAGAGAAGAACTTCATCATTCTTATGATCATCAAGTTAAAAGTCAAGATTACCTCATGAAGGGAATGGTAGTTGGTCATCTGATTTGACATTACAGTGGATATGGTAAGCATAAGATTTGGGCTACAGCTTGATCACAGTCAAGAGCTAGCTTCATTGCTTGGGAAATCAAAACCTTTAGGACTTGGGACAAAAGCATATAGTAGTCCATTTTATGTAAAAGAATTTGTTTTCTAATAAGGTTTTCTAAAATGAAGTTGATCAGAATCGATACCTCTTTGCATTCATGCATTCATTGCATTCGCATTACATCACATTCATTTGCATTAGACTTTTACAAAAGGACCCTAATTAGGCAAAATGTTTCAGTTAACCTGGGAAACATGGAACAAAGGTTGGCGAGGATGGAGCAAAGGCAAATACAGATGCAAGAGCAATTGATCCAAATTCAACAAGAAATGCGAGAGCAAATGCTAGACTTCCAAAAGAACATGATAGGCCTGCTAACTCAGTTACTAGCCAGAGGACTTGAAAAAAGGAGTGACCCGGTGACCGACAATGTGGATAATGATGAAGACACCGTTTATTCTCCAATAAATGTCCCAACTCAACCTGATGCACATTCTCGCGTGGTACCTATCATTATTGGATCTCAATATAGGACTGATACTTCGGTGCTGCTGAATTCTCCAATGGGCCCCGGTAATGAGCAAGCCAATCGCGTTGTTTTTGGCCTACTAGAGACAAAGAAAAAGGGAGAAGGGGCTTCAAAAGCCCCGAAGAGGAAGGATAAAGATGGGGCTGGCACGAATGCGTATGCTAAGGGTTATTCAAGACGTCAACTGCAAACCAGCCAAAGAAGGCAGTTACCAGTCACCCGATCACCCCAAACCAAAAACCCAATCCAGGAGCGTATTCTGAAAAACCTCAGTTCACTCCTATTCCCATGACGATAGGGAGTTATACCGAACTTATTTGATATGCACGTTGTAGCTCCTTATTTTATAAAACCATCGCAACCTCCATACCCAAAGATGGTATGACCTAAATGTCCAAAGTGAGTATCATGCGGAGTTACAGGACATTCGATAGAGAATTGCACAAACCTTCAAGAAGTTGGTGGAAAAATTCACAAAATGGGTGTTGTGGAGATAGGCGACGCACCAAAAGCGTAAGCATGAGCCTAAGAACATTTTAAGCAATGAGACTGTGAAAGTAATTCCTATAGTATTTAGAAGCTTACCTAGAGAGATATATGAAGTATACTTGTTGCTTTAAGCCTAGAAGCAATAAGATCTCTTTTGTGAAATAGGCTCGTGTTTTGAATTACTACTTCAATAAAATGCATCTTTTGGACCAATATTTTTATTTTCCATGCTATACATTCTATTGAATATTCTTTTATTCTTCATTCATAAATAATCATTCATTCTCCGGAAATTGCCTCCATACCGAAGATGGGTCCCCGATATCAATGACGTGAGCGACGCTGTTACGGACTCCCTTTCTAGTGAGATATGTGTCTAGGAGGATCTAAGGACTTAGAAGATGACAGAGATCGCAACTTACTTCCTAAAAATGGCAGATCCTACCTCGTGAAATGTTAGCCAACACTACAAGCCAACGAGGGAGATAAAGATGGAAGCTTAGTTCATCGCAAGAATAACACATTGAGGCCACTGAAACGCGGATGCCTATAGGTGAGGCATGGACGCTATCAAGCCAGTCTCCTCAAGAGCTTTGAGCCGACATCGATTCACAGTCATAGCCTTTGGTTACCTTACTAAGGGGTAAAGGTCGCTTCACATGTCAAAATTATAAAGTCACGGTCGTCGACCTCAACTTCAAATTCAAATTCAAATTCAAAAAGCAAAACACAAAAAAAAAATCAAAATTAAAAAAGAGGAAAAAAGAAGAAGGAAAAAAAGAATAAAGAGAGAATGGCGATAAAGAATGCCGAAAAGAATGGGTTGGCATCGAAGTTATAGTCCATCCAAAGGTCGACACCACATCAATCTGAAAGAAGATAGCCAAAACCATTCAAAATTTTGAAAATGACTGAGACTTGTAAATGTTGGCATAGAGAAGTTACCATTTACCCTCTAGGTTTTTAAAGTTGGCGGGACTTTCACCGGGCATCTTTACCATTGGTTTATAATGTTCGCTCAAAAGAATTTCAGAGAAAGACCAGCATTAAGAAGGGTTCTTCAGATTCAAGAGGACTCAAAGGAAAAGTAAATGCAAGCAAAAAGGCTTGTTCGAGGAAACATGGGTACTAATCAAGATGGATAGCAAGGACCTCTTCAATCCGTGAGTTCAATTTCAAAAAAAAAAGAGAGAGAGAGAGTCGCAAAAAATGGTGAAAAAAAACAAAACAAAATAAAAACATCAAAACACAAAAAAGAAAAAGAGAGGCCGAGGCGAAACCCGCAAAGGGCGCCTTTGGGATCAAAGGGATTTGAGTTGAAAACCCGAGAAGGGCATTTTAAATTTTGATCAAAAGTAAGGCATACTTAGTCTTACCATGCTTAAGTTAACAATGAAGAAGTATGTTGCGTCTTGGAGCATCGACAAAGTACTCCGGATCCCCTAAACACATATTGAGCCTATAATGGTCCTCAAGAAGTTTGAATAGAGAAGCTCAGTCATATATCCTGGGCACCTAGTTTCTATTTTTACCTTACAAGATTCACTACCAATAAATTTCTTTCCGATTGCACTCGCTTATTTTGCTTAACCCATTGGTTTCGAGCTATGCTCCTAACTAACTTCGTTCTTATCCATGGTTATGATCTCTTTCAGACATTTGCATTGAAATAACAATTAATGGACTAACGACACTTTCACAAAAAAAGAGTTTCACATATTACTCTAGGAAACTTCTAAGTAGTGTCGGAACCTGAAACAGGACCATTGCTTAAAACTCCTCGAGTTTAGGGGACAGGAATAATGGTGGAGGAAAATTCTGAACTGAGGCCATCTCTTCGGATCGAAAATGGTGATTGAACAAATGACGAGGTATTACGTAAATAGTATCATCACGATATAAAAAAAAAGAAGGGCGATGTATGAATGGGGAATCATCCGCAAGAATGATTTTATCCACGCAACTATCATGTGCGACACCGGTCACAATCCACGGAATGGAAAGACAATGCATCAAATCAACAAATTCTATGCCCCGAGTCGAGTGGGATTGACCAAAGATAGCATAGACTCTACACCCCGAGTCGTAGTAGGATGGATTGAAGATGACACAATTTCTATACCCATAGGGCACAATGGGTTGATCTCAAGATAGTATGGGCCTTAAAGTCCTCAGATGTGCCGTGGAGTGAGCCTCAAGTCACATTGGGGCAAACCGTTTGAGCAAAATATGATTGTTTCTTTGAGTTCGCAAAGGTACCAAAGAATAGAAGATATCGTGGTTGTACGACTGTGGACGACGACGCAAAGCGATAACCCTAAGCATAAAAAGGGGTCATTTCATTTTACATTCATCATCAATAGGAGCGTGCAATCATCGCATCGTGATCCTTATACATTTTTAACAAAGAATCATTATCATGACATCCCGCATTCATGCAAATGCCCTTCATAATATCATTTAGCTAGGAGCGCTTCGATTTATTACAATCATTGCATCTTAATGGAAAATCATCATTCTTATGACATTCTCGCATTCATGTAAATGTCATCCATATCATGCGAGTTGGGAGCGTTTGAGTCATTCCACCATAGCATCCAGATCATCCGCATAAATACAAGCATAAGAAGTCGAGTCTACAGGATATGCCCTCTGAGGACGATGTAGCAACACTATTGAAGATTGTCCTATTACCATCGACCAATGGTGGAATAGGTTGAAGATTGTCCTATTACCATCGACAAATGGTGGAATAGGTTGAAGATTGTCCTATTACCATCGACCAAATGTGGAATAGGTTGAAGGTTGTCCTATTACCATCGACCAGCGGTGGAATAGGTTGAAGATTGTCCTATTACCATCGACCCGGTGGTGGAATAGGTTGAAGATTGTCCTATTACCATCGACCAATGGTGGAATAGGTTGAAGACTATCTCTATTACCACCGACCAAGAAGGAATAGGTTCAAAATTGTAGATCTTGTTGCCCTAACCAAGAAGCGGGCAAGATCGGCGAATCTTGGCTCCCTAACCAAGAGGGAACACGATTTAAGCCACCATCCTATTGCCATTGACCAAAGAAGGAGTAGGCCAAAATTGTAGATCTTGTCGCCTAGCCAAGAGGTGGGGCAAGACCAAGGCAAATCTTAGTTCCCAACCAGTGGGGAGTATGGTTAAGCTTGAGTCCTATTTGCCTTAACTAGCAGTGGAATAGGCTGAAGACTGAAGACCTCATCTCTCTGAATATGCAGCAGAGCAATCTAAAATAAAACAAGTCACGTCCTGGTGGGGTCGCAGCAAGAGCAAATTGAAGCCACATAGCGGTGGAGTGGATCAAAGAAACAAGATGCGGTGGACTAGAACGAGGCTATCTCAAGAAAAAAGCATCGAGAAGTTAAGACTTCGGCAAGACCGCCAAAATTGGTTTTTAAAGTCTTTGCTCTAATCTCGTTACGACAATGAGCAAAGAGGGCAAATAGAGACCCAATTTTACCCGTCCAATAAAACCCAAACAATTAAGCAGAAAAGAACAAAATGAAAAACCTAGCCTCAGAGCCATTTGCCTCGCTACACGTACCACGCCACTTGCTTCTCGCCACCGCTTGTACCGCTTCTCCCGCAAATCAAGGCGCATACACGCAACGAAATAGAAAACAAACAAAGAAAAGCAAACAAAGGATGGTAAACAAATGTAATTTCCTTTTGGCTATAAAAAGCCATGAAAAACAAATGGAAAAGGGGCCTCTCTTACAAAAATCGAGAAGAAACGAGCAAAAAAAACAAAAGAACTCTTGTAACTCCTCCTCTTTGATTTAACAACAAGCAATAAAAGCAAAAAGATTTTAGGTTGAGTTTGCTTCTTTGTTCTTGTTTTTACTATCGCTTTGATTTTTTTCGCTTTTTATTTTTGTTCTTTAAGATTTTTACAAGCAAAAATAAAAAGGGAAAGGGAAGAGCCTCACCAAACTCCCACTTGTCAAGCGGCGTCGAGGTGCTCTCCTCCGTCGTCGAGCTTGGCCGGATGGGGTGTCAAGGCCCTCCCTTCGCTTCCGGCGCCAAAGAGATGGCCTTCAACGGACTCAAGCGGGGCTAAAGGCCCGCTTTGCACACCGTCGACCACCGACACTGTGGTGGTGCGATGGGAGGTCGTCAGAGCCCTTCCTCACTGCTCAGCAGAGCCGAACTAAAAGGAGGGAAATCTTCTCCCTGGGGCTCAAACGCCAAGGCCGGAACTTTCAAACGCGCTTGAACGAGGCTAAAGGCCCACTTTGCACACCGCCGGCCCACTGGACTGTGGTGGTGGTGCGGCGAGGTCTGAGGGGAGACCGATTGGCATGCATGAAGAAGAGAGGAAACATTTTCCTCGCTACGTGTTTTGAAACCAAAAGGGGCCTTAAGTTTTTTTTTTCTTCGTTTTTCGGTTTGGAAAATAAAGAAACAAAGGGACAGTTGGGAGCAATTAATGCCTTGTCGTTTGGGTTGGGGGCTGTCCATATCCCTTCAATGGGATATTTGCAAAATAAACCCTTCCCCTTTGCGGCGTCGCCCAATTAAATCCTTTTCTACTTTCCTTTCTTTTTTAATTTTGCCCCATCATTTTGTCAGGCTTTCCAATTTAGCCCATACCGCCATTTGAAACGACACATAATCGGGGGTTGGGTTATTTACCGCTTAGTCCCCATAAGTCTGCAAGGCTGCGTGATCTGGTCCTCATCCATTCTTTTATTTTCAAATTTAACCCTAAAATTCCATTTTAATTTCAGCTTCAATCCTTTTAAGTTAATTCGTGATTTTGTACATTTATTGTTATTATTTCTAAATCAATACATCATTATTATCATAATTATTATTATTATTATTATTATTATTATTATTACTATTATCATTTTATTTTTACTTTTATTTATTTATTATTATATTCGTTATTGTTATTTTTTATTATTTTGGTTATCACTATATTATTACTATTAATATTATTGTTATTATTATTAGCACTATTGTTATTATTATTATTTTTATTCCTCTATTATCCTCTACTATTATTATTTTATTATTATTACCATTGATATTTCATCTTTTATTACTAATACCATTACTCGTTATCATTGTTATTCTTATTTTATTCTTTTACTATTATCATTGTTATTTTTATTTTATTCTTACTTATTTATTTATTATTATCCGCTTATTAATGTAACATTACCTATCATTATCACTTTATTATTATTTATTTATTAATATTATTGGCGCATTATTATTCAATATTTCATTATTATCTCTCATTATCATTAATATCACTATTGTTATTATTACTATTATTATTATTATTATTATTATTATTATTTTATTTTTACTCTTGTTTATTTATTTATTATTTTTATTATTATTCGTCATCAATGCATCATTCCTTCAATATATCATGATTTTATATTATTACAATTATTTGATTTGAATTGATTTCCATTCTTCTAATTTTCACCATTTATAAATTTTTATTTATGTTATTCATTTTTACTATTTATTTGTCATTTCATTTACTTATTATTTATTCGCTTATTGCTCTTTATTTTTTTAATACTTTAAAGCACTTCAATTATTTATCATATTTTTTTATTTTTATTTATTGTTGTTATTATTATCATCATCCTATCTGCTTTCTATGATTTTATTATTGTTATTCTTACTTCATTATTTATTAGCTCATTCGTTAATAAGAATTAGATTTATTCATATATTCGCTTAATTTGTTAATATCATTACCTTGTCTAATATTAATCAATCAAATTTTCAAAAATAAAGATGATGTTCTTGTTTGAAAATTCGGAAGATCGAGCCCTAACTTACTGGTTCGGTTTTTCCGCTTATGTTAAACAACGGATATCTCCTTTTAAGTCGCGATTTTCTCGCTTAATCTAAATGATGAATGTCCTTTTAAGCAAATACATTTCTAAACAAAAGCTTAATCTCGAAATTGGAAATGTCGCTACCTAACTTATCGGACTCGACATCTAGATACTTCGAGATAAGCTTCTTTCCTAAAATAGAGGCAATCTTCCGTATTTGAAATCTCGGAAATCGAGCCCTAACTTCTCGGGTTCCGATTTTTCATTTGACGAATAACGGAGGATCCTTTTTAAATAAAAACTAAGCTTCAAAAGGCGAGCTTAGTTTCGGGAGTTTAAAGTATTGTGCCCTAACTTACTGGACGTGATGCTTTACCTCTTCGAAAATAAGAAAGCCTTAACGTCCCTCCCCATTTTAAAAATAAAAAGCATTGTATTTTCGAATCCCTTTAAAGTTTTCAACAATTAGGACACCAATCGATCAGTTTGGTACCAATTTTGGGCGTGTCAAGGGTGCTAATCCTTCCTCGCACGTAATCGACCTCCGAATCCATTTTCTTAAAGTTCGTGGACCAAAAAAGCACTGTTTTAGTAAATTAAATGTTTTATTAAAACGAAGGTGATCCGATCACACCAAATAAAGATCGGTGGCGACTCCTTTCCTTTTCTTTTTCAAAAAGCGAGTCGACTGCGTTGCCATCAAGCTTCACCCCAAAAAATGGTTACGACATATAATATGTGTCATTCCAAAACACCAAATCTCCACAATCCCATACACGACTACAATCAAAATATACCATAAGAACAAAAATTCACAATTGGGCTACTCAATATGCATGACAACAAATCTAAGAGCATTGAAATTAACCAAAACAAAGCTTAAACACCAACCTAATTTGAGCATGCACCCACTGAAATGAAGAAAGCTTGAGGTCTCTTTTTACCTTCAAAAACTGGCCACTTCCAAAAGAAAAGATGAATCCTTTCTTTCTTCTCTTGTTTTTGTTTTATTATTCCTTTGTTTTTCTTTTTTTTACTCAAATTATAATATACATAAAATCACCACTAACTAAAGTAAATTAAATTTAATATACAAGTAATGATTATGCCGTCCACTACCATAAAATGTGGAAAATTGACATGCAAATCCTCACTTGAATAAAACAATTCAATTGACCTTTTAATTCATGCACACTACTTTTACCACTTAAGCTATTTGATCCTTTTATTAAATTAAACATCTAAACAAGCAATTAACTTCACGAAATTTTAGCACATAGTCAATCGTAAATATTTAACAAGAAAATAATATTAAATTATTATTTCGACTTGGATTCGTGGTTCCAAAACCACCGCTCCTAAGTAGGGTCATATTTGAGTCATACAAGACTTCTCCAGAACTAATGTTGGCCCGACTAAGTCGGTTATACCATCTAGCAATGCATACCACTAAACTTTCTTGGAAACAGTGGATTAAGAGTTGATCATTGTTCATGTACCCAGCCATTCGCCTGCAGAACATGGTGATGTGGGCCTCCGGGCAACTAGTCCCACTGTACTTCTCAAATTTAGGCATTTTGAACTTATGGGGAAGCACCAAATCTGGAACTGACTCAAGTCTTTTAAGGTCAATACTATGGTGGTGATCTGTATTTTCCAAAGCCTTGAACTTTTCCTCCAACCATCTACAACGATCCTCTAATCGCTTATGCATTCTTCTCTCGCCTCCATTTTCTCTGCCATATCTAAATTAGGTACAACAGGATTGGCCGGGTTATCTCTTGGATTGGATCCTGAGCCAACATGGGAGTTCGTGGGTGGTCTAGCGTCCTCCTGCCCTTGTTGGGGCCTAGTCGCAACCGGTGGCCTTAGGACACACTCCTCAGGCCTTGCTTTGCATGTGGCGGGTAAACCCGGAGGCGCTTTCGCTATCCTCATCGATCGGAGGCATTGGTCCTTTCCCTTTGTCATTACTCCATTCAAGATCTGGGCCATCTGTATATCATGTCTCTCTGAGCCTCCAAGATTTGGTCCTTCATTTCTTCTTTGAGTTTCATCATTTGCTCTCGTGATCTGTTCTTGCATTTCCTTCCAAATTGTTCAAATCTTTGATCCATTTTCTTTGTCTTAGCACAAGTCCCGTAGCAATGTTCAGTTCCCAAATTTTCTCTTTCCTCTCTCTTATTTCTGATAATCTTAACCAATTAGGCTTCTTTTTATAAACTTTTATGCATGTAATATGATGCAATGCAAATGCATGAATGCAGTGTAAGACATCGATTCTGATCAACTTCATTTTAGAAAACTTTATTAGAAGGCAAAACCCTTTACATAAAGTAGATTACAAATATGCTCTCGCCCTAAGACCTAAGGTTTTGATTTTTCCACGCAGGGAGATTAGCTCTTCATCATGACCCGGCGGTAGTTCATATTTCATGCCCAATATGTCAGCTTCCATAGCCAAAGTCTGTAGGTGCTCAGCTACCTCTCGAATCTGGATTATTGCTTCACCCATGAGGTAGTTCTGACTTTCAACTTGCTCACAAGCATGGCGAAGCTCCTCCTCCCAACACTTTTCTCTCATTTCCAGAAGCTCAATCCGGAGCTCGCTACTATGTAATGCCGATTCCAGCTCTTCAACCTTACCTTTCATTTCCTCTATTCTGTTCAAGCTTGACTTCAGTTGGCTTTCCGAGTCTCGACTTCGATAGTGGTGTAGAGACCGCCCAAGCTCAACTATTCTAGCTTTTAGTCCCTTATTTTCTAATTGACTCGGCTCTAACCATGTGCGGGCGGCCACATTATCTTCTACTTTATCAAGGAATTCGCTTTCCATAACCAAATTTTCTAACTCGTAAATCGACCGTGAATCGATGCCTCTTAAAATATGAAATGATATGCACAAAAGAATGAAACACAACAAGTTAGTATCATGGAATATAAAGCAAGTAAAATAAGCAAACACCTACAGGTGACCACTAAGGTTTGACATAGCTCTACCTAAGGTAGGCTCTAGGGCTCACTATATGCGATTTAGTTCTAAAGTTTTGAGGTACCCGAACCAGTAGATTCCTCGATCCTCACCCATTATAGGTTCATACGGACCGAGTTTGGTCCAGGGGAATACATTTCCCTATGGCCATGCGGAAGTGAAAACTTCACAAAGACATAGGTACGGATGTATCCGGCGATCCACTAGCCCATGCAGAGGTGAAAACCTCACGAAGGCATAGTTTCTCGCTCCCACTTAAAGGTGTTACCACAACGGTCATGCAATGCAATGCAAAGTATTTACGAGACCAATATTGAAAGTGCATTAAAAGAAGCATGATTTTTCGAAACCATTTTAATCAAAAGGATAAAAATCAATCAATCTATGGCCTGACCCTCGAGTTCCCTAGTGGAGTCGCCAAGCTGTCGTAACCATTTTTTTGATGAAACAGTAAACGACGCGGTCGACTTGAAAAAAGAAAAGGAAGGGAGTCGCCACCGATCCTTATTTGGTGTGATCGGATCACCTTTGTTTTAATAAAACGTTTATTATTAAAACAGTGTTTTTAGTCCACGAACTTTGAGAAAATGGGTTCGGAAGTCGATTACGTGCGAGGAAGGATTAGCACCCTCGACACGCCCGAAATCGGTACCAAACTGATTGATTGATGCCTTATTTGTTGAAAAACTTTGAAATGGTTCAAAATACAATGCTTTTATTTTCAAAATTTGAAAGAATTGGAAGGACGTTAAGACTCTCTTATCTTCAAGAGATAAAGCATCATGTCCAGTTAGTTAGGCGAATACTTTAGACTCCAAACTCAAATTTTCGCCTTTTAAAACTTGATTTTCACTTTTGAAGAGGATCTTCCGTCATTTGTTGAGTCGAGAAATCGAACCAAGAAGTTAGGGCTCGTCTTCCCGAAAATCCAAATTAGGAATA
This sequence comes from Gossypium rotundifolium, assembly GCA_025506655.1. Lineage (NCBI taxonomy): Eukaryota > Viridiplantae > Streptophyta > Magnoliopsida > Malvales > Malvaceae > Gossypium > Gossypium rotundifolium. The sequence continues at coordinate 1,243,827 of CP106726.1, forward strand.
TTGCCTCTATTTCGGAAGAAAAGAAACTTATCTCGAAGTATCTAGGTGTCGAGTCCAGTAAGTTAGGGCGCGACATTTCGAGTTTTCGAGATTAAGTATTTTGTTTTAAAATTTAAATTGCAATTTTAAAAGAGACATCCCGTTGTTTAGCTTTAAGCGAGGAGAAATCGGAACCCAGTGAGTTAGGGCTCGATTCACTCGAATTGCTAACACGGAACGTCAATTTGAAACCGGACTTGTGATTTTGGAAGGGGTATCTTGTTGTTTATATTGAACGAGGAAAATCGAAGCCCAGTAAGTTAGGGCTCGATTTCCTCGAATCTTTAACACGAGATATCGATTATTTGAAAACTGATGTATCGGGCAAAGATTAATGTAACGATAAAATGCCAAAACCAATCACAATACTAATATGTGTAGCAAAATGCATTAAATATAAATGAATAAGCTAAAAAAATAGAAAACAAAGAATTATAAGCAAATGAAAGTTTAAGAGAAAAAGGGAAAGAAGAAAATAATGATAGTAATGATAATAGTAATAATAATAATAAACAAATAATAGTAAAGATACAAACAAAATAAATATAAAAGCAAATATAAAAATAGATAAATAATAAATAAATAAATAAATAATACTAAATTGGATAATAAAGAAAAGGTATATATAAGTATACAAATAATAAATAATGAGAATAATAATAAGGTGGTAAAATAAAATGGTAAGGTAAGAAATAATAATAATCGAAATAATAATGATGAGGTTTATAAAACAAATAAAATGATAATAATAATAATACATAGTAATAATAATGGGATAAAAATAATAAACATTTAATGCAATGTAGTAATAAGGTTAAAACGATTAATTAACAAAATAGGTGAAAACAAGAAAAGGACTAAAATTGAATCAAAAATGAATATTGGGGCCAATTTGAAAATAAAAAAAGGAAGGAAGGACCTCATTGTAATGCGCTAAAAGGCGAGGGACTAAATCAGAAATAACCTTCGTTCAAAATCGCAGACATGGAAGCGGACAAAACGAAATCCGAATAAAAGTTCGGCGAATTTGAAAGAAACCGAGAACTTGATTGCAATAATATAAAAGGCGGAGGGATCGCACGATAAATATTCCCTTTTAAAAACACGCGATCCTAGGCTCGGGTCGTCAAAATCGGGTTGGCTCAAAACGACGTCGTTTTGGGGCTTATGGGCGCCGACCAAAACGGCGTCGTTTTGATTTGGCTATATAAGCCACTTTTTGCAAAAAAAAAATCATTCTCATCTCTTTAAAAAAAAAACTGATTTCTTTTTCTTTTTTCTCTCTGCAGGTGGGGAAATTCGGCGAGTGGGCCGTCGTTCACCGTCGTCGGCGTCGTCGTACGTTATTACCACCGTACACGGTGGCCGGAAAGGTAAATTTTTTTTAGAGAAAATATTACGTTTTTTATATATATATATTAGTATATTTGCGCGAATGAAGGGTCCGTAGCAGCGAAAAAAAAGAATTTAAAAGAAAAAAAAAACTAATCACCTTTTCGGTCTCTGTTTCAATATCGTGTGATCTATTTTTTGCTTCAATCTCTGAACTTTTTATTTTTTCTTAAAAAGGAACCCCTTAATACACAACATGAATCGGCTTTTATAGCCTTTTTTTTACAACTTGTTTGTTGCTCGCTTTTGCTTCTCTACTCATTGCGTGTTCGTTTTTCTTTTGCAGGCATGGGCGGGCGGTGGGGGATTGTGGTCGGTGTTGCAGTGATCGAGAGGCAAGGGGGTGTCGGAAAAGCGTGTTTGGCGGTGGGTAGAGCGGTGGGGGTTAGGTGCTAGCTAGGGTTTTGAAACCCTAGTCACTGAAAATTTTTAATTTTGGGGCCTTTTAGAGCCATCTGTAAATTGGATTTGTTGGGCTAGGGGTTATCATATTTATTTATTTTTTTGGGTTTTTTTTTGGGGATGATCTTGACTTGGGCCCGGCAATTTGGGCCTCTACATACACATTCTATCAATTTAATCAAATCTAATAAATCAATAAAAATATATTTTGAAAACTCAAATTTGTTAACAGAATATATTTTAAAATTACAATAATGTTACAAACCTGAAAAATTATATTACTAATTACATACTTTTTTCCTTAACATATCATTATTTTGTAAGTTCCTACATCAATGAAATGAAAATTTATTTGAGTAGTTAGCCTTTTATACAAACAACTATACTTAGAGCAATGGAGAATTATTGAATTGTATTATATCATTTATTCAAATATTTATTTATAAAATAATATAACTGTATCCTCTTCTGTTATATTCATGCATCTATTTTGCATCTTTGATAATAATATGACTTATTCATTTTAATATTTTATAGAATAATATGCTTTAAAATATTTTTGACATCCTTCATAAAAATTATAATAAACTTACAAAATGATTTAATTATATTTAATTATTAACGGATAAAACTTTATATCATATAAATTCTGAATCATTAATTATATATCTACATATTATAACAAATTCATCTTTCAAACTTATTTCCTTATAATTGCAGCAAAAATATAAATATATTATAATTCTTGCAAATATATATATATATTTACACATAAAAGTCTAAATTGTAGTAGAGTTAACATTTATTGTATAAAAATGTCTTGAAAATTATTATTATTTCAATTCCAAAAAATTATTCCATTTATAGAACCATAAAACTTTAAAAGTATAAACTCTATTAAATAAAATTAATAATATTTATTTTAAACAATAAATATATACCGCTAAGCTTTACAAGAATATACATGATTTATTTGTTGGTTGTTATTATTATTTTGATTATTATTATTATTATTTCTATGATTATAATATTATACTTATCGACTATAATTATAACCATGTCTATTATCATTCGATAAAAAATAAGTGTTAGGTGTAATGACAAGACACATTACACTCCTAAGGGGAGATCAGGGTTTGGACAAGGGAAGAATATGATTTGAATTTTGGAGCGACATTATTAAAATGAGCAACCTCAAACTCCGATTATGAATCATAAAACGAACATGAAAAGTAAAAAAAAAAAAAACAAACACGTCTATTATCAAATTAGTGATCCATCCCAAGGCTTAAATTAACAAAATTCACCATCCAACCGTGTAGACTATTTTTTGAGATGGGTCTTTAGGGTTATACTTTAGTTATTGAGAACATTTTCCACAATTTGTCATCACTATTTGTGAGTGATTTGGGGGTAAGTTTAACACTTTTGGATGCTTATAGAATTGTGATTATACTCTTTGAGTATTAACTCAGTTTTCCACAATTGTGGGTCTGTATTTGAGCAAAACAATTTCAACATTTCTTCATCTCGTTTAATCCAAATGCATTTAGAACTTTCTTATATCATTTTAATATTATTATATCACAATCAATTGCATTCAAGAGAACCACATCTTTAAGATGAAATTATTGGAAAGAGATAAAGTTTCCTTGGTATCCCAAATTCATTTAATCTTATCTCTAAGAAAGCTGACATGACACATTAATGACATCATTTCAAACAAAGTTTTAGGCCAAATTGTTCATCTAGTCCTTGTAATTGTTCTTTTAGGTGATTTTCGTTATTAATCTTTTATTTTCTTTGGCTTAAATACACACTTATCTCTAATTTTATGAGATTCTCCTTAATTGGTATTTATGGTTCAGAAAATTTCACAAATATATTAGTTTTAAGAAATTATAAGAAGATTACAAAAATTTCAAAATAAGATAATAATAAAAAAAGCTAAGAAAAACCTAGAAATACAAAAAAAAAAAATCATGTTTTTACAAATTGGGAAATACCTAAATTTGTTTTCATCAATTAAGAAATTAATTTTAAATCAATTTTAAATTTAGTTATAATAATTTAAGCGAATTGATTATTGAGTAATGAAATGCATAGTTCAACCAATTGATGTAATCAAATTATAATAAATATATATTTACTTTTATGGTATCCTTCATCTCCTTTTAGAGTTTTGTGGCAATGTGTATTGATGGCTCAAATTTATATATTTTTGTATAATGTATCTTATAATTATATCTGTTGGTTATATTTTTATTTGAAAACATATATATAATCAAATTTTGTGACACTCATTTTATGTTAAAATATTTTCTTTTAAAATGAGTATAAGTTGGGTAGTAATGAACTTATATTTTCATATTAGTAAATACGTGTTCAATCTTTTTTATTCTTTTAATTAAAGATGATATACAAGCATGAAAAGACAAAAGTGACATAGTAATAATATTAATTATAATTTTATAAGTTCATAATTGAGTTGATGAGCTGATTGAAGGTGGCACTAACTCTAAAACACTTAAATATATTATTGAATTGGTGACACGATTGAGGTGATACTAACTCAATAAAACACTTAAATATTGACTAGAAATTTTATCACTCACGTATATGTGTGAAAACCACAAGCTTAAAATACAAAGATGTGTTTAAAAATAACATACAATAAATAATAAAATTTATGATTTGAAACTAATTAATAATAACATATGAAATATGTATGATATCAAAATGAAAAAATAAATAAATTGTGCATAAAATAAAATTTTATCATATTACATCAATAAATTGTTTGTCATTAAGAACATTACAATATCCTTGAAAGATATAACATATTCTAAATAGAGTTGATGTATGGTTGACTTGTGATACCAACTCACCAATGGCTTAAAATTATTAAAATACCCTTATTTTAAAGGGAAATTAATATTATTATAAGTGTATTTTCACCTTTTCATACTTTTATATTATCTTCAAGTAAAACGATTGAAAAATATTATTTGAGACTCAAACACAAAATCAATAAAATTCATATAGAAAAACCCTTACCACTCCACTAATAATCATTTGTTGATGTATTTTTGGTAAAAGGACCTCTCAATCCTCTTAATTTCACAATTATGCAATTTGTCCCTCTCAAAAAATTGGAGCAATTTAATCCATATAAAATTTGAAAGTTAGTAACTAAGGACAATTAATCATGATGTTAAATTCTTCCATCAATTGTATATAATTTTGATTGGTATAATAACAAATTTAGCCTTCAATGTTTATATATTTTGTCATTTTGGCCTTAATTTTAAAAAAATTCAAGAAATTCAACCTCAACATTTACATATTTACACAAACGTTGCGGGAAAATTTTGTTAAATTAAGACCAATTGCAAAGTGTGTAAATTTTGAGGGCTAAATTTATTAATATACCAACCAAAATCATGTACATTTTATGGAAAATTAACATCTGATTAATTATTCTTAGTTGCTCACTTTCAAAATTAATAGGACTAAATTGCCCTGATTTTGTTTAGGGTGACCAATTTCCTCAATTTCAAAATTGATAGAGACTATTGAGATATTTTACATATATTTTGTATAAATATATTTTTAATATAAAATATATTTGTTCACCCACATAGTGAATGTCATAAAATATTTTTATTATTAATTGAGTTGGTATCAAAATTAACTCGACATTAATTTAAGATTGATGATATCAATATGATAAATAATTTATTTATTTAATATTCTTAATTTAACGTATTGATATAAATTTTAAGACATGCATATCTTATATAGAATTGTGATTATACTTTTGAGTATTGACTCAATTTTCCATAATTGTGGGTCTCTATTTGAGCAAAACAATTTGAACATTTCTTCATCTCGTTTAATCCAAATGCATTTAGGGTTTTCTTATATCATCTTAATCTTATTGATTGTTTCAAAACCGATAAAAAAGAAAGACGTCGACATTGAATTTGCTGTTTCACATTCAATTTTTGGACAAGTAGAATTTTCTAACCTATTTTCCATCAACGTCACTTCAATTTTCAATCATAATCAAAGCATTCAAGAGCACCACATCTTTTTGAACGAAACAAACATCTCAATTTTAAGATAAACGAGTCTTTAGGGTTATTAAAATTGCCATCGTTATTCAGGGATAATAACTTCAACATTTCTGTATCACATTTAATTCAATTCCACATTCAATTTTTTTTAATTTTTAGAGAGCTGATTGGGTTACAACAATGGTTTGAAGTGAAGGTATTTCAAAAGAAGATCAACACTCTTATCAATAAGTCAAAATTTAAGATTCAGGTTATATTTCATTTCAACTAAGTTAAATGTTAAAATTAAGGTTAAACTTTTTAGAGGTTACTCACATAAGGATTAAATCTTTATAAAAGTACTTAAATGAAGGCTAAACCTTTCAAAATAGACAAATAAGGCCTAACCTTTTAAAAGGTATTCAAATACGAGCTTCTCAAATGTTATATATCAGGTTAAGTGTTTTACTCTAAACACATCGGCATTTACTTATTTTTTTTCTACAAATTAGGTTGAAGTACGTGAAAAACCTTTATTTGAGTACTTCTGTAAAAGTTAAACTCTTATTTGACTATTTTAAAAGGTTTGATTCTTACGTGAGCAACCTCTAAAAGATTTAGCACTAATTTGACAAGTTAAGAAATATCTAAATTTGTTTTCATGAATCAAGAAATTAAAAGAAAAATGTTTGAGAGATATTTTAGAGATTCTTAGCTTTGACAAGTTCCCTCCACCATCTCCCTGCCTCCAGTCCTACCTTTTCTCTTATGCTCCTTCCAGCTTCTTTCTTTTTGTGTGTTGAAAATTCAAAGAAACAAAATATCAAGCTACATCATAAGGCACGAAGGCCAGAACTTTACTTTCTAGCCCGTCCGATACAATGAAAGAAGAACAAAGAGTTTTGAGGTCTGACAACTTTATTTCATTTTCATTTTCTTTGTCATTTTCTATGTTTCTTGTCAAATACAATGAATGAAGACCATAGAAAAATGTTGGCTATTTATTTCCCAATCAACATGAAATTACTTGCAATCTGACATGATTTCTCAATCACAATATGACACAAACAGTCCAATTTTAACACTAAAGTTAATTGTTAATATTATTAGTTAATTATGAATTTTTAAATCAAATTAAAATCCTAAAAGTCCTCTTTTTAATATTAGTTTTAGTTATCCATTAAATTTGTTTCTTTGTAATAAGATTAAATTATAGAAATAACATTAAAATTTTAAATAAAAATAATTCACAATAATTTATTATTTAAAACTCCCCAAAATTTAAAATTGTTGTTATAAATATATCATTAAATTATACAGAATTTAATTTTCTTTCAAATACTACAGTTAATAAGGAAAAAGAATATAGTACATATAAATAAAACTTTTAAAAATTAAATGTTGTTTAATTAGTTAATTTAAAATCAATAGCGTCTAAAAGCTGCAGAATGAAATATTAGATCATTATTCTAAAAATAAAATATGACAATGTTTAAAATTTTATTAAAAGTTTTAAATTTTATATAAAATTTTAAAAATAAAAATAGTACTAAAAATTTTAAAAGAAAATTTAAATATTAATTAGTAAATTATTTTTAGAACATTTTCCACAATTTGCCATCATTATTTGTGAGTGATTTCTGGCTAAGAGGTTGAACACTTGTGCGTCATATTGCATTTAAGCCTGGTCTTTGGAGTTATATGATACTTTAACATAGACAGACTTGTCTATAATTAGTCAATGCTTTACTTTGGGTGAATTCTTCCAACTAGTGTGACGGTGTTACTCTCCAAGAATATTGTAGCCTCCTTATCCAACTAGCGTAGAGTTATCTTTATTACTACCCGACGCTGGCCAACAAACCACTGATCAAATTAATTTCAAGATATCACTTTTTGAATCCATGAGTTTCGTTTTTCTTTTTTTTTTTTAAAAATATCAAGAGATACCAAAAATTATTTTACTAAGAAATTTTAATTCACTCAAAAGTAAGTGTTTTATATCACATAAGATTTTAAATTTTAAATTTTGAACAACTACGTAATTAACAAGTTCCAATTTTGGGTGTTGTAGGAGTGTTATAATTTTTCTATGCATAATCGACTCTTGAATCCATTTTTTCTCTAGAATACAATGCAAACCTTAAATTTATCTTTTAAAAGAATTTTAAAATCTTTTTATAAAAGACGATTATTTTAGGTGACCAATCACACTTAACAAAAAAAAAAAAAAAAAACCGGTGGCCACTCCTTTCTGATAAATGTAAAAATCTTTTAAACAAAATAAGGTTGAAATAGTCTAGTTGTCCTTATACTTTGATAAAATTTGAGATTTAGTCCTAATACTTAAAAAGGTTAAAATTAAGTCTTGTTGTTTTATTTAAAAATCTTAGTCCTATTGTTAATATTTTTTTGGTCAAAATTTGTCAACTTGACATATTAATTAAGTTTCCTTTATATGTCGTGATATATGGTGACACAAAATAAACAAGTTGACAATTTTACCAAAAATATCAAATATGATAATAATTGAATTAAAATTTTAAATTAAAAAAAGGATTGAATTTATAACTTTTAAAGTATAAAGAATGAATTTATTAAGATACAAGAACTAACAACATATTTTAAAATATTAGTAGTAACACTAATAAATTATATATCTACAACAAGAATGGCAGCCTCTTATATTATATTCATGTATCTATTTTGCATCTTTCATTATAATATGATTTATTAATTTTAATATTTTTATAGAATAATATGCTTTAATTTTTTTGTATCATTCATAAAAATTATAATAAACTTACAAAATGATTTAATGGTATTTAATTATTAATGGAAAAAAAATTATATCGTATATTCGTGTATATTAAGATTACGAATCATTAATTATATATCTATATATTATAATAAATTCATCTTTCAAAATTTTCCTAAATTATATTTATAATATATAAATATATTATATCATAAATATTCTTTCAAATGTTTTTAATGTTTAATAATAAGTTAATTTATAAAATATTCTTTCAATAAATTAACGTGATGAGATCGTTAGGTAGTTGGATTTGGTGACGGGGATGAGGAGAAAAGGGATGGAAGTGAAGAAAATGTTGAGAAATTGAAAGGATTAGCGAGGAGGCCGCCATGAAAGGTGGTTCTATGGATATGAACCTTCAAGCTTTTGTGGATGATGTTGCCAAGGTTGTTGCAAGTAAATTTAAAATGTTTTTTAATTATTTTTGTTAAATTTTTTTTCTATGCGGCATGCCACATTAGCATACTACCATGTGGCAACTTCGGTGATTTTAAATGCGTAACATTAGCCGAGTTAATAGTTAAATCATTCTGTCAGAACCATTTTTTTGGAAAACAATAAGGGTTCGACTTTGGGTTTTAAAATGAAAAAGCGGAGTCGCCACCAATCCCTTTTGTTGAGGTGTGATCGGGTCACATCGTAAAGCGGTTGTTTTAATAAATGTTTGATTTATCAAAACAACGATTTTGGTCTACTGAAATCCAAAAAACGAGTTCGAAGTCGGTTACATACGAGGAAGGGTTAGCACCTCGACGCCCAAAATTGGTACCAAAATGATTAATTAGTGTCTTAATGTCGGAAGTTTGAAAAGGTTTTAAAATATGAATCCTTTAAAAGGTATTAGGATATTTGAGATTTCTTTGTTCGAAAGGTACAAACATCACATCCAAAGACGTTAGGACATGATATTCTAAACCTTCGTAATCAAAGCTATCTCATGATTTTACGAAGTTTATCAAAAGGATGTTTAGTTATTTAGTCAAACGGAAAATCGCAACCCGGCACGTTAGGGCACTATTCCCCGAATTCCTAAATACAAAACATTGCCTTTATTTTAAAACCTTTAAATCGAGTGTAGCAATTTTAGAAAATGCATCGTATCGGATTAAATCAAAGAAAAGGCTCGAGTCAAAACTTGAGATTTCTTTGTCCCGAAAAGATATAAACATCACATCCAGCTCGTTAGGACACAATGTTTCAACTCTCGATACCAAGATTGTACAAACCCATTTTGCCCCAAATGCACCCGGCCCGTTTTACAACCTAAATTACCCAAACCCAGGGCCCATTAAGTCCCTAACCCAAATAAACCCAATTAAGCCCAAACCTAAAGGCCCACTACAACACCAATACTCAAACTAGGGTTTTAGAAAAGTGAAACCCTAGCTTCTGCGCCACTTGCCCTACAGCACATCCCATCCACCGCATCGACAATGCCATCGACTCTCCACCTGCTCCCCATACCCTGCAAGAATAGGAGACACAGTAACAGATAGCAATGGCAGAAAAAATAGGAAAAGAATGTATTTTTCTCCTCCAAATTCGGTTATAAAACCGAACGAAAAATCAGAAGAAAGGGGATTTTTTCCTCTGATCCATAGATAAAAAAAAAGGGGTAGATCTGCAAATACAAAATAAAGGCACGACAGAGTAGCAAGATCGGGCATTAACCCACCAAAGATTAAAACCGAAACCAAAAGGAGGTGACTGTTTTCACGTTTATTTTTCGAAAATCTTTCTTTAACTCTTTTTACATATGTAAGCGACACTCTGATAAAAAAGATAAAAAAAATAAAAAAATATAGAACTTTTTACCTTTTTCGGCCACCGTGGGTGGTGGACGGACAACGATTGGCAATCTCCTCACGGATTCTCGGACTGGTCTAGAAAAAAACCTCCTTTCCCCTTTTTTTTAAACAACAACCAAATGCTTTTTTCGACAAATCACCTTTTATAGCAATGTAATCTGGTACTTTTGCTTTGGGCATTAGCGTCAAAACGACGCCGCTTTGGCAAGATCATGTGCGACCCACCCACCAGAGGATCCGCGTGTTTCTGTTAAATGGGCTATTTGTGCGATTGGCCCTTCCGCTTTTTTGACTTCTTTTAATTAAGTTTTTACTATTTTCAAATTTTACCCCACGATCTATTTCATTCAGTAATTTAGTCCCCTGAGTCATGCGCTTTTGACCAAGGGCTTATTGCCTTTTGGGTCCCCCATGTAACTCGCGCGTTTCAGATAGGCCATTTCCTTTTTTATTTTATTTCAAATTTACCCCAAGTATTCTGTTTTGTTCATTTTTAGTCATTTCTAATTACTTTGGTTATTTTATTATTAAATTCACTAACCTTATTATTATTATTATTATTATTATTAGTTTTATTACTTCATTATTATTAGTTTTATTACTTTGTTATTATTAGTTTTTTATTATCTTTATACATTTTATTTTAATTATAGTTACCATTATTATTTTAATATATCATTATAATTGTTAAGTATTATTCTCAACATTATTTTTTTTACTATTTCATTTATCACATTTATTTTACTTTATTTTTTACTTTATTTTAATATTATTACATTATATTTTGTTTTATGTTATTATTATGTTTCTTATTTATTATCGTTATTATTATTATTATTAGTGTTGTTATAATTATTGTTATATTATACTATTACTTGTCAAAAACAATCTATGTATTAAATCGTTTAGTATCTTATGAACTTTATATCATATAAGTTTTGCTATTTATATAAGTATATATTATCTTTGTTGTTGTTAGTGTATTATTATATAATGTAGGTACTTATTCCCCAATATATTATACTATTATCATAATATGTTTACCATCATTATATCTTATATATTATATTATTATAGTCGTTATATTATCCTTTTTATATAATGCGTATATTGTTATTATTACCGTATCCCTTGCATGTACACGTCTCATCATTCATTCGTTAAATACTATTATTTGTATTCTCTTTGCTTATTATCTTTTGTTTTCGCATCTTGTGTTGTTAATATTATTACCACCGTACTTTCTACCATCGTTTGCTTCTCACTAATTTTTCTCGATGCATCAATTTTATAACAATCGATATTTCGTATTAAAGGTTCGAGAAGATCAAGCCCTAACTTACTGGGCTTCGGTTTTTCTCATTTAAAGCTAAACAACGGGATATCTCTTTTGAAATTGCAATTTAAATTTAAAACAAAATACTTAATCTCAAAAATTCGAAATGTCGTGCCCTAACTTACTGGACTCGACACCTAGATAACTTCGAGATAAGTTTCTTTTCTTTCAAAATAGAGGCAATATTCCTAATTTGGATTTTCAGAAAAACGAGCCCTAACTTACTGGGTTCCGATTTCTCGATTCAACAAATGACGGAAGATCCTCTTCAAAAATAGAACCAAGTTTTAAAAGGCGAGCTTAGTTTCGGGAATCTCAAGTATCGTGCCCTAACTTACTAGACATAATGCTTTATCTCTTCGAAAATAAGAGAGTCTTAGCATCCCTTCTAGTGCTTTCAAATTTTGAGAATAAAAAGCATTGTATTTTCGAACCCTTTCAAAGTTTTCAATAAATAGGACATCAATCAATCAGTTTGGTACCAATTTTGGGCGTGTCGAGGGTGCTAATCCTTCCTCGCACGTAATCGACTTTCGAACCCGCTTTTCTCAAAGTTCGTGGACCAAAAGCACTATTTTAGTAAATTAAATGTTTTATTAAAACAAAGGTGATCCGATCACACCAAATAAAGATCGGTGGCGACTCCTTTCCTTTTCTTTTTTTCAAAATCGAGTCGATCGCGTCGCCATCGCTTCATCCAAAAATGGTTACGACAGCTTGGCGACTCCATTGGGGACTCGAGGGTCAAGCCATAGATTGATTTATTTTTGTCCTTCTGATTAAAATGGTTTTGGAAAATCATGCTTCTTTTAATGCACTTTCAATATGGGTCTTGTAAATACTTTGGCATTGCATTGCATGACCATTGTGGTCATACCCTTTAAGTGGGAGCGAGAAGCTATGCCTTCGTGAGGTTTTCACCTCCGCATGGGCTAGTGGGCTGCTTTCGGGATACATCTGTACCTATGTCTTCGTGAAGTTTTCACTTCCGCATGGCCATAGGGAAATGTATTCCCCTGAACCGAACTCGGTCCGTATGAGCCTATAATGGGTGAGGATCGAGGAATCACTGTTCGGTACCTCGAACTTTAGAACTAAACCGCATATAGCAAACCCTAGAGCCCACCTTAGGTAGAGCTATGTCAAACCTTAGTGGTCACCCAGATAAGTGTTTGTTTATTTTACTTGCTTTATACTCCATGATACTAACTTGTTGTGTTTCATTCTTTTGTGCATATCATTTCATATTTTAAGAAGCATCGATTCACGGTCAGTTTCTGAATTAGAAAGCTGGTTATGGAAAGCGAATTCCTTGATAAAGTAGAAGACAATGCGGCAGCCCGCACATGGTTAGAGCCAAGCCAATTAGAAAACAAGGGACTAAAAGCTAGAATAAATGCCGAGCTTGAGTGGTCTCTACACCACTATCAAGTCAAGACTCGAAAAGCCAATGAAGTCAAGCTGAATGAATCGAGGAAATGAAAGGTAAGGTTGAAGAGCTAGAATCGGCATTACAGTAGTGAGCTCGGATTGAGCTTCGGAAGCGAGAGAAAGGCGGGAGGAGGAGCTTTGCCATTCTTGCGAGCAAGTTGGAAGTCGAAACTACCTCATGGGTGAAGCAATAATCCAGATTCGAGAGGTAGGCGATCACCTCTGACTTTGGTCGTGGAGGTTGACATATTGAGCATGAGATATGAGCTACCACCAGGTCATGATGAAGAGCTAATCTCCCTGCTTGGAAAAATCAAAACCTTAGGTCTTAGGGTGAGAGAATATTTGTAATCTACTTTATGTAAAGGGTTTTGCCTTCTAATAAAGTTTTCTAAAATGAAGTTGATCAGAATCGATGTCTTCTTCCTGCATTCATGCATTTGCATTGCATCATATTACATGCATTCAAATTTATAAAAAAGAGCCTAATTGGTTAAGATTATCAGAAATAAGAGAGAGGAAAGAGGAAATCTGGGAACTGAACATTACTACGGGACTCGTGCTAAGACAAAGAAAATGGATCAAAGATTTGAACAATTCCAGAAAGACCTGCAAGACCAGATGCAAGAGCAAATGGAAAAACTCCAACAAGAGATGAGGGATCAGATGTTGGACGCTCAAAAGAGCACGATGGCTCAAATGGCCCAAATGTTGAGTGGGGCAATGGACAAAGTTAAAGGTCCCATGGCAATTACTGGGGAAGAGAGCGAAGGCATTCCCATGGGTTTTACCCCACCACATGCGCCAGCACAGCATGAAGAGTATCCCCAAAGGCCATCTGTCACGATTAGGCCTCAACTGGGGCAAGCTGATACTAGACTGCCCACGAACTTTCAAACTGGCTCAGGTGCTAACCCAGGAGATAGTCCAGCTAACCTGTGGTCCCTGACGAAATGGCAAAAATAGACCAAGCAAGAATCGACCTGCCAAGGCAACTTGAGGACCGTTGCAAGTGGTTAGAAGAGAAGTTTAAAGAAATGGAGACTGCTGACTACCGTCACGGGGTAGACGCTAAGGACTTAAGTTTGGTCCCAGACTTGGTACTTCCGCCAAAGTTCAAAATGCCTGAATTTGAAAAATACAGTGGGACTAGCTGTCCGGAGGCCCACATCACCATGTTCTGCAGGCGAATGGCTGGCTACGTGAACAACGATCAACTCTTAATCCACTATTTCCAAGAAAGTTTAGTGGGCGCAGCTGCTCGATGGTATAACCAGCTTAGTCGGGCCAACATTAGTTCTTGGAGAACTCTGGCTCAAGCATTTCTAAAGTATTTCAGCCACGTTACGGACATGGCACCGGATAGAATTACTTTGCAAAGCATGGAAAAAAGACAAAATGAGAGTTTCAGACAATACGCGCAAAGGTGGAGGGAGGTCGCCATGCAGGTCCAACCACCCCTTTTAGAAAAGGAAACTACCATGCTCTTCATCAACACCCTGAAGGCTCCTTTCATAACCCATATGATAGGGAGTACCACTAAGAGCTTTGCCGACATGGTAATGGCAGGGGAAATGATCGAACATGCAATCAGATGCGGCAAGATTGAAGTAGGGGAAACCAGTAGAAGGCCTGCTCCTAGAAAAAAGGATGACGAGGTGAATAATACAAACATGAGGGACCCAAATCAGCCTACTGAGTATCAAGGTTCATCAAGGAAAGAATCTCGCACAAGGAAAAACGTTGAAAAACTCCAATTTACATCAATCCCTATGACATATAAGGAGTTGTATCAAAGTTTATTTGATGCACATGTTGTGTCCCCCCAATATCCAAAATCGATGCAACCTCCATACCCAAAATGGTACGACCCAAACACTCAGTGTGAGTACCACACGGGGATCACAGGCCATTCGATAGAAAATTGCCTCACTTTCAAGAAATTGGTGGAAAATCTCATCAACATGGGTATTGTGAAGTTCGATGACGGAGCAATGGTATACCCAAAGAGAACCGAGGAATAAAAGTTTTCTGAACATCTGCCTTTATGTACTTGAGAGTGTTTTGAACAATGAGACTGTGGAAGAAACATGTATTTTTAAAGCTAATCTAGAGTAATGTGTAAAACACACTTGTTGCTTCAAGCCTAAAAGCTATAAGATTTCTTTTGAGGAGTAAGCTTGAGTCCAGAATTTTTTATTTCAATAAAATACATCTTTCTAAGTAAATATTTTCATTCTTTACATTTCATACTAAATATTTTTCACTCATGACCATATCATACGAATAATCATCCTTAGGATCATCTATTCTTTGGATTTTTCTGCCCACAATGGGCCCCCAGATATCAATGACATGAACGACGCCGTTACTGGCTCCCTTTTTAGTGAGATATGTATCTAGAGGGATCTAAGGGCTTTGAAGATGACAAAGATTGCAACTTACTTCCCCAATGGTAGATCCTACCTTATGAAGTGTCAGCAGACGCTATGAACTAACGAAGGAGGTGAAGATGGAAGCCTAGCTCCTCGTAGGAATAAGGCAAGGCATCGTTGAGCTATTTTCAGGAATTCAAGATGTTTTCGCACGATCATATCAAGACATGCCAAACTACTAAAACATGAGTATCTTTATTAAGGTTGGGGTTTAAAGAACCCATGTTTTACAATGACCTAGCTAATCAAGAGGCTCGGCTATTGGTTCACCAAGAAAGGAAATTACATCTGTTATGCGATAAAATGCTAAGTCGAGGAAGACATGCCTTCTCCATTTTCCTATATGAAGCATGGATGTTAACAAGCCAGTCTCCTCAAAAGCTTTTAGCCAACATCGATTCATATTCATGGTCATTGGTTACCTCACTGAGAGGGTGAAGGTCGCTCCATATGCCAAAATTACAAAGTCAGCAATCATCAAATTCAAAAAAAAAAACATTCAAGATTTTTTTGAAAAAAAACGGCTGAGACTTGTAAAGGTTGGCATAGAAAAGTTACCATTTACCCTTTAGGTTCCTTGAACGTGGGCTAGGACTTTTGTCGGGGCATCTTTCCTATTGGTTCGTGAAAGGGAAACAATTGTTGGAAGATAAGATTCCTTTTCCCAAGCTTGGATTGAATTAGATGAAGCAGAATACCTCTAGTAAGCTTGATTGAAAGTATTCAGCAGGGTCAAATGTACCAAAAAGCATACGGGCTTGACAAAAAGGTTCGCTCAAGAGAATTTCAGGAAAAGGACCTAGCATTAAGAGATATTCTTCTTATCTAAAAGAACTCCAAAGAAAAAGTAAATGCCTTATACAGCCAAGAAGGCCTGTTCTAGGGAAACATGAGTGTTAACCAAGATGGATGACAAGGACCTGCCCAATCTGGTGAGTCCAGATTCAATAAAAAGTTCTAAAAAAAAAGAAAACGAAAAACACGAAAAAGGAAAAAAGAAAAAGGAGAGGCCAAGGCGAAAACCCGCAAAGGGTGCTTTGAGACCAAAGGGTATTTGAGTTGAAAACCAGAGAAGGCACTCAAAATTTTGATCGAAAGTAGGGCATCTGATGAGTCTTGCTACGCTCGAAGAAGTATGTTACGTCTTGGGGCATCGACAAAGTACTCTGGATCCCCTAAACACATATTAAGCTCAAAATGGTCCTCAAGAAATTGGAACAGAGAAGCTCAAGCTGCGATATCTGGGGCACTCAGTTTCAATTTTACCCATTTTTGTTACCTGTGGTTATTTTATTCCTTTCAAAAAACCACCAATAAATTTCCTTCTTAATTACCTTTGCTAGCTTTGATTAACTTGTTTGTTTCGAGCTATGCTTCCAATCAATTTCCTTTTTGTCCATTGTTACAATCTTTTTCAAGCATTTTGCATTGAAATAACGATTAGTGGACTAATAATACTTTCATAAAAAGAGTTTTGCATA
This sequence comes from Gossypium rotundifolium, assembly GCA_025506655.1. Lineage (NCBI taxonomy): Eukaryota > Viridiplantae > Streptophyta > Magnoliopsida > Malvales > Malvaceae > Gossypium > Gossypium rotundifolium. The sequence continues at coordinate 1,261,027 of CP106726.1, forward strand.
TTACTCTGGAAGCTTTTGAATAATACAAGGACTTGAAACAGGACTGTTGTTTAGAACTCACTCAGCTCAAGGTTTGGAAATATTGGAGAAAGTTGATTATCTCTTTGGACCTTTTATTGGTTGAATAAAAAGACAATACATTTTGCGGTGATCGACCTTGACGGATAACGAGCAATGTCAACCCAAAGAAGACAAAGGATCATTCTCGAGAAAAGAAAAATGATACTCTGCATTCATGCACATATCAGGCCTACACATCTGGTCATCACACCAGTGAATGGTGAAACAGATCAAATTGATCCTATACCATGGAGTTACAGCAGGATGGATAGAGGAAACCAAATGTTATTCTCCTAAAGTTGCAGTGAGAGATGCAAACTTTATGTCTCAGAAGATACAGTGGAAGGGACCCTAAAATTACAGTGGGGCAAGCTTGTTGAGCAGAATATGATCATTATTTTTGGGTTTTCTATCAAAGATACTAGCTGAACGAGAAAGCATGATAACGCATCAGTGACAGAACCTTAATGAACTACGAACAATGACGACCCTAAGCATTTAAAAAGGGATCATTTCATTGTTTAGTTAGGAGCATTCGACTCATTGCATCCTGATCATTGTAAAAGGATCATTCTCATGACATTTTGCATTCATGCAAATGTCATCCATTGTCATTTAGTTAGGAGCATTCGATTCATTATGATCATTGCATCCTAATCATTGTAAAAAGACCATTCTCACGACATTCTGCATTCATATAAGTGTCATCCATATCACACTTAGTCAGGAGCATTTGAGTCATTTCGATCATAACATCCGCATCCTTTGGCATAAACACAAACATATAAAATCAAGTCTACAGGATATGTCCCTAGAGGACGGTATAGCAACACTATTGAAGATTACCCTATTACCACTGACCGGCAGTGGAATAGATGTAAGATCGTCTTATTGCCACTGACCAGCAGTGGGATAAGTTGAAGATTATCCTATTACCATCGACCAGCGGTGGAATGGGTGGTCCTATTACCATCGACCAGCGGTGGAATAGGTTGAAGATTGTCCTATTGCCACTGACCAGCAGTGGAATAGGTTGAAGATTATCCTATTACCATCGACCAGCGGTGGAATGGGTAGTCCTATTGCCATCGGCCAGCGGTGGAATAGGTTGAAGATCATCCTATTGCCATCGGCCAGCGGTGGAATAGGTTGAAGATTGTCCTATTGCCACTGACCAGCAGTGGAATGGGTCAAAAATTGTAAATCTTGTCGCCCTAACCAGTAGTGGGGCAAGATCGAAGGCGAATCTTGGCTCCCTAACCAGTAGGGAACATGATTTAGGTCACCATTCTATTGCCACTAACTAGCAGTGGAATAGGCTAAAGACCAAAGACCTCATCCCTCGAGATGACAGGGGAGCAGACTGAAGATTGAAGTCTTCCTGAAGATAGTAAGGAAGCAAATTGAAAAGTTCTGAATTCTTATTTCCTCGACGTTCCAGTGGAGTAGGTTGAGATTACAAATCTCGTCTCCCTGAGTTAACAATGAGGATCAATCATTATTCCTTTGAAGTTTCAGTAGAGAAGATGGAGATTACAAATCTCTTCTCCCTGAATTCTTATTTCTTCGATGTTCCAGTGGAGTAGGTTGAGATTACAAATCTCGTCTCCCTAAGTTAACAATGAGGATCAATCATTATTCCTTTGAAGTTTCAATAGAGAAGATGGAGATTACAAATCTCTTCTCCCTGAATTCTTATTTCCTCGACGTTCCAGTGGAATAGGTTGAGATTACAAATCCCGTCTCCCTGAGTTAACAATGAGGATCAATCATTATTCCTTTGAAGTTTTAGTAGAGAAGATGGAGATTACAAATCTCTTCTCCCTGAATTCTTATTTCCTCGATGTTCCAGTGGAGTAGGTTGAGATTACAAATCCCGTCTCCCTGAGTTAACAATGAGGATCAATCATTATTCCTTTGAAGTTTCAGTAGAGAAGATGGAGATTACAAATCTCTTCTCCCTGAATTCTTATTTCCTCGACGTTCCAGTGGAGTAGGTTGAGACTACAAATCCCGTCTCCCTGAGTTAACAATGAGGATCAATCATTATTCCTTTGAAGTTTCAGTAAGAGAAGATGGAGACTACGAATCTCTTCTCCCTGAAATCTTATTTCCTCAAAGTTCCCGTGGAGTAAGAAGTAATCAAAGAAATCAGTCTGGTGGTCCTTGAGTTTGCAAGGATCAGATTGAAGATAGCAGTTTTGGTATTCCTGAATTTGCAAGAGCAGATCGAAGATAACAAGTCTGGCGATCCTGATGTTACTGAGGGGATTGCGGAGCAGTCAAAGATACAAGGCAATGAATAAATTGGAGTTACAAGTCCTATCTCACCAAAGCAACGGTGGAATAGGATTGAAACGACCAGATGCGGTGGACTGAATGGGGCTACCTGGAGAAAAAAGCACCAAAAGAAGTTAAAGCCCACCGAGACCGGGCAAAATGGGTCTTTCTTATGTCTTTGCTCTATTGCCATTACACGACAATGAGCAAAGAGGGGCAGCTGTACAAACCCATTTTGCCCCAAATACACCCGGCCCATTTTACAACCTAAATTACCCAAACCCGGGGCCCATTAAGTCCCTAACCCAAATAAACCCAATTAATCCCAAACCTAAAGGCCCACTACAACACCAATACTCAAACTAGGGTTTTAGAAAAGTAAAACCCTAGCTTCTACGCCACTTGCCCTGCAGCACATCCCATCCACCGCCACTGACAGTCGGCCACCGACCCTCCACCTCTCCCATACCACAAGAACAGAGACACGATGTGATATAGCAATGGCGAAAAATAGGAAAAGAATGTATTTTTCCTCCAAATTCGGTTATAAAACCGAACGAAAAAGCAGAAGAAAGGGGATTTTTTTCCTCTGATCCATAGATAAAAAAAAGGAAAAATTTCAAAACACAAAAAGGGGTAGATCTGCAAATACAAAATAAAGGCACGACAGAGTAGTAAGATCGGGCATTAACCCACCAAAGATTAAAACCGAAACCAAAAGGAGGTGACTGTTTTCACGTTTATTTTTCGAAAATCTTTCTTTAACTCTTTTTACATATGTAAACGACACTCTGATAAAAAAGATAAAAAATAAAAAAAATATAGAACTTTTACCTTTTACATGCACTGTAAGCGGTCGGAGCGGCGCGGCAGCGTGACAATCTCTCACGGATTCGGACTGGTCCAGAGAAAAAAACCCTCCTTTCCCCCCCTTTTTTTTAAACAGCAACCAAATGCTTTTTTTTCAGACAAATCAGCCTTTTATAGCAATGAATCTGTTACCGCTTTGCTTTGAAACATTAAGCGTCAAAACGACGCCGTTTTGGCAAGATCCGCGCGCGCGACCCGACCCAGCCAGAGGATCCGCGTGTTTCTGTTAAATGGGCTATTTGCGCGATTGGCCCTTCCGCTTTTTTGACTTCTTTTAATTAAGTTTTTATTATTTTCAAATTTTACCCCACGATCTATTTCAGTTCGCAATTTAGTCCCTGGAGCTGCGGTGCGTTTTGACCGAAGGGGCTTATTGCCTTTTGGGTCCCCCATGTAACTCGCGCGTTTCAGATAGGCCATTTCCTTTTTTATTTTATTTCAAATTTACCCCAAGTATTCTGTTTTGTTCATTTTTAGTCATTTCTAATTACTTTGGTTATTTTATTATTAAATTCACTAACCTTATTATTATTATTATTAGTTTTATTACTTCATTATTATTAGTTTTATTACTTTGTTATTATTAGTTTTTTATTATCTTTATACATTTTATTTTAATTATAGTTACCATTATTATTTTAATATATCATTATAATTGTTAAGTATTATTCTCAACATTATTTTTTTTTACTATTTCATTTATCACATTTATTTTTACCAATATTATTATTTTACTTTATTTTTAATATTATTACATTATATTTTGTTTTATGCGTTATTATTATGTTTCTTATTTATTATCGTTATTATTATTATTAGTGTTGTTATAATTATTGTTATATTATACTATTCTTGTCAAAAAACAATCTATGTATTAAATCGTTTAGTATCTTATGAACTTTATATCATATAAGTTTTGCTATTTATATAAGTATATATTATCTTTGTTGTTGTTAGTGTATTATTATATAATGTAGGTACTTATTCCCCAATATATTATCTTGTTATCATAATATTTTACCATCATTATATCTTATATATTATATTATTATAGTCGTTATATTATCCTTTTTATATAATGTGTATATTGTTATTATTACCGTATCCCTTGCATGTACACGTCTCATCATTCATTCGTTAAATACTATTATTTGTATTCTCTTTGCTTATTATCTTTTGTTTTCGCATCTTGTGTTGTTAATATTATTACCACCGTACTTTCTACCATCGTTTGCTTCTCACTAATTTTTCTCGATGCATCAATTTTATAACAATCGATATTTTGTATTAAAGGTTCGAGAAGATCAAGCCCTAACTTCTCGGGCTTTGGTTTTTCTCGTTTAAAGCTAAACAACGGGATATCTCTTTTGAAATTGCAATTTAAATTTAAAACAAAATACTTAATCTCGAAAATTCAAATGTCGTGCCTAACTTCGGACTCGACACCTAGATAACCGAGATAAGTTTCTTTTCTTCAAAATAGAGGCAATATTCCTAATTTGAATTTTTAGAAAAACGAGCCCTAACTTCTGGGTTCCGATTTCTCGATTCAACAAATGACTAAGATCCTCTTCAAAAATAGAACCAAGTTTTAAAAGGCGAGCTTAGTTTGAGAATCTCAAGTATCGCGCCTAACTTCTTGGACATGATGCTTTATCTCTTGAAAATAAGAGAGTCTTAGCATCCTTCTAGTGCTTTCAAATTTTGAAAATAAAAGCATTGTATTTTCGAACCCTTTCAAAGTTTTCAATAAATAGGACATCAATCAATCGGTTTGGTACCAATTTTGGGCGTCGAGGTGCTAATCCTTCCTCGCACGTAATCGACTTCGAACCCGTTTTCTCAAAGTTCGTGGACCAAAAAGCACTGTTTTAGTAAATTAAATGTTTTATTAAAACAAAGGTGATCCGATCACACCAAATAAAGATCGGTGGCGACTCCTTTCCTTTTCTTTTTTTTTTAAAAATCGAGTCGACCGCGTCGTTTACTATTTCATCCAAAAAATGGTTATGACAAAGATCATCTCATGATTTCCAAAATTCATGCGCGGCGATTTTAAAAGGATATTTCACTATTTGGCCAGACCAAAATACCGAAACCCAGCACGATTGGACATGATTTCTCGAATGTCCAAACACGAAATATTGCCTTATTTAAGAAAACAAAGTCAAAATCTTAGAAGGATATTTAGTCATTTAGACGAACGGGAAATCGAAACCCAACACGATTGGACACGATTCCTCGAACTTCTAAATACAAAATATCAATCATTTTAAAGCTTGATGTATCGAATAAAAGTTAATGTAACACGATTTGATAAAAGAGATAAATTACGAAGCTAGGTTGCGTAAAAAATAAGAATGATATATGTAATAATACTAAGTTAACTAATTTAATGATAAAATGATGATAATAACAATAATAATGCAATGATAATAGTAAAATAAAGAATAATGATGATAATACATTTATAATAATAATAGAAATAAAAGAAATAATAATAAAATAGATAATAGTAATAGTAATAAAATGGTAATAATAAAAATAAAAAGTAAGAAATAGTAATAATAAAATAATATTAATGATATTAGTGAGAAAAATAACAATAGTAATAGTAACAATAATGGTAATTAACAAAAAATATATATAATAATAGTAATTGTAAGCACTAAATTTTGTCCTACTTAATTATGAGTTTATTTTTAAAAAAATTAAAAAATTAAAAAATTAAAAAATTACATTTTAACCCTTAAACTTTCTTTAAATTACATTTTGGCCCCAAAACTTTTTAAAATTACATTTTTACCCTTTATCTTTCTTAAAATTACACTTTGGTCCCAATAGTTTTACTGCGATTGCAATCTGGTCCTTCATCGAAAATCTCCAAAATCCGTGAATTTGGGCACCTACCTCCGTGATTTAGGCCACCACCTAAGGGATGGCCTTCCTTCCCCAGCCACCGCTACACTGCAAAAAAAGGCTATAAAAAGGGGATTTTTCCCCAAAAATCAAACCCCCATTCACAAAAAAAACCCACGAAAAAAGAAAGAAAAAAGAGCAAGAAAAGAGGAGAAAAAGAGATGAAAGAAGAGAAGAGGGAGAGAGGGCTCACCACCGACGGGGAAGACGGAGGCGTCGACGGTGGTGCTAGGAGGAGGAGAAGAAGAAGAAGAAGAAGAAGAAGAAGAAGAAGAAGAAGAAGAAAAGAAAGAAAGAAGAAAAAAAAGAAAAAAGAAAGAAAAAAGGAAAGAAAAAGAAAGAAAAAAATCTAACTCAGTCGGGTCGACCCGACCCGACCCACGACCCAACCGGTGACCCGTGACCCGCTCCGACCCGACCCGCGCGGCCTACCAACAAGCACCCCCCAAAAAAAAAAAAACAGCAAAAAAAAAAGAAGAAGCAAGCCCCAAAAAAAAAAAAAAAAGGAGCCCAAAAAAACAGCCCCAAGCAAAAAAAGGAAAGCAGGCCAAAATCCAACACCAAATTTGGCCCAAGAAGACACAGGCCCATTTTCAAGAAATTTCAACCTGCATTGCAACCAAAAAAAAAAGGAGAAGAAGAAAAAAGAAAAAAAAAGAAGAAAAAGGGAAAGAGAAAAAAAAAGGGAAAAAAATAGATCGGATAGCGTATCCCGTTCTTCAAGCCCGTAATTTTGAGCTTTTCGGTAATTTTCTTTTTACCCACTTGTAATTTATTTTGTATATTTTCATGACATTTTATTTTTAATATTATTGGAAATTTTTTTTAGCATCTTTTTGTATTTATATTTATATTTTTATTTCTTTTTATATATTCGAATAATTTTAATAAATAAGGCAAGGAATCGGTTTAACACTTATCGTTGATTTCATCGCTATGTTGGGTGAATATCATCGGTTCGTGTTAAATACGATCGCTCTTTAAAAATCCAAAAAATCAAAAAATAAAATAAAATTTGAGTTTCAAAACTTTTGTGTTTTCAAAAATTGTCGTATTTTCCAAATTTTCGTGTTTTAAAAAAAATTTGTGTTTTCAAAAATTCTCGTATTTTAAAATTCTCGTGTTTTAAAAGTTTTCGTGTTTTCAAAAATTTTCGTATTTCAAAATTTTCATATTTTCAAAAATTCCGTGTTTCAAAAAATTCTCGTATTTTCAAAGTTCTCGTATTTTCAAAAAATTCGTGTTTTAAAAAAAATTTCGCGTTTCAAAATTTTCAGGTTTTCAAAAATTTCTTTTTTTTTGTGTTTTAAAATTTTCGTGTTTTCAAAATTTCCATGTTTTAAAAAATTTCGTGTTTTCAAAAATTCCGTGTTTTCAAAAAAAATTCGTGTTTCAAAAAATTCTCGTGTTTCCAAAGTTTCCGTATTTCCAAAATTTCGTGTTTTCAAAATTTTTGGGTTTTCAAAAATTTCATGTTTTAAAAAAATTCTTGTGTTTTAAAATTTCCGTGTTTTCAAAAATTTCGTGTTTTCAAAAAAAATTTTCGTGTTTCAAAAAAATTCTCGTGTTTTCGTATTTCTAAAATTTCGTGTTTTCAAAATTTTTGGGTTTAAAAAAAATTTTCGTGTTTTCAAAAATTCTTGGGTTTTAAAAAAAAAATTCTCGAGTCTTAAAATTCTCGTTTTTTTAAAAAAATTTCGTGTCTCAATCGGATCACGATTAAATATTAAATTGAACTTATATTTTTAAAAATTAAGATAACGCGCGTTTAACGAGATACCAATTTTGGGTGTTGTGAGGGTGCTAATACCTTCCTCACGCGTAACCGACTCCCGAACCCTATTTTTCTCTGGAATTTTGACTCAGACTTAAACCTTGCCCTTTTTTAAGAAAATTCAAAAAAATAATTTTTCTTTAAAAAGAGGATTTATTAGGTGTCCGATCACACCTAAAAAAAAAAAATCGGTGGCGACTCCCTTTTTAAATAAAATTGAAACTCTGTTTCCAAATTTTTAATAATTTCCTCAATTAGCGCCCAAGCAAATTTTAGGTCGCTACAGTAATAATAATATAAATAAAATAATTAAAACAATGGTAATAGTAATAAAATAAGAGTAGTAATAATATAGTATAGTAGTGATAATATAATAATAATAACAATAATAATAATAGGAATATTAAATAATGATAATAATTGATATTAATAGTAATAAAAATAATAATAAGCAATATTCTAATGAGCGAATAACAATAAGCTAAATAAATAAGAGTAATACTAAGATAAGTATAATAATAATGGTACTAGTAATAAAACTAAAATAATGATAGTGGTAATAATAAAATAAAGAAATTCAAAATAATATGAATTAAAGTAAAATAATAAGAAAATAAAAATAAGATTATCCGCGTATGAAATAAAATAAAAATAAAAATAAAAATGAAATAATGAAAATAATACATAAAGAATATATAAAATTTGATATTAAAGGAACACGGTATTAAATTGAAGTTATTATAAAATTTAGAGTCTAAAACAAGCAGATAAACAGCATAAAGGACTAGATTGAAGTTAAAATAAAGTAAAAGGGATAGATTTTAAAAATAAAAAACATAAAAAAAACTACTCGAAGGGCTTATATAAAATGCGCACGAAAGGGTAGGAACCATAAGGGAAATTACTCCCATTCCTTTTGCACATCCATGGGTTAAGGACCCCATCGAAAACCCAAAGAAATTTGAGGGTAAAATTTGTAAAAAAGGAAAAATAACAAAAGGGGGCCGATTGAATGGCGCTGCAATAGGGAAGGATCCATCGCGCAAATATTCCCTTTAAGGGACATGCGCAGTAACCCTTGAACCAAACGGCGCCATTTTATTCAATGCTTTAAAACCCATCTTTTATTCTGTTTCATTTCAACCCACGTTCAGAAAAAAATAAACAAAATGTTAAAGCTTCTCCCCCTTTTCTCTTCATCTTCATTTCCATCCGACGGTTGGGGCTCCTTGACCGCCCAGTATCACCACATGCCACCACCACCGTATCGGTGGCGATGGTCTTCAAAGACCACGGCATTCGGCCTTTTGAAACCCCAAAATGCGAGGAAGGAAAGAAGAAAAACTCCTTTGCCTTCGGCCCATACGACAATTAAAAAGAGGTTCCGATGGCTACCTCAAGATTCAGTTTGTCTTCCTTTCCTTTTGCTCTTCTCTTTTGTGTTTGTTAAAGATTTGAAATAACAAAATGAAATAATAAAAGAAAAAAATAGTAAATAATGGCAGAAAATAAATATCAAAGGAATCAACTTTGATGCCTTTTTTATTTTGTTTTGATCTCTAATGGTTCATTTTTTTATTCGGAGAATCAAAAGCCCCCCTTTTACATTATTTTTCTCTTCGGTTTTTATAATCGAGATTGAAAACAGAAGAAGAATACAGTGCATTTGTTTCTGCTGCTACTATTGTCCTTTTTTGCGTGTTTACAGGTGGTAGGAGCATGGTGGAGCAGGTGGAGGAGCCAAGCCTTGGGCGTGGTGCGTGCTGAGGCGCACATGGGAGCTGTGGCGGTGGTGGCAGAGGTGTCAGACGGTCAGGGTAGAGGGAGTGAGGCTAGGGTTTTCTTTTTTCTTTGTTTTGGTGAAAGTTGGTTTAATTTTGGGCCATTTGGGCTGGTTTTTTTTTTTTTGGGTTTGGTTTTATTAATGGGCCCTGAGCAAAATTTGGGCTCTCTGTTGCCCTCTTTGCTTGTTGTCGTAACGAGAAAGAAGCAAAGACTTTAAAGGACCAAAATTTGCCGGTCTTCTTGAGTCTCGGCTCTTCTTTTCTTCTTCAAGTAGCCTCGCTCTAACCCACTGCTCCGTTGTATCTTTAAGGAGATGTGGTTGGTGGCTTAAATCTACTCCGTTGGAACTTCAAGGAAATGAGATTTGTTATCTTCAGTTTGCTCCACTGCATCTTCAAGGAGATAAGACTTGCATCTTCGATCTGTTCCTGCAACTTCAGGAATGCCAGATCTTTCATCTTCAATCTGCTCCACTGCAAACTCATGGAGACAAGATCTAGTGTTTTCGATCTGCTCCTACAACTTCAGGAATGCCAGATCTGCTATATTCAATCTGCTCCTACAACTTCAGGATTGCCAGATTTGCTGTCTTCAATCTGCTCCTGCAACTTCGGATTGCAAGATTTGCTATCTTCGATCCGCTTCACTGCACTCTCAGGAAGGCAAGATCTACTGTCTTCGATCTGCTCCTGCAACTTCAAGATTGCCAGATCTGCTATCTTCAATCTGCTCCTGCAACTTCAGGATTGCCAGATTTGCTATCTTCGATTCGCTTCACTGCACTCTCAGGAAGGCAAGATCTGCTGTCTTCGATTTGCTCCTGCAACTTCAGGATTTCCAGATCTGCTCCTGCAACTTCAGGATTGCCAGATTTGCTTATCTTCAATCTGCTCCTGCAACTTCAGGGAAATAAGGTTTGGAATCTTCAGCTTGTTCCACTGCTAGTCAAGAAGATAGGACGATTATGTTCCACTGCTGTTTAGGGCAACAGGATCGACGATCTTGACCTATTCCACTGCTGGTCAAGGATATAGGACGGTGACCTAAATCATGTTCCTCTTGGTTAGAGAGCCAAGATTTGCCTTTGATCTTGCCTCACTACTGGTTAGGGCGACAAGATCTACAATTTTTGACCCATTCCACTGCTGGTCAGTGGCAATAGAACGATGGCCTAAATCATGTTCCCTCTTCGGTTGGGGAGCCAAGATTTGCCTTGATCTTGCCCCACTCTTGGCTAGGCAATAAGATCTACAATTTTGACCTATTCCACTGCTGGTCGGTGGCAATAGAACGATGGCCTAAATCATGTTCCCTCTTGGTTGGGGAGCCAAGATTAGCCTTGATCTTGCCCCACTTGGTTAGGCGGCAAGATCTACAATTTTGACCTATTCCACTGTTGGTCGGTGGCAATAGAACGGTGGCTTAAATCATGTTCCCTCTTGGTTGAGGAGCCAAGATTTGCCTTCAATCTTGCCCCACTCTTGGTTAGGCGACAAGATCTACAATTTTGACCTATTCCACTGCCTGGTCGGGGATATAGGGCGGGCTTCAACCTATTCCACTGCTGGTCGGTGGCAATAGACAATCTTCCACCTATTCCACTGTTTGGTCGGTGGCAATAAAACAATTTTCAACCTATTCCACTTGGTCGGTGGTAATAGGACAATCTTCAACCTATTCCACTGCTGGTCGGTGGCAATAAGACAATCTTCCACCTATTCCACCGCTGTCGGGCAATAGGGCAATCTTCAACCTATTCCACCGGGTCAATAATAGGCAATCTTCAATCTATTCCTTTGTTGGTCGATGGCAATAGGACAATCTTCAACCTATTCCACCGCTGGTCGATGGCAATAGGACAACCCATTCCACCGCTGGTCGATATAAATTAACTAATCAAATTATAAAAATATATATTTACTTTTATGGTATCCTTCATCTCCTTTATTAATGGTTTTTTAAGGTTGGAATTTATATTTTTATTTATGAGTACAATGTGTCTTATAATTATATTTCTTGGTTATATTTTTATTTGAAAACATATATTATAATATATAACTTGATTTTGTCACATCCATTTTATGTTAAAAATATTTTTTTAAATTGAGTATAGGTTGGGTCGTAATGTACTCATATTTTAGTACTAGTAATTACGTGTTCAATCTTTAGATTTAAAATTTATATTTCTTTTAATTAAAGATGATATACAAGCATGAAAAGATAAAAGTGACATAGTAATAATATTAATTATAATTTTATATATAATTTCATAATTGAGTTGATGGCGTGGTTGAATGTGGTACTAACTCTAAAATACTTAAATATAATAATAGCTTTGATAAATACATTCTTGAGTTGGTGACTGATTGAGGTCCAACTCAATAAAACACTTAAATACTTGCTATAAATCCTATCACGCACTTATGTGTATGAAAATCACAAATTTAGAATACAAAGATGTGTTTAAAAATAACATACAATAAATAATGAAATTTATGATTGAAACTAATTAATAATAGCACATGAAATATATACGATATCAAAATAAAAAAAAAGATTAAATTGTGCATAAAACAAAATTTTATCATATTACATCAATAAAGTTATATTTATTACCCTCGCCAATTGTTTGTCATTAAGAACATTAAAGTATCCTTGAATGATATAATTTATTCTAAATAGAATTGATGTATGGTTGACTTGCTATACTAACTTAGCAAGGGCTTAAAATTATTAAAATACCCTTATTTTAAAGGGAAATTAATATTATTATAAATTTATTTTCATCTTTTCATACTTTTATATAATTTTCAAATAAAATGATTGAAATATATTATTTGAGAATCAAACACAAGACCAAAAATTCATATAGAAAACCCTTACCACTTCAGTAATAATTATTTGTTGATATATTTTTGGTAAAAGACCTCTCAATCCTCTTAGTTTCAAAATTGTGCAAATTAGCCCTCTCAAAAAATTGGGGCAATTTAATCCCTATCAATTTTGAAAGTGAGTAACTAAGGACAATTAATCATAGTGTTAAATTTTAATATTCTTAATTTAAGATAATGATGTAAATTTTAAGACATGCATGTCTGGTAGAATTGTGATTATACTTTTTGAGTATTGACTCAGTTTTCCACGCGAGTCTCTATTTGAGCAAAGCAATTTGAACATTTCTTCATCTCATTTAATCCAAATGCATTTAGGATTTTCTTATATCATTTTAATCTTATTAATTGTTTCAAAAACGATTGAAAAAATGTGGACATTGAATTTGCTGTTTCACATTCAATTTTTGGAGAAGTAGAATTTTCTAACCTATTTTCCATTAACTTCACTTCAATTTTCAATCACAATCAATTGCATTCAAGAGCACCACATCTTTTTGGATGAGACAAACTTTTCAAATGTTGTATATCAAGTTATGTGTTTTACGCTAAATACATCGACATTTACCTATTTTTTTAAAAAGTGGGTTGAAGTGCGTGAAAAACCCTTATTGGTGCACTTATGTAAAGGTTAAACTCTTATTTGACTATTTTAAAGGTTTAATATCAGCAACTTTGTTTTCATGAATCAAGAAACTAAAAAAATGTTGAGAAATATTTTAAGGATTCTTAGCTTTGACAAGTTCCTCCACCATCTCCCTGCCTCCAGTCCCACCTCTTCTCTTATGCTCCTTCCAGCTTCTTGCTTTTGTGTGTTGAAAATTCAAAGGAACAAAATATCAACCTACATCATAAGGCACGAAGGCCAGAACTTTACTTTCTAGCCTACATCATAAGAACTAACATTTTAGGATCACATTTAACTCAAATGCATTTAAGACCTCATGATTTTATTCTATAATTTCAGTCTTGTCAACCTTTTCGGAAATAATAAAACATCGACATTAAATTTGTTGTTGATGCATTCAATTTTTGAGGGTCTTTGGAGTTATATGTGACTTTAGCATTGACTGGCTTTTTATAATTGTTCTTTTATAATAAGTAAATATATCAATTTTAATAACATCGACATGATATTTGTTTAGTTGACTCGGTCAAGTCCATTAAATTGATAAAATCAATTTAAAATCAGTTATAATGGATTAAGGTAATTAATTATCGAGTAATGAAATACATAATCAAATCATTTGATTTTTTAGAAACTAAAAGAAAAGGGATAAGCTGAAAACTGATTGCCCTTTATTAAAATTAGAAATTCACAATTTACATATTAAATAATATGAACATCGCATATATAATTAATAAGAAAAATTACGAACAATTATTTATTATCATAAAATGTTAGTTTAAATTTATTTTAATATGTTTATTGAACTTCAACTATTAAATAAAGTATAAGCTAAATATGTGTAAATATTCTAGAAACTATTTTAATTGATGATAGACTAATTTGGAATTAAGATTAATATATAAAACTAGATAGTAGAGTTATAGTCCTCAAACTACACCTAATTTAATTTTTCTGACATTCTATTTTTGAAAAGAGAATCGATTTCTTTAAAAAGCATATGTACTAAATTGAAAAATTATAACTATCAATCAATTCAGATATATTAATAAGTACCAAATATACAATACTTAAATATAGATGTGTTTTATAAAAAAATATATCAAACTTAAAGAAATTGCAACAAAAATTTAAAATTCATTTATCAAACGAATATTTAAAACTTATAATCTAAACTGTGACATAATAAAATACATGAGCATAACTTGGATTTACCAAAATCTATCTACTTTTCTAAAATTTAAATTTTAGTCCCTATACTTTAATTTAGAGACATTAAGTCACTATACATTTTTATTTAAAATCTTGGTCCCTTCATCAATTTTATCATTATAATTGTTGATTTAGTTGTTATAAAAAAGGTTGAATAACTTTTTAGCCTTAAACATTTATAGTTTTTGTTAATTTGGTCCCTACTATTTAAAATTACTTAAAATTGCAAAATATTTTAAAATTATTTTTTCATTTTTAAAAACTTTTATAGTTTTTTTTTTTTTTTTTTGTAGTTTGGTAACTTATCAACTTAACTCTTAATTGTAACCAACTTTTCGACCTTTTTTGTACCCTTAACCTAAGCCCTGTTACAACTTTCTAAAGACCTCTTGATTGGTGTGTCATCTCAATTTGTTTTTATAGTGGTAGAGATTTGGTTTTCAAGCAAGCCTATGATAATCACATTTTTCGTTCCACTCTTGAGCATACAGTACTTGAACCTTAAACCTTAAACACTTTGAGTGCTTTGAGTGAATCTTAGTTAGGGTATTGATTATAGTTGAGTTTGAATTTCAAGTAATTATTGAGATAGAGGAGACGCCCATGTTTTTTTTTGCTTTACAAATTTCTGCTTAGATTGCTTTTATTCTTTAGTGTCATACAAGTTTCAATTTCAGTGCATGATTATCTATATATTATTCCTAAGGCATTGTCGGTGAAAACTATA
Organism: Gossypium rotundifolium; assembly: GCA_025506655.1. NCBI lineage: Eukaryota > Viridiplantae > Streptophyta > Magnoliopsida > Malvales > Malvaceae > Gossypium > Gossypium rotundifolium. The sequence goes on from CP106726.1 coordinate 1,276,173, forward strand.
AATTGAGGAGATTAACATGAATAAGTGTTGAATAAGCTACCATAAACCGTAATTCATGGGAAGGCTTGTTGCTCATTTTATTGGTTTCCATTTGATTTTGCAAAAGAAGTTTGAATTTTGAAGAGAGTCTAGTACGTGAGAGCAAATAATTGAGCAAAAGAAAGAAAATAGTTTATTAATTTTTACGAATACCGACATATTATATATGATTAAAATTGTAGAATAGATTAAAATGTTAAATTAAAGATAAAATTAAGCGTGAATTAATAACCACAAGTGATTCAACATTCACAAAATAATCTCTAAATCTTGTAAAGACAAATCAAATCCATCTTTGCATTAGAGTTTATTAAGTGACCAATGGCAGGACTTCCATCATAGGAAATATTACTTTGATTTGGCATGCAATATTGGCAAAACCCCTCTTAAATTAGAAAAACAACATAACTCATGAAACATTGATAGCCCAAAACAAATTTCATCAAGAAAAAGTCTCTTTTTTTTTTTTTTTTGTAGCACATGATAGTAAAGCATGTGGAGTTTCGTTCTTCTTATTGGCCTCCTTTAGTTTTCCTTGATTAACAACCACTAGCCAAAAACACAATTACATTAGATTCTGAATGATACTTTCAACTATGATAATATTAACTACAAAACACTCTAAATAAATGGAAAGCAAAAATTACAGGCGAGGCAAGCTAGCTCAATTAAGACCATTGTGTTATACTTGTCTCTGAATAGAAAATTTTAGAAGATAATAAAGAAAGACTTAGAAAATACTTGAAAACAGATAAAACTTATATGTCATTTAAAATGGAAAAATTTCTATTTATAGAAATTTTAAAATGATAAAAGGTAAAATTGTACTCTGCCCCAAAAAATGATAAAACTTTAATTTAATCCTTTAAAAATTATAAAATATAAATTATTAAAATGGTGAAATTGCATTGTTACTATCGTAAAAATTACAATTTAATTTCACCCTCTAAAAAATTTCTAGTTTTGCCCTAATAAAATCTTTGGCAAAAGATTAAAATAAAATTATACTGTAAATGAAAAAAAAACTAAAATTCCAATCTAACAAAGAAAATAACTTGATGTCCAAAAGCTACCATAAACCGTAATTCATGGGAAGGCTTGTTGCTCATTTTATTGATTTCCATTTTTATTTTGCAAAAGAAGTTTGAATTTTGAAGAGAGCAAAAAATTGAGCAAAAGAAAGAAAATAGTTTATTAATTTTTACGAATACCGGCATATTATATACATTAAAATTGTAGAATAGATTAAAAATGTTAAATTAAAGATAAAATTAAGTGTGAATTAATAACCACAAGTGTACTCATTACTCACCATCTCTGTTAAAAATGTTCGATGTTGTTTAGCAACCTTTGTTTGATTTTCTTCAGCTCAACCACAACATCTTTCATATCTTTTCTTTCTTCTGGTAACTCAGCTGAACAATTCAAAGCCAACTCCATGATAGATGAAATACAATTTGCTTTAACAACAAAGTACTCATCCTCTCTTCTTAATAAATCAACATCTGCAGTTTCTATCGCTCCTTTAGGCAATGAGCTTTCCATCCAATGCCTTACAGTCTCTTCTTCAGCAAAAATATTATCAGTTGGCTTTTCTTTGTGAAAGTTTCTATAAGGACGATCCCATAACTATAGACGTCAGATTTTATAGAAACAATTCCTGCTGATCCAAATTCTGCATTTCAAGTATAATTAGAACATCATTAATCCTCAATTATTTCTAAAATGCTTATTCAAATATATATCCACATACACATGAAACAAAATATAAAATGCAAATTAGGAAAATAATCATACAAAATAAAAAGAATTCACCTGGTGCCATATACCCGATAGTTGCAAGAGTCATGGTTTGCTTCATTACTTCACCTTCTCCCAACAATTTGGCAACGCCAAAATCTCCAACATGTGCAACCATGTCTTCATCTAGTAAAATATTGCTTGGTTTTATGTCACAATGAATTATAGGTGTTGGATGCCCATTGTGGAGGTGTTCTACAGCTACCGCAACATCTATCATTATGTTGACCCTTTGTATGATATCAAGGAAACAATTTTCAGAATGTAACCATTTCTCAAGGTTTCCATTAGACATGTAATCAAGCACCAAGGCTTTGAAGTCAACACTTGAGCAGCAAGTAATGACCTTCACAATATTACGATGAACTATATTACGCATAGCATCACATTCAATGTCAAAACTCCTAAATGCTTCCTCTGTTTGCAAATTGAAAACTTTTATTGCAACTTCCATTCCATCTGAAAGCCTCCCTTTATATACATATCCAAAACTCCCTGAACCAAGCATATTGCTTTCCTCAAATCCATTAGTTGCTCGTGAAAGTTTAGCATGTGAAATTCTTCTCGGTGTTTTCAAAGTCAACAAATCATCTTTAATTGGTAGAGTTGTACTCCTTTGGCATCTTCTATACATAATAGTTCAGACTATTAGTACTACGACAATACCAATTGCTGGTAAACCATACCTAAAAGCATGCAATATAATCATTTGGGCGTTTTTGCGGATGTCGTTTTTGCAAGGTGGGACTAGCAATCTAGTTGGACCACAAAGTGCATAATTCTTCATGAATGATGTGCTAGAAAAGTTTGAAAAACATCCTTTGCTGGGAATTTCGCCTTCAAGTCTATTGAAAGACACGTTAAAATACTTTAGATATAAAAGCTTTTCCAAAGATTTGGGAATGACTCCAGAGAGATTGTTATTGCATAAATCTAAGAATTCCAAACTAATCAACTCATCAAATGATTCAGGGATATGACCATGTAGTATATTATTTGATAAATCTAATGAAACCAAAGTTTGAAGACCCCCAAATGTGGATAAGATATCGCCCGTGAGAAGATTCCTTGATAAATTTAGTTTCAGTAGACTCCTCAAATTTCCAACATTAATAACATGTGAATTGTGAAGATGGTTTGATGATAAATCTATTTCTAAGATATCTTTAAGATTCCACAAAGTTGAGGGTATTGCAGAACTCAATTTGTTGGAGTTTAAGTAAAGATATCTCAAAGAAGTAATATAACCCAAGCAAGAGGGTATGGATCCATGCAACTTATTCAATCCTAAATACATCTGGAATAGTTTCTCCAAACCACAGAGGCTTTCTAAGATAGGCCCTTCTAATTTATTAGAGGAAAGATCTAGACCTTGGAGATTTCGCAATCCTCTTATTGATGTTGGAATAAATCCACTTAATTTATTATAGCCAAGTCGTAAATCCAATAGGTTGCTTAAGTTACCTATTTCGATAGGAATATTGCCTTTAAGCTCACAATTATCGGCATAAAAGTATTGAAGGGATTTTGAAAGATTCCCGATATAAGTAGGAAGAACGCCACCCAATGGATTTCCTGAAACTTCTATTCTTCTCAAATTCCTATATTTCGTCAAAGAAGAAAGAAAGCTCCACTCATGATCAGTAGCAGATCCTGTGATCAAATTATTGTGACTGATTAGGAGCCATTCAAGGTGTCTTAAGCTGCCAATCGTTTTAGGGATTGGGCCAGAGAATAAGTTATCTTCCAACTCTAGTTGCTTAAGCATGGAAGCATTGGAGATAGAGTTGGGAATGTTTCCGCTAAGTTTATTTCCCCATAGTAAAAGAATCTCAAGCTTTGGAGCATTGGTGATGGGTGGTAAATTACCTGTAAAATTAACACATGATGTTGTTGTCAATTCCTAAGTTGGTGTCAAGCTAATGTGTGACATCATAAATTTAAGTGATGAATTTAAAATTTTATATATTGATGTGGGTTCAAATATCACCATAATTTTTTAAATAAAAATTAAAGTACCATCAAATAATATAACTTATATTAAAGTATCATTAAATTAAAGCATCTTGTATAGTCTCTCCAAACCACAGAGGCTTTCTAAGATAGGCCCTCCTAATTTATTAGAAGAAAGATATAGACCTTGGAGATTTCGCAGTCCTTCTATTGATGTTGGAATAAATCCACTTAATTTATTATAGCCAAGCTGTAAAAGCAATAGGTTGCTTAAGTTACCTATTTCCATAGGAATTTTGCCTTCAAGCTCACAATTATCGGCATAAAAGTATTGAAGGGAGTTTGAAAGGTTCCCGATATAAGTAGGAAGAACGCCACTCAATGGATTTCCTGAAACAATTATTTTTCTCAAATTCCTACAATTCGTCAAAGAAGAAAAGCTCCACTCATGATCAGTAGCTGATCCTGTGATCAAATTATTGTCACTGATTTGGAGCCATTCAAGGTGTCTTAAGTTGCCAAGCGTTTTAGGGATTGGGCCAGAGAATAAGTTACCTTCCAACTCTAGTTCCTTAAGCATGGAAGCATTGGAGATAGAGTTGGGAATGTTTCCATAAGTTTATTTCCCCATAGTCTAAGAATCTCAAGCTTTGGAGCATTGGTGATGGGTGGTAAATTACCTGTAAAATTAACACAGTTATTTATGATGATGTTATTGTCAATTCCTAAGTTGGTGTTTAGCTAATTTGTGACATCATAAATTTAAGTGATAAATTTAAAATTTTATATATTGATGTGGGTTCAAATATCACCATAATTTTTTTAAATAAAAAACTAAAGTATCATCAAATAATATAACTTATATTAAATACCAAAGGGTATTTTTGTAATTTCTATGACCAAGTTAGTGTCCGGCTGACTCATGACACCAACTCAATTAGAGGCTTAAATAATAATATGGATATTGATGTTTTAAAAAAATATTACTTTAGTTCCAAATAATTATATAACAAGTTATATAAATAATATATTTATATGATCTAACATATTATATTCATATTAATTATATATCATCTACAAACTTTGAAGATCAATTTATTGAGTATCAAGAAAAGAAAGAATGAAATTGAATTAACACTAAATCAATTTTTACATTTTGTAGAGATGCTTAAATGAAGATAAAATATTTATTAGCACTATTTTTGAATTAAGAAAATTATTAATATGTTTCAACTATATTTATTATTTATTATTTTTAGTAATGTTGTTTTTTAATTATAAGAAGTAAAATTATATTGTATAAATTTTATTATATAAATTAATATATTTTAATTATATTCAACCATTTCAATATTATTTAAAATAATAAAATATTATTTAAAAGCTAGTTAAAAATCACGTGCAACAGGTGATTCTATGTATATAAATGTATATGTATATATATCGTTTTTTCATTTTTAAAATAAATATAGTTTCCACCATTGGTTTCTTTTCTTCTACAGTCAAAGGATTCCTAATGATTTTTAAAATTTTTTACTTATATAAAATAGATTAGTTTATGCAATAAAAATAATTTATTTTATTTATTTATTTTACTTATATAAATCTTATTGTTTATTATCAGATTAAAATGATAAAATTATATGACCAAAATAGAAGAAACAAATTAAAGAGAATGTTTTTGGAGTTTGGAAAAATTAAAGTGAAAACATACCTTCTAATTTGTTGTCAAGTAGATATATTTCTTGGGCGTAGTTGAATTAAAACACTTTACGGAATCAGTCCACTGAATTGATTTCCCCTAAAACTAAAATCCGAAGCTGGTAACATTCAGCTATACTTGATGGAATCGACACGCATACCATAGTCGAAAATTAAAGTGAAAAACATACCTTCTAAACTGTTCAACTAAAAATACTTTATGGAATGTTATCACATAATTCATTCCAACTCAAGTAAATCATTTCAAGCTTGGAAGATGTTGAAGATATCATTAGACAAACCACTTGATAGGCCATTGTTGAAGAGATGTTAGATTTTAATATATTTAAGCATATTGTTTTTCATCAAATTAATTATTTTATCGGAATGAAATAAAAAGCTCTGACTTTTTGTTATCTATTACAAATCAAACTCTTATATAAAGAAAATATGTTAAACTTAACAAACCAAAGAAATTCAGTACCTTCTAGATTACTAAACTCCAAATATAATTCTTCAAGTCGAGTCAGACTTCCAATACTTCTTGGAATGATCCCCGTAACTTGATTGTAAGACAACGCCAAATTTTTAAGGTTCTTGCATTTGCCTATGCTTGACGGAATGTTACCAGATAATTCATTCCAACTCAAGTAAAGCACTTCAAGCTTGGGAAGATGTTGACACATATAATTAGGCAAACTACCCGATAGGCTATTGTTGGAGAGAACAATGGTCTTCAGAGAAGAAATGTTGAAGATAGAAGTCGGAATTTGACTTGTAAGGCCTTTAATTACTTGAATATTAAGCACTTCCAAACCAAGAAGATTACCAATTTCCTCAGGAATTTGACCTGCACACATAGTCAAAAAATAAAGATGTTAAACTACCTATTTTTTAGCATATGTCAAAAGGTTTTCTTTTACATTCTCTGACAATTTGGCGATGTTAGCACAAGTCAAAGAGGTTTTCTTTTCATTGTATATAATTTGCACATGTTAGATTTTAATATTTTTAAGCATATTTGTTTTCATCAAATTAACTATTTTGAACTATTTTGCCTTGAATGAAATAAAAGCTCTTACTTTTGTTATCTATTACAAATCAAACTCTTATATAAAGAAAATACTTTAAACTAAAGAAACCAATGAAATTCAGTACCTTCTAGATTATTAAACCCCAAATATAATTCTTCAAGTCGAGTCAGATTTCCAATACTTCTTGGAATGATCCCCATAAATTGATTATAGGATAATGCCAAAATTTTAAGGTTCTTGCATTTGCCTATGCTTGACGGAATGTTACCAAATAATTCATTCCAACTCAAGGAAAGCACTTCAAGCTTGGTAAGATGTTGACACATGTCATTAGGCAAACTACGATAGGCTATTGTTGGAGAGAACAATGGTCTTGGAGAAGAAATGTTGAAGATCGGTTGGAATCGACACATAAGGCCTTTAATTGCTTGAATATTAAGCCTTTGCCAAACTAAGAAGATTACCGATTTCCACGAATTTGACACACACAGTCAAAAAATTAAGGTGTCAAACTACCTATTTTGTTAGCACAAGTCAAAGAGGTTTTCTTTTACATTCTACATAATTTGCACATGTTAGATTTTAATATTTTTAAGCATATTTGTTTTCATCAAATTAACTATTTTGAACTATTTTGCCTTGAATGAAATAAAATGCTCTTACTACATTATCTATTACAAATCAAACCCTTTTATAAAAAAAATGCTTTAAACTAAAGAAACCAAAGAAATTCAGTACCTTCTAGATTACTAAACTCCAAATATAATTCTTCAAGTCGAGTCAGACTTCCAATACTTCTTGGAATGATCCCCGTAACTTGATTGTAAGACAACGCCAAATTTTTAAGGTTCTTGCATTTGCCTATGCTTGACGGAATGTTACGGATAATTCATTCCAACTCAAGTAAAGCACTTCAAGCTTGGGAAGATGTTGACACATATAATTAGGCAAACTACCCGATAGGCTATTGTTGGAGAGAACAATGGTCTTCAGAGAAGAAATGTTGAAGATAGAAGTCGGAATTTGACTTGTAAGGCCTTTAATTGCTTGAATATTAAGCACTTCCAAACCAAGAAGATTACCAATTTCCTCGAGAATTTGACACACACATAGTCAAAAAATAAAGATGTTAAACTACCTATTTTTTAGCATATGTCAAAAGGTTTTCTTTTACATTCTCTCTGACAATTTGGCGATGTTAGCACAAGTCAAAGAGGTTTTCTTTTCATTGTATATAATTTGCACATGTTAGATTTTAATATTTTTAAGCATATTTGTTTTCATCAAATTAACTATTTTGAACTATTTTGCCTTGAATGAAATAAAAAGCTCTTACTTTTTGTTATCTATTACAAATCAAACTCTTATATAAAGAAAATACTTTAAACTAAAGAAACCAATGAAATTCAGTACCTTCTAGATTATTAAACCCCAAATATAATTCTTCAAGTCGAGTCAGATTTCCAATACTTCTTGGAATGATCCCCATAAATTGATTATAGGATAATGCCAAAATTTTAAGGTTCTTGCATTTGCCTATGCTTGACGGAATGTTACCAAATAATTCATTCCAACTCAAGGAAAGCACTTCAAGCTTGGGAAGATGTTGACACATATCATTAGGCAAACTACCTGATAGGCTATTGTTGGAGAGAACAATGGTCTTCAGAGAAGAAATGTTGAAGATCGAAGTTGGAATCTGACCTGTAAGGCCTTTAATTGCTTGAATATTAAGCACTTCCAAACTAAGAAGATTACCGATTTCCACGAAATTTGACACACACAGTCAAAAAATTAAGGTGTCAAACTACCTATTTTGTTAGCACAAGTCAAAGAGGTTTTCTTTTACATTCTACATAATTTGCACATGTTAGATTTTAATATTTTTAAGCATATTTGTTTTCATCAAATTAACTATTTTGAACTATTTTGCCTTGAATGAAATAAAAAGCTCTTACTTTTTTTTATCTATTACAAATCAAACTCTTATATAAAGAAAATACTTTAAACTAAAGAAACCAATGAAATTGATTACCTTCTAGATTATTAAACCCCAAATATAATTCCTCAAGTCGAGTCAGATTTCCAATACGTCTTGGAATGATCCCCATAAATTGATTATAGGATAATGCCAAAATTTTAAGGTTCTTGCATTTGCCTATGCTTGACGGAATGTTACCAAATAATTCATTCCAACTCAAGTAAAGCACTTCAAGCTTCGGAAGATGTTGACACATATCATTAGGCAAACTACCTGATAGGCTATTGTTGGAGAGAACAATGGTCTTGGAGAAGAAATGTTGAAGATCGAAGTTGGAATCGGCTGTAAGGCCTTTAATTGCTTGAATATTAAGCACTTCCAAACTAAGAAGATTACCGATTTCCACGAGTTTTGACACGCACACAGTCAAAAAATTAAGGTGTCAAACTACCTATTTTGTTAGCACAAGTCAAAGAGATTTCCTTTTTGTTCTACATAATTTGCATATGTTAGATTTTAATATTTTTAAGCATATTTGTTTTCATCAAATTAACTATTTTGAACTATTTTGCCTTGAATGAAATAAAAGCTCTTACTTTTGTTATCTATTACAAATCAAACTCTTATATAAAGAAAATACTTTAAACTAAAGAAACCAATGAAATTGAAGACCTTCTAGATTATTAAACCCCAAATATAATTCTTCAAGTCGAGTCGATTTCCAATACTTCTTGGAATGATCCCCATAAATTGATTATAGGATAATGCCAAAATTTTAAGGTTCTTGCATTTGCCTATGCTTGACGGAATGTTACCAAATAATTCATTCCAACTCAAGGAAAGCACTTCAAGCTTGGGAAGATGTTGACACATATCATTAGGCAAACTACGATAGGCTATTGTCGGAGAGAACAATGGTCTTGAGAGAAGAAATGTTGAAGATCGAAGTTGGAATCGACACCTAAGGCCTTTAATTGCTTGAATATTAAGCACTTCCAAACTAAGAAGATTACCGATTTCCACGAAATTTGACTCACACAGTCAAAAAATTAAGGTGTCAAACTACCTATTTTGTTAGCACAAGTCAAAGAGGTTTTCTTTTACATTCTACATAATTTGCACATGTTAGATTTTAATATTTTTAAGCATATTTGTTTTCATCAAATTAACTATTTTGAACTATTTTGCCTTGAATGAAATAAAATGCTCTTACTACATTATCTATTACAAATCAAACCCTTTTATAAAAAAATTGCGTTAAACTAAAGAAACCAAAGAAATTCAGTACCTTTTAGATTATTAAACCCCAAATATAATTCTTCAAGTCGAGTCAGATTTCCAATACTTCTTGGAATGATCCCCATAAATTGATTAACAGACAATGACAACTTTTTAAGGTTGCTGTATTTACCCATACTTGACGGAATTTTACCAGATAATTCATTGCTATGCAAGTAAAGCACTTCAAGCTTGGGAAGATGTTGACACATATCATTGGGAAATGGCCATAGAAATGCTTGCTACTCAAGTCGAGAGAGAGTAGAAATGAAAGATTTCCAAGGTGTGGAGGGATAGTACCCTAAGATTCATGCTTGTAAGATTCAAAGCTATAACTCTTTTTGGAGGATGCCACAAGAAACACCGATCCAATTGCAAATAGAGGTTGAGGCCGTCCAATTGTTTGCCAAGACATTTTGAGGACCGATAATGCGATCCTTAAACTCGAGAAGTGCAAACGATCGGAGTTGAGATTCTGACCATCATAGCGAAGCAAACTACGGAACATGGTATGAATAAAGCTAAAAGAAGATGAAAGCAAGTGTTGTAGTTCATGATTGCAAGACCGAATAAGCCAAGAAAAAAAAAGAGAGTAGGTTTTGAATAAAGAAAAGCCCAGAGAGCATGCTTTAATAGGTTTCAACCCTCGCACACTTGATAAACTTAATAAATTTAAGACTACCCTAAAAATTAAAAAGGAAAGCAAAGTTTTGAAGAAATTTCAAAATAAATGTTAGGTCTTCTTCTTTAAAAAATACGTACAAAGAAGCGAATTTTCAAAATTTCTCCTAAATTTTCTTCACAATATTACTCCACATAATCCATTAAAAAAACTTAAAAAGATATTTTATTGATTACTATATATTCTTTTATATTCAGAATAATAAATTCTTTAAAATATGCAAAATTTATTACCTTGAAATCTCAAATTTAATAGAAATAAAAGAGACTAACAACGAATTTATTACCTTGAAATCTCATTCCATCATCCTTTTCTACGTAGAATTCGAATGCAAATTAATTAGCATCTAAAGTGTGAATCAAATGTGAAAGTGATTTATCAAACAATAATATTCTAACGTATAATATATTTAGTAATTTATCAATCTGAACTTAATTAGCATCCATCAATATTTCACCCATCAAAACGCAAGCATCAAATTCCTCCTTTTATTATTATTAAATGTTTTATTTCAGTTACTCCAATCAAATATATCCAAATTGTATTAGAGTTAATATTTATATTTTAATTTTTTTTGCAATTATAGTTTAATTCTAGAAGAAATATTTGATTTATAAAACCATAAAACTTTAAAAATATTAACTCTGGTAAATAAAAATGATATTTTTAAGTAGTAAATGTTGACTTTATTAACAAATGGATCTTTAGGGTTAAACTTGATGTCGATGAGCTCTTCCACAAGCTGTGGATGATTTGGGGATAAGAACTTCAATAATTCCAGAGTTAAAATATAAATTTGCCACTATATAATAAGTGAATATTGAAATTTATTACTATATTTTAATTAATGCTTATCATTACACTTTTAAAATATAAATAAAATTTCCATTGAACTCATATGCGATTCAACTTTGCAAGTAAACTTAAAATTTTATTTAATTTTGTCACTAAATCTGATTTGTTCAATATGGATTTTGGTGACCTTAAACAAAATTAATAAAATAGTATTTTTTCAAATATTTTTAATGTTTAATAATAAGTTAATTTATAAAATATATTTTCATTGGACACAAGCATCCAAGGCGGTAAACAAACCACTGGTCAAATTAATTTGGAGATATCTTTTTTCTAAATCAAGTGATTTTATGAATTTTGCTTTCTTTTAAAAAAATATTATCAAGAGATACCAAAATTATTTCACTAAGAAATTCTAATTCACTAAAAAAGTTGCTGTTTTATTTCAAGGATCACAATTAAACTTTAAATTGTTTTTATTTTAAATTTTGAATTTTTGACAATTACATAATTAACAAGTATCAATTTTGGGTGTTGTAGGGCTACTACAATCTTCCCTACACCTAATTGACTCTTGAACCTATTTTTTTTTTTTTTTGAATTTAACGCAGACCTCAAATTTATCTTTTTAAAAGAATTTTAAAATCTTTGTATATAATATGATTTTTTGACCGATCACACTTAACAAAAATTTAAAATTTATTAAAAAGATAATTTTTTTTGAAATTTAAAGTAGTCTAAAAACACATTTTTAAGTGCTTTGGACCATCGATTTTGATTTTCTTATTATATTAAGTGCTTGCAATCACTCTTGATATATAGTACTTGAGTTGTGATAGAGCCAACCGTCAACGTGCTATAATGTTTTATTGATGCTGAAACTGAAGTTTTAATTATATTGTTAGAGCTTGTCCTTCAACGCGTATATTGTCTTTGTTATTTCCCGCTCAAATTGTATGGTTTCATTCATTAAATAAATTAATGAATTTCCTTTAAAAATATTTTTAAAAAATTAAATATTTTATAAAATATTTAAAACTATTTAAAAAATTATAAGCCTTAAAACAATCAATAAAATATATTTTTTCATAAAAATAAATAAAATATGTTTGAAATTTTATATGAAATTTAAAATTTTAGCTAATATATTTTAAAATTATAGTAACGCTACAATATATATATATATATTTACTAATTATATACACCTTTTTATATTTTTCCTAACATATCATTATTTTCAACACTATCGTAATCCTGTTTTTGATAATTCCGTTTCCATACATCCTTTTTATACATAGAATTTCAAAAGAAAATGTGAATTAATGTAGACGTGAGAAGACTTAGAGGTAAGTCACCCAATGGAAGTGTCCTACACCAACTCATGGAAGAATCAAACAATTATTTTGTATCTTATAATATATTTAATTACATTTATTAGTTTATCAATCAAAACTTATTTAGAATCCATCAATATTTCACACATAAAAACCCAAATATAAAATTGGTTGAGTATCCTCCTATGAGGATTTAATCTATTGATTTTGTAATCTTTTCTTTACACCAACAAAAAAAAAAAAAAACCAAAGATAAAATTCACTTTTAAAGGATTTGGGATGTATTTGTATTATAGGAAATGGATTAAATTAGTCTCTTTATTTTTAAATGTATTATTTTAGTCTTTGTATTAGGTATGAATGATATCTTCCAAATTGAAGTCAAAGCGATTCTTGGAGGACAAAAATTGGTTTGGTCTAGAGGATTTAGATGTGTTGAGATGGAAAGTGATAACACAATGTTGATTGAAACTATTAAATGTGGATTGGCTATAGTAAGTAGTGTTCTTTGAAGTAAACTGATTCACGATTGGTGTTCTAAAAATTGAGAAGTCAAATTTTAACATATTCAGCGGAATGCCAATAAAGTTATTGATTTCATAGCTAAGATAAATGGAGGCGTAATTGAACAGCTGGTTATTATTGGTGTTCCAACTAGCCTGATCCTCATTATTTTTACCCGACGGATGAAAAATTCAGTGATCAAATTAGTTCAAAGATTTATTTTTTTCTAAATAATGTGAATTCACGAGTTTTGTTTTCTTTAAAAATATTTTGATATCTTTGTGGATATTAGGAGATGCTCAAATTTATTTTAATAAGAAATTTTAATTTAACTCGAAAATAAGTGGTTTATTTAAAGGGATCGAATTAAACATTAGATTTTCAATTTTTAATTTTAATTTTTTTTATCAATTGCATAACCTTTCTTACACATAATTGACTCTTGAATCCACTTTTTCTCCAAAATTCTACACAGACTATAAATTTATTTTTAAAAGAATTTTAAAATCTCTTTATAAAAAGTAATTTTTAAGTTATTCACAAAAAAAAAAAAAATTAGTGGCGATTCCTTTTTTAATAAAACCTTGTGCTTTTACAAACACCAAAACTTTCATAGAATTCGTCATGCTGATTTTCATATCATTTTTTATTTTTAACCGGAAAATGGTAGCTTCAGTTATTATTTATTTTCCCCATTTTACTTTTTGAAATTACCTTTTGAAATATTTATTTAATCACATAATCTTTTGAAATTACCTTCCTCTTACTAGTTCCCGCTAGTTGAGGGACAATAAATTGATTTGAGCTTTTAATTGGCCTAATAACAAATATAGATATCCAATTTACACATTCTATCAATTTAATCTGAAATCTTATAAATCAATAAAAATATATTTTGAAAACTCAAATTTGTTAACAGTAATATATTTTAAAATTACAATAATGTTACAAACCTGAAAAATTATATTACTAATTACATACTTTTTTTCCTTAACATATCATTATTTTGTAAGTTCCTACATCAATGAAATGAAAATTTATTTGAGTAGTTAGCCTTTTATACAAACAACTATACTTAGAGCAATGGAGAATTATTGAATTGTATTATATCATTTATTCAAATATTTATTTATAAAATAATATAACTGTATCCTCTTCTATTATATTCATGCATCTATTTTGCATCTTTGATAATAATATGACTTATTCATTTTAATATTTTATAGAATAATATGCTTTAAAATATTTTTGACATCATAAAAATTATAACAAACTTACAAAATGATTTAATTATATTTAATTATTAACGGATAAAAACTTTATATCATATAAATTCTGAATCATTAATTATATATCTACATATTATAACAAATTCATCTTCCAAACTTATTTCCTTATAATTACAACAAAAATATAAATATATTATAATTCTTATATATATATATATATATATATATATATACACAAAAAAGTCTAAATTGTAGTAGAGTTAACATTTACGGTATAAAAATGTCTTAAAAATTATTATTATTTCAATTCCAAAAAAGTTATTCCATTTATAGAACCATAAAACTTTAAAATATAATCTCTATTAAATAAAACTAATAATATTTATTTTAAACAATAAATATATCTTGCTAAGCTTTACGTAATATACATGATTTATTTGTTGGTTGTTATTATTATTTTGATTATTATTATTATTATTATTATTATTATTATTATTTCTATGATTATAATATTATACTTATCGGACTATAATTATAACCATGTCTATTATCATTCGATAAAAAAAATAAGTGTTGGGTGTAATGACAAGACACATTATACTCCTAAGGGGAGATCAGGGTTTGGACAAGGGAAGAATATAATTTGAATTTTGGAGACGACATTCTTAAAATGAGCAACCACAAACTCCGATTACGAACCATAAAACAAACATAAAAAGTAAAAAAAAAAAAAAAAAAAAAAAAAGTCTATTATCAAATTAGTAATCCATCCCAAGGCTTAAATTAACAAAATTCACCATCCAACCGTGTAGACTATTTATTGAGATGGGTCTTTAGGGTTATACTTTAGTTATTGAGAACATTTTCCACAATTTGTCATCACTATTTGTGAGTGATTTGGGGGTAAGAAGTTTAACACTTCTCGATGTCTTATGGAATTGTGATTATACTTTTTGAGTATTGACTCAGTTTTCCACAATTGTGGGTCTGTATTTGAGCAAAACAATTTCAACATTTCTTCATCTCGTTTAATCCGGATGCATTTAGGACTTTCTTATATCATTTTAATATTATTATATCACAATCAATTGCATTCAAGAGAATTACATCTTTTTCAAGATAAAATTATTGGAAAGAGATAAAAGTTTTCTTGGTATCCCAAATTCATTTAATCTTATCTCTCTAGAAAGCTGACATGACACATTAATGACATCATTTCAAACAAAGTTTTAGGCCAAATTGTTCATCTAGTCCTTGTAATTGTTCTTTTAGGTGAATTTCGTTATTATTCTTTTATTTTCTTTGGCTTAAATACACACTTATCTCTAATTTTTGACATTCTCCTTAATTGGTATTTATGGTTCAGAAAATTTCACAAATATATTAGTTTTAAGAAATTATAAGAAGATTACAAAATTTCAAAATAAGATAATAATAAAAAAAGCTAAGAAAAACCTAGAAATACAAAAAAAAATTCATGTTTTTACAAATTGGGAAATACCTAAATTAGTTTTCATCAATTAATAAATTAATTTTAAATCAATTTTAAATTTAGTTATAATAGTTTAAGCGAATTGATTATTGAGTAATGAAATACATAGTTCAACCAATTGATGTAATCAAATTATAATAAATATATATTTACTTTTATGGTATCCTTCATCTCCTTTTAGAGTTTTGTGGCAATGTGTATTGATGGTTCAAATTTATATATTTTTGTATAATGTGTCTTATAATTATATCTGTTGGTTATATTTTTATTTGAAAACATATATATAATCAAATTTTGTGACACTCATTTTATGTTAAAATATTTTCTTTTAAAATGAGTATAAGTTGGGTAGTAATGAACTTATATTTTCATATTAGTAAATACGTGTTCAATCTTTTTTATTCTTTTAATTAAAGATGATATACAAGCATGAAAAGACAAAAGTGACATAGTAATAATATTAATTATAATTTTATAAGTTCATAATTGAGTTGATGAACTGATTGAAGGTGGCACTAACTCTAAAACACTTAAATATATTATTGAATTGGTGACACGATTGAGGGTGATACTAACTCAATAAAACACTTAAATATTGACTAGAAATTTTATCACTCACGTATATGTGTGAAAACCACAAGCTTAGAATACAAAGATGTGTTTAATTAAAAATAACATACAATAAATAATAAAATTTATGGTTTGAAACTAATTAATAATAACATATGAAATATGTATGATATCAAAATGAAAAATAAATAAATTGTGCATAAAATAAAATTTTATCATATTACATCAATAAATTGTTTGTCATTAAGAATATTACAATATCCTTGAAAGATATAACTTATTCTAAACGAGTTGATGTATGGTTGACTTGTGATACCAACTCGATCAATGGCTTAAAATTATTAAAATACCCTTATTTTAAAGGGAAATTAATAATATTATAAGTGTATTTTCACCTTTTCATACTTTTATATTATCTTCAAGTAAAACGATTGAAAAATATTATTTGAGAATCAAACACAAGACCAATAAAATTCATATAGAAAAACCCTTACCACTCCACTAATAATCATTTGTTGATGTATTTTTGGTAAAGGACCTCTCAATCCCTCTTAATTTCACAATTAGCAAATTAGTCCCTCTCAAAAAATTGGAGCAATTTAATCCATATAAAATTTGAAAGTTAGTAACTAAGGACAATTAATCATGATGTTAAATTCTTCCATCAATTGTATATAATTTTGATTGGTATAATAACAAATTTAGCCTTCAATGTTTATATATGTTGTCATTTTGGCCTTAATTTAAAAAAAAATTCAAGAAATTCAACCTCAACATTTACATATTTACACAAACATTGCAGGAAAATTTTGTTAAATTAAGACCAAATTGCAAAGTATGTAAATTTTGAGGGCTAAATTTATTAATATACCAACCAAAATCATGTACATTTTATGGAAAATTAACATCTGATTAATTATTCTTAGTTGCTCACTTTCAAAATTAATAGGACTAAATTGTCCTGATTTTGTTTAGGGTGACCAATTTCCTCAATTTCAAAATTGATAGAGACTATTGAGATATTTTACATATATTTTTGTATAAATATATTTTTAATATAAAATATATTTGTTCACCCACATAGTGAATGTCATAAAATATTTTTGTTATTAATTGAGTTGGTGTCAAAATTAACTCGACATTAATTTAAGATTGATGATATCAATATGATAAATAATTTATTTATTTAATATTCTTAATTTAACGTATTGATGTAAATTTTAAGACATGCATATCTTATATAGAATTGTGATTATACTTTTTGAGTATTGACTCAGTTTTCCATAATTGTGGGTCTCTATTTGAGCAAAACAATTTGAACATTTCTTCATCTCGTTTAATCCAAATGCATTTAGGGTTTTCTTATATCATCTTAATCTTATTGATTGTTTCAAAACCGATAAAAAAGAAAAACGTCGACATTGAATTTGCTGTTTCACATTCAATTTTTGGACAAGTAGAATTTTCTAACCTATTTTCCATCAAATTAAAA
Source organism: Gossypium rotundifolium (assembly GCA_025506655.1). Classification (NCBI taxonomy): domain Eukaryota; kingdom Viridiplantae; phylum Streptophyta; class Magnoliopsida; order Malvales; family Malvaceae; genus Gossypium; species Gossypium rotundifolium. Next base: position 1,294,057 of record CP106726.1, read on the forward strand.
AGGTTTGATTCTTACGTGAGCAACCTCTAAAAGATTTAGCACTAATTTGACAAGTTAAGAAATATCTAAATTTGTTTTCATGAATCAAGAAATTAAAAGAAAAATGTTTGAGAAATATTTTAGAGATTCTTAGCTTTGACAAGTTCCCTCCACCATCTCCCTGCCTCCAGTCCTACCTTTTCTCTTATGCTCCTTCCAGCTTCTTGCTTTTTGTGTGTTGAAAATTCAAAGGAACAAAATATCAAGCTACATCATAAGGCACGAAGGCCAGAACTTTACTTTCTAGCCCGTCCGATACAATGAAAGAAGAACAAAGAGTTTTGAGGTCTGACAACTTTATTTCATTTTCATTTTCTTTGTCATTTTCTATGTTTCTTGTCAAATACAATGAATGAAGACCATAGAAAAATGTTGGCTATTTATTTCCCAATCAACATGAAATTACTTGCAATCTGACATGATTTCTCAATCACAATATGACACAAACAGTCCAATTTTAACACTAAAGTTAATTGTTAATATTATTAGTTAATTATGAATTTTTTTTAAATCAAATTAAAATCCTAAAAGTCCTCTTTTTAATATTAGTTTTAGTTATCCATTAAATTTGTTTCTCTGTAATAAGATTAAATTATAGAAATAACATTAAAATTTTAAATAAAATAATTCACAATAATTTATTATTTAAAACTCCCCGAAATTTAAAATTGTTGTTATAAATATATCATTAAATTATACAGAATTTAATTTTCTTTCAAATACTACAGTTAATAAGGAAAAAGAATATAGTACATATAAATAAAACTTTTAAAATTAAATGTTGTTTAATTAGTTAATTTAAAAATCAATAGCGTCTAAAAACTGTCAGAATGAAATATTAGATCATTATTCTAAAAAATAAAATATGACAATGTTTAAAAATTTTATTAAAAAGTTTTTAAATTTTATATAAAATTTTAAAAAATAAAAAATAGTACTAAAAATTTTAAAAGAAAATTTAAATATTAATTAGTAAATTATTTTTAGAACATTTTCCACAATTTGCCATCATTATTTGTGAGTGATTTCTGGGCTAAGAGGTCGAACACTTGTGCGTCATATTGCATTTAAGCCTGGTCTTTGGAGTTATATGATACTTTAACATAGACAGACTTGTCTATAATTAGTCAATGCTTTACTTTGGGTGAATTCTTCCAACTAGTGTGACGGTGTTACTCTCCAAGAATATTGTAGCCTCCTTATCCAACTAGCGTAGAATTATCTTTATTCCTACCCGACGGCCAACAAACCATGATCAAATTAATTTCAAGATATCACTTTTTGAATCCATGAGTTTCGTTTTCCTTTTCTTTTTTTTTTTAAAATATCAAGAGATACCAAAATTATTTTACTAAGAAATTTTAATTCACTCAAAAGTAAGTGTTTTATATCACATAAGATTTTAAATTTTAAATTTTTGAACAACTACGTAATTAACAAGTTCCAATTTTGGGTGTTGTAGGGGTGTTATAATTTTTTCTATGTATAATCGACTCTTGAACCCATTTTTTTCTCTAGAATACTGTACAAGCCCAATTTTGCCCGGGCTTACAGGCCCAATTAAACCACCAACCCGAGGCCCAATCACAAACCAGCCCGTTACAAACCTTACCCAATAACAAGCCCAATTAACCCAAACAAGAAAGCCCAAAATACCAAAATAAAAAAAAAAAAACCCTAGGGCCACTTGCCCTCTGCGCATGACCTAGGCCCTTGCCTTGGCGCGGACACACTCCACACCTTACGCCTGTGTCAAGCATCACCCATGACACCATAAGCAGGACCGAACACGGCAAAGCGACAAGCAACAATAGAAAAAACATGTATTGCTTTTGGCTATTTAAGCCCGAAAATAACATTGTAAAAAAGAGGGGGGGATTCGAAAACAAAAAAAGGGGGAGAGAGAACAGAAAAAGGAGAGCAAAAAAAGGGATTTGAACCGATCGAAAAGTCGACTGTACAAAAGGGGTTCTTCAATCTTGCGATTTTGAAAAAAAGATCCATCAGAAATCAAAAGCAAAAATAAAACATTTAAGGTTGATCTTATTTTTTTTCTTATTACTATTCACTACTGCTTTCACTTTTTTAGTTTTGATTTCATTATTTTAAGACTTTTTTACAAAGAATAACAAAAAAAAAAAAAAAGAAGAAAAGAAAACTCACCGGAGCCCCCACGGTCCTAGCGTCGGAGCGCTTTCCTTCCGTCGTCGGAGTTCGGCCTGAAAGGGGATCGAAGGCCCCTTTCCTTTCGTTCTAAAAGCACCAAAAGTTGAGGCATTCGGTGAGGGGGATTTTCAACTAGAATCTAAGGACCCATCCGCACATCTCGTCGGCCGTCGGATTCAATGGCGGTGTGGCGGATGGGAACCCTAGCAGGAGCATAAACAAACGAAAAGGGGGTTCTTTGTTTCATCTTTTAAGAGAATGAAATCAAATGGTAGAAATAAAAAGGGGAAGGGCTGTTATAGCAGAAGCAAACGACGTCGTTTGACTTTAGGAAGCTGCGCATATCCCTTAAAAGGGATATATGCAAGATGGCCCCCTCTTCCTTTTCTGCTCCTTTGATTTCATCGCTGTTAGCTTTTTTCTTTTTTTTCAAATTTCCTCATTATTTTTGCTTCATTTTAATTTGATCCGCGCCTCAGCCAAGCGAAACTCTGCGTATTATAGGCTGGGTTATTCACCCATTTGGTCCCTATAAGTTCAAGCGCGTGACACTATGGTCCCTGGCGCCCCTTTTTTGATTTGTTGCATTTTAAACCCCTTGACTTTTATTTTGTTTTCAATACAGTCCTTAATTTGTTAAATGAGTTTATTTACTTATTTGTTTTTTTTAAAATCATGTTATTCTTCTTCTTATTATTATTATTTTATTTTTACTCTTATTTATTTATTTACTATTATATTTGTTATTATTATTTTATTATTACCATTGTTGTTTCATTTTTATTATTAATACTATTATTATTATTATTTCCATTTTTACTCATATTTATTTATTTATTACTTTTATTTATTTATTTTTTATTATTATTAGTTCATTAATGTATCATTATTTTTATTATTATAATTATTTAATTTAAATTTGATCTTCATTCTTTTAATTTTCACCATTTATGATTTTTTATTCATTATTTGTTTATTATTTTATTTATTTATTTATCATTTCATTTATTTATTATTTATTCGTTTATCGCTCTTTACTTTTTAGTGCTTCAAAGCAATTTATTTATTTATCATATTCTTTATTTTATTATTGTTATTGTTATCATTCTATCTGTTTCTATAATTTTATTATTGTCATTCTTATTTCATTATTTATTTGCTCATTCATTTATTTATAAAATTAGATTTATTCACATATTTGCTTATTTGTTACTATCATTACTTTGTCTAATATTAATCAAAAAAAATTTCAAAATAAAGATAATGTTCGGTATTCGAAAATTCGAAATATCGTGCCCTAACTTACTGGGTTGCGATTTTTCTCGTTGAATCTAAATAATCGAATGCCCTTTTAATTTTTAAAATACATAAGCTTTAAAAAGCTTTCTCGATGATTCGAGATGTTGCGTCCTAACTTACTGGATGTGACATTTTGTTACCTCGAGATAAGATTTTTTTAGGCAATGTTTTGTATTTAGAAATTCGGGAAATAGTGCCCTAACGTGCTGGGTTGCGATTTTTCGTTTAACTAAAATACTTAACATCCCTTTTACGAAGTTTCACGAATCACGAGACAACTTTGATTACGAGAGATTAAAACATCATGTCCTAACGTGTTGGATGTGATGTTTGTGTCCTCTCGGAGCAAAGAAATCTCAAAATTATGGTCCTAATTATCCAATACCTTTTAAAGGATCCGTATTTTAAAACCTTTTCAAACTCCCGACACTAAGACACTAATTAATCATTTTGGTACCAATTTTGGGCGTATCGAGGGTGCTAGTCCTTCCTCGTGCGTAACCGACTTCCGAACCCGATTTTTCGAAATTTCGCAGACCATCACATTGTTTTAGTAAACCCAAATGTTTTATTAAAACAAAGGTGACCCGATCACACCAAATAAAGATCGGTGGCGACTCCCTGTCTTTTTTATTTTTCATTTTTAAAAAACAAAGTCGAACCTTTTTTTTTGTTTTTTTTTTAAAAAAATGGTTACCACAAATACAATGCAAACCTTAAATTTATCTTTTAAAAGAATTTTAAAATCTTTTTATAAAAACGATTATTTTAGTTGACCAATCACACTTAACAAAAAAAAAAAAAAAACCGGTGGCCACTTCTTTCGATAAATGTAAAAATCTTTTAAACAAAATAAGGTTGAAATAATCTAGTTGTCCTTATACTTTGAAAAATTTGAGATTTAGTCCTAATACTTAAAAGGTTAAAATTAAGTCTTGTTGTTTTATTTAAAATCTTAGTTCTATTGTTAATATTTTTTTGGTCAAAATTTGTCAACGTGACATATTAATTAAGTTTCCTTTATATGTCGTGATATATGGCTGACACAAAATAAACAAGTTGACGAATTTTGCCAAAAATATCAAATATGATAATAATTGAATTAAAAATTTTAAATTAAAAAAGATTGAATTTATAACTTTTAAAGTATAAAGAATGAATTTATTAAAATACAAGAACTAACAACATATTTTAAAATATTAGTAGTAACACTAATAAATTATATATCTACAACAAGAATGGTAGCCTCTTATATTATATTCATGTATCTATTTTGCATCTTTCATTATAATATGATTTATTAATTTTAATATTTTATAGAATAATATGCTTTAAATTTTTTTATCTTTCATAAAAATTATAATAAACTTACAAAATGATTTAATGGTATTTAATTATTAATGGAAAAAAATTATATCATATGTTCGTGTATATTAAGATTCTGAATCATTAATTATATATCTATATATTATAATAAATTCATCTTTCAAAATTTTCCTAAATTATATTTATAATATATAAATATATTATATCATAAATATTCTTTCAAATGTTTTTAATGTTTAATAATAAGTTAATTTATAAAATATTCTTTCAATAAATTAACGTGATGAGATCGTTAGGTAGTTGGATTTGGTGATGGGGGATGAGGAGAAAAGGGATGGAAGTGAAGAAAAATGTTGAGAAATTGAAAGGATTAGCGAGGGAGGCCGCCATGAAAGGTGGTTCTATGGATATGAACCTTCAAGCTTTTGTGGATGATGTTGCCAAGGTTGTTGCAAGTAAATTTAAAAATGTTTTTTTAATTATTTTTGGTCAAATTTGTAACAGCCCAATTACGACCTTAATCGGAAAGGTGGTTTCGGGACCACAAATCCGGATTAGAAAAAAAAATATTTATTTATTTATTTATTTAGTTATTTATTAATTTGATATCTATGTTATATGTGTGAGCATGTTCTAAAATATGGTGGGTTAATTCGTTTGTTTGGATGCTAAATTTTAGTTAAGGGATCAAATTGTATAACGGTAAAAGTAGCCTATATATTTTTTAAAATTTAGGGTCCAATTGAATTGTTTTCTTGCATGAATGAACTTGCATGGTAAATTAACCAAAAGTATAGTGAGTGGACGGCATGATGATTGTCTTATGTATTAAATTAATTTTTTTATTTAGTTAGTGGTGATATTATTATTTTATAATATAATTATAATAAAGAAAGAATACATAAAAGAAAAAAAGAAAACAATTAGTGGATGCTCATCTTCCACCTTGGTTTTGCTTTACCGAAAAGCTGAAGGGAGAAAAGGGAGTTTAAACCTCCATTGTTCGGTTCTTGCATGTCTCTATAAGGTTAGAAATTGAACTTGATTTTTTAAAATCTTTGCATTTTGAGTTCCTTGTTTTGAGTTTTATTGAATCCATGTTAAAATTTTAAGTTTAAAAGCATACAATAGATTCGCCATTGATGATTAATTTTGAGTTGTTATGTTTGGTGAAAGAATACTAAATATATACTTGAAATCAACATGATTAGAATAGGAATTTTGAATGAGATGGAATATGATAGCTTAAAGTTTGATAAAATATATATATATATATATAGTTGGGGGCCTAAAGTGCATATGAATGGGTTGTATGGATTTGTATAGAGATGATAGATATTCGGCCCTTAAGGATTTAATTAAAATTTTGAATATTTTGTGAGTTTTGTGCACTAAGGACTATTTTGTAAAAGTTGAAAATTTTAGGGGCAACATGGTAAATTTTATAATCTTGAGTTTTGGATTTAATTGAATAAAAAATGAATGTGAACAAGCTTTGTTTGACATTGTTTAGATCAAATACAAAAGGAAAAAGAGTTGGATCGGGAAAAAGCTAAATTAACCGAATAGCCGGGAAACTCAAATTCATCGACTTCCGAGGTAAGTCTATAAGCAATTGGGTTGATACAAATTTCATTATATGTTAAATTGTATATAATGAAGTGAATTAATAGAATAAATTGTACAAAGCCGAATATAGCATGGGAATTGTTTGTTATATTCGAAAGTGAGATTGTATAAGTATGTATCTACGTATGTAAGGTGGGTTATTTGGGTGATGGAAAATATGTATATGTACTAATGATTAAATATTCATGAAAAAGAAATGAAATGTGAGTAATGATTGAAAATGATTATGTGAATACATGCACATGTTAGTATGTATAATAGTATTGCCGAATGTAATGTCATATGATAGAAGAAAGGAGTTGTTTTAAATCTTTGATTGTATGTGCATTTATATGGTTGGCAATGAAATTATGTGTGTATTTAGTGCTGAAAGGAAAATGAGCTAATGGCACTGTGTGTGCGGATTTATTCACCGAGCACTGTGTGTGCGAGATCGGTTGAATGGCACTGTGTGTGCGGATTTATTCACCGAGCACTGTGTGTGCGAGATCGGATGAATGGCACTGTGTGTGCGGATTTTCAATGTTTCTCAAGGATAGAACATTTTACAAAGGTAAATTGAATGGGGTCAGGTATGTTCATATTGGATAATAGTTATTAACGTGGTATAAAGTTAAGCGAGGTATTTCAATATGAATATGAAGCATATGAGTACTTAATTCTTTTATTTTGTGATTTAATGAGCTTGAAATGGATGAATGTCAAGTTGGAAGGTGAATTGATATTACAAATTTTTAAATAGTTAGATTGAAGGTTAAAGAATAAAGGTTTAATGTGTAATTGTGCATATTGCTTTGTTGCTTATAACTTACTAAGCTATTTAAGCTTACTTGAAGTGTTGGTTTCATGGTGATTTAGGTCTTTAAAGTTGCAGCTCAAGTCGGAATCCTTGTCGAGTTACATCACACTATCATCTATTTTGGGTACCTCTTTATTTATGAAACTTTTGGGAATTTTGGCATGTATAAGCTAGGTTGTCCTTTTGAGTTGCTTTGAAATGAATGTATATAAGGCCATGCGAATATGGCTAAATTTTTAGTTAAATCAGCTGTTGTGTCTTGATATGTATGTTGGTTTATGATGGCAATGTTTATGCATTCTTAATTAAAGTTTAATCGTTTTTGTTAAGGAAATGTTTGTATACGAAATGAATCCTTGAATTAGGGATGTAGGTAGGTTCGGTTCGAAGCTAGTCTTTCATAAAATGCAACAAAACAGCTAGTAGTAGCAGCAGTGATGTGAGTTAGAAAAATCACCAAAAATAGGTTATATTGAATTAGAAGGTGAATGAGATATGAAATTAAACCTTATTGTGTCTATTTTTACATAAGAGAAACAGAGTAGGCAAAAGATTTATATATTATGAGATAATTAAGTTTTAGTGAGACCTGCTCTAAATGAATTCATGAGCCACTGTTCTGTTTTGGAAAAATTGTCAAAAATTGTACAAAAATCAATAAGAAGCATGGTTTATATGTGTAGAACCCTTAATGAGTCTATTTTTCATTGGTATAAACAAGAACATTATAGGAAATTTGTACAATGAGATAACTGTATTTTTGTAGAGACAGGTCAGAATTGTCAAGCAGTGTAATAAGGGTAACTTTGATGAATAAACTGTACTAATTGGTCACATGAAAAATTATGGAAAAATTATGGTGAAAAGTTATATGAGTCTAGTTTCAAGGAAAATTTACGGATCTAAATTTCGAGTTTTGTAACTGAAGTTATGGTCGATTTGGTCAGTATGACACAGTTGGACAGCTTTAAAATCTTACACCCGAGTTAATAGTAAAGTCTAGTAATGCCATGTACTCGATTCCGGCAAGGGTTTGGTATGGGGTGTTACATTTGATTAGTATCAGAGCTACGGTTTAGTCGGTTCTCGGACTAACGTGGCGGCGTGGAGTCTAGCTATACATGCCATAAATTAGAATGTGATAGTGTGATGACTTCTGACAGTGAAATATGTTTAATTCTTTCTTATAGTATGGATCCCGATCCCGAGCGAGCAGTAGCGGATGATGTCGAGAGTGTGGCGCCTGCTCCCGCGCAAGGGACTGCGTCGGAAGAATCTCGACCTGCTGCGAGTGGCCCAGACGAGAGAGTAAAGCGGGCCTTTCATAATATGATGAGTGATTGGTTCAGCCATTACTTACGAACCACTCCGGCTGTTCAACCACCCTTGAATCCGAATGTTCCCCCCGTAACACCAATGGTAACTCCTGTTGCCAATCCTGAAAGAGTATCTAAACCTCCTATTGATCGTATAAGAAAGCACGGAGCTCAAGAATTTAGAGCCGAAGAGGGCGACGACGCTGAAAGAGCTGAATTTTGGCTCGATAATACTGTTCGTGTTTTTGATGAGTTATCTTGCACACCTGATGAGTGCTTGAAGTGCGCCATATCTTTACTACGAGATTCTGCCTATTACTGGTGGAATACTCTCGTATCTGTTGTCCCGAAAGAGAGAGTTACCTGGGATTTCTTTTTGGCGGAGTTCCGAAAAAAGTACATAAGCCAACGCTTCATAGATTCTAAGCGTAAGGAATTTCTCGAGCTCAAGCAAGGCCGTATGGTATTATGCGAATCGGCGCAAATTTGTGCGACTTAGTCGCTATGCTCGCGAATGTGTATCTTCTGAGGCTGTTATGTGCCGAAGATTCGAGGATGGTCTAAATGAAGACATAAAACTCCTGGTTGGCATTCTTGAGATTAACGAGTTTGTTGTACTTGTGGAGAGGGCTTGTAAAGCTGAAGAACTGGGAAAGGAAAAACGAAAAGCTGAAATCGAATCTAAGGATTTCCGAAAGAGATCCGCGGGTAGATTTACACAGATGGCAACGAAGAAGACTAAAAATGATGATAATCGACCCAAACCCAATACTGGGATTTCTATTCGTGATCGGCCACCAATGAGTTCTCGAGCTACATCGATGGCTAGTGTCGATGTGCTCGATCGAGCAAACTGAAGTCAGCGATCAGGTGAGACGACATTTTGGAGAGTCTTGGGGTAAATCTTTTAATCGCGCTTGTTACCGGTGTGGTTCGCAAAACCACTTTGTCCGGATTGTCCGGAGGCTGAGAAGGCACTACTCGAGCCGAGACCGAAAGCAACACTACTGACTAGAGGTAGACCGGTTAGTAGTGGAGGAGGTAAGAGCGGTGCAGAGAGGACTTGAGATCACGGTTATCCGAGCGAGATACTCGAGTCACTCGGCTAGAGCTTATGCCGTCCGTGCTAGAGAGGAGGCCTCATCTCCGACGTCATTACGGTATTTTACCCTCTTTGATACTAATGTAATCGCTTTGATTGATCCGGCTCAACTCATTCGTATGCGTGAAACACTAGTATCGATAAGACTCTACCGTTGAGTCTCTTCGAGTTTATAATTCGGGTTTCAAACCCTTTGGGTCGTTGGGTGTTGATTGATAAAGTGTGCAAAATTGTCCTTTAATGATTCGAGACATGTGTTTTCACCGATCGATGTTATTACCTTCGATGAATTTGACATCATCCTCGGTATGGATTGGTTGATTGTTCATGATGTGGTAGTGAATTGTAGATGAAAGACTATTGAGTTGAGAGGTCAGAATAACGAGATCGTACGATTAGAGTCTGCAGATTTGAATGGGCTATCGGTAGTGATATCCTCGACGTTGGCTTGGCAGTACTTGAGAAAGGGTTATGAAGCTTACCTTGCTTACGTGATTGATAGTAAAGTGACCGAAAAGAAGATTGAATCAGTACCCGTTGTGTGTGAATATCAGGATGTATTTCCAGAAGAATTACCGGGATTGCCACCTGTTCGAAAAGTAGAGTTTGGGATTGAGTTAGTGCCAGGGACAACTCCGATCTCGATAGCTCCGTATAGAATGGCACCGACTGAATTAAAAGAGTTAAAAGTGCAGTTGCAAGAATTGACGGACAGAGGTTTTGCCCGACCGAGTTTCTCTCCCTGGGGTGCGCCCATTTTATTTGTGAAAAAGAAAGACGGAACATTTAGGATGTGCATTGACTATCGACAACTTAATAAGGTGACCATAAGGAATAAATACCCGTTGCCACGTATCGATGATTTATTCGATCAACTCAAAGGAGCTGCAGTGTTCTCAAAAATTGATTTGAGGTCAGGATATTATCAGCTACGAGTTCGGGAAACAGATGTACCAAAGACTGCTTTTCGGACGAGATATGGTCATTATGAGTTTTTAGTTATGCCATTTGGGCTCACTAATACCCCTGCGGTTTTCATGGATCTGATGAATCGAGTCTTCAGATCGTACTTAGATCGGTTTGTAGTTGTATTTATAGATGATATATTAATATACTCCCGAGAAGAAACCGAGCATGCTGAGCATCTGAGACTAGTGCTACAGATTTTGCGTGAAAAACAATTATACGCAAAGTTCAGCAAATGTGAGTTTTGGTTGAATGAAGTTAGCTTTCTGGGGCACGTCATTTCTGCATCAGGTATTCGAGTTGACCCGAGTAAAATTTCGGCTATACTTGATTGGAAGTCTCCGCGAAATGTTACTGAAGTTCGTAGTTTTCTGGGACTTGCGGGATATTATAGACGCTTCGTGAAAGGATTCTCTATTATAGCAGCCCCGATGACAAAACTATTGCGAAAGGACGTCAAATTCGAATGGTCAGAAAAGTGTCAGAAAAGTTTCGATCAGCTGAAAACTTTGTTGACGGAAGCCCCGGTACTTGTGCAACCAGAGTCGGGTAAGGAATTTATTATTTTTAGCGATGCCTCATTGAACGGACTCGGTTGTGTTTTGATGCAAGATGGTAAAGTTGTAGCCTATGCTTGGCGGTTGAAACCAAGACGAAAGGAATTACCCAACCCATGATCTTGAGTTGGCTGCTATAGTTCTTGCTTTGAAAATATGGCGTCACTATCTTTACGGTGAGAAATGCCACATCTACTCGGATCATAAAAGTCTAAAGTACTTAATGACTCAAAAGGATCTGAATTTGAGGCAGCGACGATGGTTGGAATTATTAAAAGATTATGAGCTTATAATTGATTATCACCCGGGAAAGGCTAACGTGGTTGCTGATGCGCTTAGCCGAAAATCACTATTTGCTTTAAGAGCGATGAATGCGGACATGGCTATTGTTGAGGATGGTGCGATCATTCTTGAAATGAAGGTGAGACCAATGTTTAAGCAATGATTCGAGAAGCTCAAGAAGTTGATGATGTTTTAAAAACAAAAAGGGATCATTATGGCTCGAGTGTCGATTCATTTTCAATTAGATCTTTGAAGGATGTTTACGGTTCAAGAATCGGATTTGTGTATCGAAGAACCCTGAGTTAATTAGAAAGATTTGTGATGAAGCACATAGTAGTAGATGGTCGATTCATCCGGGTAGTACGAAGATGTATAACGATCTGAAACAGCATTATTGGTGGCGTGGCATGAAGCGAGACATCTCCGATTTTGTGTCAAAATGTTTAGTGTGTCAACAAGTTAAAGCTGAACATCAGGTACCGTCGGGACTTCTTCAACCGATTATGATACCTGAATGGAAGTGGGAGCGAATCACGATGGACTTTGTGTCAGGATTACCGTTGACGCCGAGTAAAAAAGATGCAATCTGGGCTATTGTTGATAGATTGACGAAATCAGCTCATTTTATTCCGGTACGTATGGATTTCTCACTTGACAAGTTGGCTGAATTATGCGTGTCATGATTGTATGCGGTTACACGAGTACCTATCTCTATTGTTTGGATAGAGATCCGAGGTTCACATCGCGGTTTTGGAAGAAATTGCAAGATGCTTTAGGTACCAAGTTACATTTTAGTACGACTTTCCACCCTCGATCGGACGGTCGATCGAGCGAGTTATTCAAGTACTCGAGGATATGTTGAGATGTTGCATTCTTGAATTTGAGGTGCGTGGGAGCGATACTTGCCTTTGATTGAATTTGCGTATAATAATAGCTTTCAATCTAGCATCAAAATGGCACCTATGAAGCGTTATGCGGTCGTAAATGTCGTACACCCTTGTACTGGACTGAACTTGGGGAAAATAAATTACACGGGGTTGATTTGATTAAGGAAACCGAACAGAAAGTGGCCGTAATTCGTGATAGCTTGAAAGCGGCATCGGATCGTCGAAAGTCTTATGCGATTTGAAGCGTAAAGACATTGAATTTCAAACGGAGATCGAGTATTCTTGAAGGTCTCACCGTGGAAAAATTACTCGATTCGGTAGTAAAGGAAAGTTAAGCCGAGATTTATTGGGCGTATGAGGTTATCGAGCGTATTGGGCCGGTTGCGTATAGATTGAGGTTACCATCTGAGTTAGACAAGATTCATAATGTGTTTCATGTATCGATGCTTCGAAGATATAGATCCGACCCTTCTCACGTGATTAGCCCAGAAGAAATCGAGATTCAGTCTGATCTGACTTACGAGGAAGAACCGATTCGTATTTTAGACCGTGAAGTAAAAGAGTTACGAAATAAGAAGATATCGTTGGTCAAAGTGATGTGGCATAAACACGGGATAGAGGAGGCAACTTGGGAAGCGAAGAATCAATGAAAGAACGTTATCCTCACCTATTTATGGGTAATATTTTCGAGGACGAAAATTTCTTTAAGGGGAGAGTTGTAATGACCAATTACGACCTTAATCGGAAAGGTGGTTTGGGACCACGAATCCGGATTAGAAAAAAATATTTATTTATTTATTTATTTAGTTATTTATTAATTTGATATCTATGTTATATGTGTGAGCATGTTCTAAAATATGGTGGGTTAATTCGTTTGTTTGGATGCTAAATTTTAGTTAAGGGATCAAATTGTATAACGGTAAAAGTAGCCTATATATTTTTTAAAATTTAGGGGTCCAATTGAATTGTTTTCTTGCATGAATGAACTTGCATGGTAAATTAACCAAAAGTATAGTGAGTGGACGGCATGATGATTGTCTTATGTATTAAATTAATTTTTTTATTTAGTTAGTGGTGATATTATTATTTTATAATATAATTATAATAAAGAAAGAATACATAAAAGAAAAAAAAAGAAAACAATTAGTGGATGCTCATCTTCCACCTTGGTTTTGCTTTACCGAAAAGCTGAAGGGAGAAAAGGGGAGTTTAAACCTCCATTGTTCGGTTCTTGCATGTCTCTATAAGGTTAGAAATTGAACTTGATTTTTTAAAATCTTTGCATTTTTGAGTTCCTTGTTTTGAGTTTTATTGAATCCATGTTAAAATTTTAAGTTTAAAAGCATACAATAGATTCGGCCATTGATGATTAATTTTGAGTTGTTATGTTTGGTGAAAGAATACTAAATATATACTTGAAATCAACATGATTAGAATAGGAATTTTGAATGAGATGGAATATGATAGCTTAAAGTTTGATAAAATATATATATATATATATATAGTTGGGGGTCTAAAGTGCATATGAATGGGTTGTATGGATTTGTATAGAGATGATAGATATTCGGCCCTTAAGGATTTAATTAAAATTTTGAATATTTTGTGAGTTTTGTGCACTAAGGACTATTTTGTAAAAGTTGAAAATTTTAGGGGCAACATGGTAAATTTTATAATCTTGAGTTTTGGATTTAATTGAATAAAAATGAATGTGAACAAGCTTTGTTTGACATTGTTTAGATCAAATACAAAGGAAAAAGAGTTGGATCGGAAAAAGCTAAATTAACCTAATAGCCGGAAACTCAAATTCATCGACTTCCGAGGTAAGTCTATAAGCAATTGGGTTGATACAAATTTCATTATATGTTAAATTGTATATAATGAAGTGAATTAATAGAATAAATTGTACAAAGCCGAATATAGCATGGGAATTGTTTGTTATATTCGAAAGTGAGATTGTATAAGTATGTATCTCACGTATGTAAGGTGGGTTATTTGGGTGATGGAAAATATGTATATGTACTAATGATTAAATATTCATGAAAAGAAATGAAATGTGAGTAATGATTGAAAATGATTATGTGAATACATGCACATGTTAGTATGTATAATAGTATTGCCGAATGTAATGTCATATGATAGAAGAAAGGAGTTGTTTTAAATCTTTGATTGTATGTGCATTTATATGGTTGGCAATGAAATTATGTGTGTATTTAGTGCTGAAAGGAAAATGAGCTAATGGCACTGTGTGTGCGGATTTATTCACCGAGCACTGTGTGTGCGAGATCGGTTGAATGGCACTGTGTGTGCGGATTTTCAATGTTTCTCAAGGATAGAACATTTTACAAAGGTAAATTGAATGGGGTCAGGTATGTTCATATTGGATAATAGTTATTAACGTGGTATAAAGTTAAGCGAGGTATTTCAATATGAATATGAAGCATATGAGTACTTAATTCTTTTATTTTGTGATTTAATGAGCTTGAAATGGATGAATGTCAAGTTGGAAGGTGAATTGATATTACAAATTTTTAAATAGTTAGATTGAAGGTTAAAGAATAAAGGTTTAATGTGTAATTGTGCATATTGCTTTGTTGCTTATAACTTACTAAGCTATTTAAGCTTACTTGAAGTGTTGGTTTCATGGTGATTTAGGTCTTTAAAGTTGCAGCTCAAGTCGGGAATCCTTGTCGGGTTACATCACACTATCATCTATTTTGGGTACCTCTTTATTTATGAAACTTTTGGGAATTTTGGCATGTATAAGCTAGGTTGTCCTTTTGAGTTGCTTTGAAATGAATGTATATAAGGCCATGCGAATATGGCTAAATTTTTAGTTAAATCACGCTGTTGTGTCTTGATATGTATGTTGGTTTATGATGGCAATGTTTATGCATTCTTAATTAAAGTTTAATCGTTTTGTTAAGGAAATGTTTGTATACTGAAATGAATCCTTGAATTAGGGATGTAGGTAGGTTCGGTTCAAGCTAGTCTTTCATAAAATGCAACAAAACAGCTTGTAGTAGCAGCAGTGATGTGAGTTAGAAAATCACCAAAAATAGGTTATATTGAATTAGAAGGTGAATGAGATATGAAATTAAACCTTATTGTGTCTATTTTACATAAGAGAAACAGAGTAGGCAAAAGATTTATATATTATGAGATAATTAAGTTTTAGTGAGACCTGCTCTAAATGAATTCATGAGCCACTGTTCTGTTTTGGAAAAATTGTCAAAATTGTACAAAAATCAATAAGAAGCATGGTTTATATGTGTAGAACCCTTAATGAGTCTATTTTTCATTGGTATAAACAAGAACATTATAGGAAATTTGTACAATGAGATAACTGTATTTTTGTAGAGACAGGTCAGAATTGTCAAGCAGTGTAATAAGGGTAACTTTGATGAATAAACTGTACTAATTGGTCACATGAAAAATTATGGAAAAATTATGGTGAAAAGTTATATGAGTCTAGTTTCAAGGAAAATTTACGGATCTAAATTTCGAGTTTTGTAACTGAAGTTATGGTCGATTTGGTCAGTATGACACAGTTGGACAGCTTTAAAATCTTACACCCCGAGTTAATAGTAAAGTCTAGTAATGCCATGTACTCGATTCCGGCAAGGGTTTCGGGTATGGGGTGTTACAAAATTTTTTTTTCTATGCGGCATGCCACATTAGCATACTACCATGTGGCAACTTCGGTGATTTTAAATGCGTAACATTAGCCGGGTTAATAGTTAAATCATTCAACCGATAATTTTCGTTAAAGGAAGAGGTCAATTAATTTTTTGGAATCATTGAGTACTCAATTGGTGTATTTTTTTCATAAAGGCTAAATTAATTTTTAAATTTGTTATCGTTGAGGGCTACAGTAATAAAAAAATATGAGGTAAAATCGAACGTCTCAAAATCTGATACTTAATTTATAAAATTTTATAATTAATAAGTATTTGTCTTAGTAGTTAAGTATTTGAGTTGTTTTTATAAGAGCTTGTGTTTAAGTCCCTACATGAGTGAATTGTTATTATTATTATTTTTTATTTTTTGCGTGGGTTGGTGGGTTGGGTAGATGGTTGAGTTTGTGTCCATTTCGAACTCTGGAAAAAGGTGGTTAGTTATCTGAGATGGGGTTAGTGCTTATTGGATTTGGTTTATTTTAAAATTTATTAATTAATTTGTTAAAAAATTAAATTAGTTTTTTCTTAATTTTTGGCTCACCATTCTTTCTTTTGTTTTTCTTTATGCTTTCTTTTTCTGTTACCTTTCAAATCATGTCGATTTGTTCCTATTTTGCTTTAGTTTTTTTTTTTTTCTTTCCTTAACGCTCCTCTACGATCGGGTCTTAATTCCTGAATTATTTTTTCTTTGTTGGCGTTGCTCGTTGGTAAGTGGGTTAGTTTCCGTTTTGATGTGTTTTTACGTGGTTAGTAAAAGAAATTTGTTAATTTTTGGATTATGGAGTTGATCGTTTTTAATCAATTCTCTAGTAAGTTGACTCGTTTGCTGTTGTTACGTGCTAAGGTAAGAGATTAATTCTGATTTGGGGCTGTATGATTGTATAGATTTTTCCTATGAGTTCATTTGGTATTTTTAGGATAAATCGTTCTTTAGATCGTATTGCTACCATCACTAATGTGATGTTTTAATTTATGCATTTAGGATCTGGTAGTCTTCTGGGTGTTTTCGCATAAAAAATTGAACTAGGTGTGTAATAAAAAATCCGATAACAACAAGCGGCGAAAGCTAAAAATTGCACTATCAACACCATATGATCGTGTGACAAGCCGTGTGCTGGACCGTGTGTAACACACGATCTTGGCTAGTTGAGCCATGTGGACCACACAGGTATGTGTGAGGACGTGTATCACGCCATGTGGGCCACACAGGCAGGCCATTCAGGCCGCGTGGGACCAAAATTCTAAATTTTCCCTAGGGTTATACACATCGTTATGATTGATCGTAGGCATTCCATGGGGTCGGTATATGATCAAATAGGCTGTAAAGTATGAAATCTGGTCAACTACTAGTATAAATTCTAATATCTGTTCATATATTTGAAATGTTATTTGTTAAATAAACCTTGTAATAGGCAATGAGAAACCTGAGAAATGTTATGTATGCTTTGTATCTGTTATGTCATGCATGTATAACTGTATCATGTCTAATTCTATTCTGTTCTGTTCTCTATTTGCATCTAGGATGGGTTATAATATGTGGAGGAAGTGTTTCTTTGAATGGCGATAATTCGCCTATTACACTGGTAGCTCAGCTGCAAATATTCTGAAAAGTGTCATATCGACACTAAGTGGTGTGTAAGGCTGGATGGGTGTTTCATACCCCACATGGTGTGTAGCGGATGGGGGTAGGAATATATGTTTGTATCTGTACTGCTTTAATATGAATTTGTTCTGCTAAATCTATCTGATATAAATTAACTGTTTAAAGTTATTCGTTATACATTGAGTTTTGTAAACTCACTTTACATTCGCTTTGATATTTTAGGTAATCCTTAGACTTTGGCAAATTGTTTGTGAAAGAGCTTGGTTAAATTGATTTAGTTTCATTGTCTATTATACTTAAATTTGGGGTATTGTGTTTCATTATTTTTGGACAGTTGGGACTTTTTGGACTATTTTGGTTTTTGAGATTTTATTTTCAATTTTTGCATGATACTATTAAAAATGCTTTATTGGAAATGTCTGTTTTCCTGCAAAACAACCGATTTTAGAAAAATAAACTTGGGTTTCCAAACATAACGATTTGAGAATTTTCGCTGCTAAGTATTCATTTTAGAAAATGTAAGCAAATATCGTTTTCAACTATAAAGTTAGATATATTTTTCTCTTAAATCGAAGTTTAAGTAATAAATGTTTACGACATTTTTCTAAATTTTAAAAAAAAATAGATTTACAATTTTTTTTATGTAACATCTCCAAATTTAGGGTGTTACATTTCGTGGTATTAGAGTCAGGTTACAAAATTCGCGCTGTGAGATTTTGGTTTCACAATACACCAAAACAGACTTTTAGTAGCATTTTTAGTGGTGTTTTAATAAAAAACGCAGCAAATATTATACATTAGCGCCGGTAAAAGTTGAGCAGTAGCGGCATTTTATCCCAAACGCCGCTAAAAAAGAGCAATAGCGGCCTTTTTTTTACCAAATGCCTCTATAGATCTGAGCATTAGCAGCGCTTTCCCAAAAACGCCGCTAAATATCGGGCTTTTAGCGGCGCTTTTCTTAAAACGCCACAAAAATCTATTAAAACTATAAAAATTAAAAAAAAAAACTCAGCATTAGTGGTGTTTTGTACAAAAAAGCCACTAAAGGTATAGCAATAGCGGCGTTTTTTTAAGAAACGCTGGAAAGGACTATTTCATTTCTAAACAAAACGGCGCTGTTTTGGTATCAATATAGAAATAAAATAGTGGCGTTTTGTTTACAAACGCCGCTAAAGGTTGCAAATAGCTATTTTATTATTTTGGTATCAATATAAAAATTGAAAAAAAAAAAAAACTCAGCATTAGTGTTTATAATTTAGTGGTTTAATGGTTTAGTGTTTGGGGTTTAGAGTGTATATTGTTTATAGTTTAAGGGTTTAAGGTTTAGGATGTAGTGTGTAACGATCAATTTAACCCTAATCGAAACGGTGGTTTGGGACCACGAATCCGAGTCTAAAAATTTTAAATACTATTTTGGTGCTAATTATATGTGATTTATGATGTGTGAAAGTTTCAGATAAAAATTTATCGTTTGAGTGTTTAATTTAAGTGAAAGGATTAAATCGAACAAGTGGAAAAATAATAGCTTTCATGAAATTGGTGGCCAAATTGAATTGTCTTCTTTGAAGCAGGTATTGAAGTGATAAATTAGCCATTTTGATTGTTTAGTGGACGGCTAGTGTAATAAAATAGTACTAAATGGATGTTTTATATTATAAAATGGAAATAAATAATAAAATTGATATGAGATGATTATAATAATAAAAGCAAAACATTAGTGGGAGGGAAGTGTTCATCTTTTACTCTTGTTATTGCCGAAACTTTGAGGAAGGAGAAGGAGAAGGATTTTCACCATTTTCGGCCATTGCATGTCCTAATTAGGTGAGTGATCAAGTTTATTTCTTGATAATTTTTTTTATAAATTGAGGTAGTCATCTTGCAAGTTAGCTAACCCATGACCGAATTTTTGCTATAGAAATGCCTTTCAAAAGGTGCCAAAAATATGATTTTGTTTGTGTTTGAGTGATTTAAGTTAAATATGCTATATGTATGTTAGACTATTGAGTTTTCTTTACAATCTCTAATGGAGATTAACTCAATGAAGAATTCGTGAGAAGAGAAACTCATGGATGAACTAAGTAGCTCGATTAATGAAAGAAATGTGATGATATATGTATTATGAACATTCGGCTTTGGCTTGATGTTGTGGAAAATTTTGATAGTTGGTGTTTAGAGTCTTAAGGACTTATTCGTAAACGGTAAATAATTGTTGAATTAAAAATGTAATTTGACGGTATGTATAGATGTAATAAATGAAGGAGAAAATTAGGTCCTTAAGATTTTAATTTAAATTATGTGTACTTTTGAGTGTAATGCTTTGGGAGTAAATAATAAGAATTTAAAATTTTGGGGTTAAAGTGGCAAATTTTATAATTTTGAGCTTTGAGCTAAAATAAATAGAATGAATATGAATGAGCTTTACTTGATATTCTTAGATCGAGAACAAAAGAAAAGGAGCTAGATCGGGAAAAGCTAAAGTACACGAGTAACCGGAAATTCAAAGTATTCGACTTAGAGGTAAGTCTAGAAGCAAATTGATATTCTTAATATCGATTATATCATGGTTTATATGTTGAATTAAGAAATTTGTAGTCATAGAATGTGGTGTCAAAATTGGATAGTAAAATATGAAAATGTAATGTTGTTAAATTTTGATTGAATGACATGGTAAGTGATATGATTAATGTGCGATTATTGAAATTTTGGACAGCACGTAATGTGAATAAGTTGGTAATAATACCATTATTCGGGCTTCGAGCCTAGCAGGCATTGTGCTGGTGGATTTGATTCAGGCTTCGAGCCTAGCAGGCTTTGTACCAGTGAATTTTTATTGAGCTTCGAGCCTAGCAGGCCTTGTGCCGGTGAAGTGTTTCAGGCTTATTGCCTAGCAAGCTTAATGCCGGTGTATATTTCAGGCTTTGATGCCTAGCAGGTGTAATGCCGGTGATGAGCTAAAAAAAAAGAAGATAAAATTATGAATCATATACGGTGAAACACATTAAATGCTATGAGCTAAAAGCTCAGGTAAGTACAAGCCTTTTCTTTTATAATTAAAGAATATGGTAAGTTGATATAGCATTTTTTTGAATGAAGTATGATATGATTTAGTTGATGACTTGATGAGAAATTTGGTATATGCCATTGAGCTTACCGTTGTTGGGTATGAATAATAAATAATAGAATATGAGTTTAAATGTGTCATTTTGGGAAAAATCGGCCATAAGAGAAAAAAAATGTTAATCGTGAAAGTGTTTCAATATAATTGCATACGTATACAAATTAGTATATGTGATCGATGTGAATGTTATACTCGCTTGATTTGAAATATGCTAATACTATATCATAATTTTTGTGTTTTGGTGAATTACATGCGTATGGTAATAAAGTACAAATACTTATGTAAGTGAATTGATAGTATTCGGCCATGTTTAATTTACATGTGGAAATGTTTGTATTATATGTGTCATGAACTTAAAGATTAAGATGCTTAGATGTTGGATGATCTTATTAAAATTTGCTTGAGACTTACTAAGCTAGTAAGCTTCCTTGTGTGTGCTCATTGTTCAGTTTTATAGACGGTGGTTCCAGCTACGGGCTCGGAGGATCATCTGTGAAGTCAACCACACTATCATCTTTTTGGTACTCCTTTAGTTTGCTATATTTTGGATAAAGGCATGTATAGGATGGTTAATGTCCATGTTTGAGTTGGACACCTTGTCATTATATGAATTAAAGCCATACGAATATGGCTTATGTTTTGTGGTAGTTGATATGAAGTCATGTATTTCTTTAATGATTAAATGATGCATATAGTTATGTCATTATGATATATGAGTGGGATGAAATTATTTGCTATATAATTGGTTAGGGCATAGCGCATGTAGTAAGTATAACTTAGTGTTGTGGGTAATGACATTATGGGTTAGGATAAAATTTGATAATGTGACATTAGTCATGCAATTAGATGTGATATGTTTAATTTCGTGATTTGGCTAGTAAGGAAAATGGTAGTAGTGCTTGATGATTTATGTAGATAATATATATATATATATATATATATATTTGGATAATAATCGGTTATATGTTTGGATTAATATGCTTAACCTTGAATTATATGTGCGGAACGTGGTTGTTTGCATTGTATGTATAATTTTGTCTAAGGTTTATTCATGAGTAATTCATTTTAAATGCATTATTATTGATACTGAGTTGAGACATGTGCTTTGGCAATTTATTAAATGATGTATACTTAAGTAGTAAGGGTAAGTAACATTTCATATAAGCAAGAATTCAATGGTAAGTAAAAACGGCATGGTTAGGTCTCAATGTTTGAATCACTATGATATGTTTGTGATATTGAAAATAGTATGACCGAACCTTTGATTAAATAAATAAATCAAAAGTTTAGATACGTTAGTAAACGTAAAAATAAATAAAGCGCAAAGTTTAGGTACGTTAGTAAACGTATTCACATTTGGCGTATGATGTAAGAATAATCTTGTGCAAGTATAAATATGACATTTGTTATAAAGAAATGCATATGATATAAGTTCATAACATTAGATGTATGTTCGTCGTGTGTAACTTTGATGTGTTTATATATATACAGATTGTTACCAAATTAGTATAAATGATTCGAATGAGTTTAATGTGCACACATATGATAGAAAAATTATTGAAAACATGTTTATATGATATATGTGTTGATTATGTTTGACCTATTTTATAATGATTCTAGTTGAGATATGTTTTAAGTGTATAAATTTCATGAATGTTTAAATCATGTGGTTTAGACATTGTTATGTATTAAATACCTGTAATAAAACTCATTGTATATTGTTTTCTTTAATGGATTATAAGATTATGAAATATCGAATTTCTTGTGTTTGAATTCAATTGAAGGTCTATCTGGAATAGAGTTTAGTTTGATAATACCTCATAACCCTACTCTGGCGACGGATATGGGTTAGGGGTGTTACATTTGATTGGTATTAGAGGTTACGGTTTAGTCAATTCTAGGACTACCGTGGCGCGTGAGAGTCTAGCTATACATGCCTTTGTAGTATATTTGATAGTGTGGTGACTTCTGACATCTCAAACTGTGTTTTATATAGTAAATGGATCCTGATCTCGACAGAGCCGTAGCGGATGATGTAGAGAGTGTAGCGCCTGACCGTGCACGCGGATCAACACCAGTAGACTCTCAACCAGTTTCGGGTAGCCACGAGGGGGAGGCTAAACAAGCCTTCTACCAGATGATGAACGAGTGGTTTACCCAGTTTATCAGACTAACCTGACTGTACAACAACCTCCACCCCCGAATAATCCAACTCCGGTACCTTCAGTACCTCCGATGATAGATCTGATGAGATCTAGTAGGCCTCCTATTGTAGAATTAGAAAAAATGGGGGCGAAGAATTCAAAGCTAATGATAATGACGATGCGGAGCGGGCTGAGATGTGGCTTGATAACACTATTCGGGTACTTGATGAGCTATCTTGTACTCTAGATGAATGCCTGAAATGTGCTATATCTCTATTACGGGATACTGCATATCACTGGTGGAATACACTAGTATCAGTGGTTCCGAAAGAAAAAGTGACGTGGGATTTCTTTCAGATCGAGTTCCGTAAAAAATATATTAGCCAGAGGTTCATCGATCAAAAAAGGAAAGAATTTTTAGAGCAAAAACAAGGTCACATGATTGTGACTGAATATGAACGGAAGTTTGTCAGATTGAGCCTATATGCCCGAGAGTGTGTATCAACTGAAGCCATTATGTGCAAAAGGTTTGAAGACGATCTGAATGAAGATTTAAAGTTGCTTGTTGGCATTCTTGAAATCAAAGAGTTCGTGGTACTAGTCGAGCGAGCTTGTAAAGCTGAAGAGCTCGAAAAAGAGAAGAGAAAGGCTGAAATAGAAGCTAGAGACACTCGTAAAAGATCATCAAGTAAGACTTTCTAATCAGTGCCTAAGAAGTTCAGAGATGACTTCAGCCGACATAAAGCTACTTCAGACTTGCCTAGACGTGATCGACCTCCAGTGAGTTCCCGAGCCACTTCGATGGCTAGTGTTGGTAATGTTTCGCAGAACCGGGCTGGGTGCAAACATTGTAGGATATGGCATTTTGGGAGTTGTAGATTCCATGATCGATCCTGCTTTAAATGTGGATCGTCGGACCATTTCATTCGAGAGTGCCCGATACTAGCCAAGTAAAATACGGCTCAAAACACTAAATCGATCAGCGTGCCAACACGGGGCAGACCACCCAGACATTTAGGCTATGTAGGTGGCAGTCAGAGAGGGACGAAAGATACTACAGTTCGATCAGAGGCTAGAGCTCCAGCTAGAGCTTATGCTATACGAGCCAGAGAGGATGCTTCTTCCCCAGATGTTATTATCGGTACTTTCACACGTTATGATACTACTGTAATTGCATTGATTGATCCTGGTTCGACTCATTCATATGTGTGTGAAACTCTAGTATCCAGTAAGACTACCTATTGAGTCTACTGAGTTTGTAATCCGTGTGTCCAACCCTTTGGGTCACTGTGTACTTGTTGACAAAGTGTGTAAAGGTTGCCTGTTAATGATTCGGGATTCCTACTTTCCAGCGGACTTAATGTTGTTACCTTTCGATGAATTCGACATAATTCTAGGAATGGACTGGTTAACTTTGCATGATGTAGTGGTGAATTGCAAAAGAAAGATTATTGATTTGAAATGTCAGAACGGTGAGATTATCCGGGTCGAATCAAATGATCTGAATGGATTGCCTACAGTAATATCCTCAATGCTAGCTCGAAAGTATGTGAGAAAAGGATGTGAAGCTTATTTGGCTTATGTGTTTGATAATAAAGTGTCCGAAAAGCAGATTGAATCTGTACCGGTTGTGTGTGAATACTCAGATGTGTTTCCTGAAGAATTACTGGGTTTACCACCAGTACGAGAGATTGAGTTTGGCATTGAATTAGTACCGGGGACGACTCTGATTTCGATAGCTCCGTATCGGATGGCATATACTGAGTTGAAAAAGTTGAAAGCACAGTTGCAAGAGTGACAGATAGGGGCTTTGCACGACTGAGTTTTTCTCCTTGGGGTGCACCTGTTCTATTTGTGAAAAAGAAAGATGAGACTATGCGAATATGTATTGATTATCGGTAGTTAAATAAGGCAACAATAAAGAATAAATACCCGTTGCCTCGAATTGATAATTTGTTTGACCAGTTGAAAGGGGCTTCAGTGTTTTCAAAGATAGATCTGAGATCGGGTTATTACCAGTTGCGAGTCAGAGATTCCGATGTGCCTAAGACTGCATTCCGAACGAGGTACGAACATTTTGAGTATCCTTTAACCTTCATATGTATACCATTATAAAATCTATATAATATCGTTTCATCCACACCTATAAGGCCGAATATACAAAAGCACATTGTTAATTTACTAGTTCAATATACATTACATGTATATTTACCCTTTTGGCCGAACCTACATGACACATTCATGTTCACATTCAAATCAACTTTCAATATAGCATACACATCATTTATAAGGCCGGATACCATTAATAAAATTTTTTTTTACGAATATGCCTCAATTATAACTCAATCAGTAGTATCAATCATAATATACTAACTTACCTTATCCCGTACAACCAATAAGCTTTTAGGTACCTGAACAATTAGCTCAATTATTGTACTCAAAATTCCACATCTATAATGATCCATTGCAACACATACATATGAATAATCACCGGCATAAAGCCTGCCAGGCATAAAGCCTGAAACACACGCACCGACACTAAGCTTGCTAGACCCGAGGCCTAATATTTAATCGCCGGCATTAAGCCTGCTAGGCAATAAGCCCGATATACTTCATCGACACAAGGCCTGCTAGGCATTAAGCCCGATAC
The DNA here is from genome assembly GCA_025506655.1 of Gossypium rotundifolium. Lineage (NCBI taxonomy): Eukaryota > Viridiplantae > Streptophyta > Magnoliopsida > Malvales > Malvaceae > Gossypium > Gossypium rotundifolium. The sequence continues at coordinate 1,319,617 of CP106726.1, forward strand.
ATTGAAATTATTCGTTCATCTCATACACATTACATATTACTAATATCACATATATCATGTATAATTCATATCACTATAACATATCAAACTCAATTCAATATAACTATATTTCATTATTAAATCACTTACCACATTCGGCTTTGGCCAAATCCACATTTATTATCTCATTATTCAGCATGTAATCAAGGCTATAACCGATATTAATAGTATTAAATTGCTTCGTAAATATAGATCAGATCCATCACACGTGATCACTCCGTCTGAGATTGAAATTCGATCCGATATGACGTATGAGGAAGAACCGATCCGTATTTTAGCTCGGGAAATGAAAGAGTTGAGAAACAAGAAAATCGCGTTAGTAAAAGTGTCATGGAATTGACACAGAGTTGAAGAGGCTACGTGGGAGCCTGAGGACTCAATGAGGCAACAATATCCAACTTTATTTAACGGTAAGATTTTCGGGGATGAAAATTCCTGAGGAGGGAGAGTTGTAACAGTCTGAATTTGACCCTAATCGGAACGGTGGTTTCGGGACCACAAATTCGAGTCTGAAAAATTTTTAAATACTATTTTTGGTGCTAATTATATGTGATTTATGATGTGTGAAAGTTTCGTATAAAAATTTTATCGTTTGAGTGTTTAATTTAAGTGAAAGGATTAAATCGAACAAGTGGAAAAATAATAGCTTTCATGAAATTGGTGGCCAAATTGAATTGTCTTCTTTGAAGTAGGTATTGAAGTGATAAATTAGCCATTTTGATTGTATAGTGGACGGCTAGTGTAATAAAATAGTACCAAGTGGATGTTTTATGTTATAAAATGGAAATAAATAATAAAATTGATATGAGATAATAAAAACAAAACATTAGTGGGAGGGAAGTGTTCATCTTTTACTCTTGTTATTGCCGAAACTTTGAGGAAGGAGAAGGAGAAGGATTTTCACCATTTTCGGCCATTGCATGTCTTAATTAGGTGAGTGATCATGTAACAGCCTGGTTTAGACCCTAGTCGGAATAGTGATTTTAGGACCACAAATTCGAGTCAGAAAAATATTATAATATTATCTTTGATGTTTGCAGTATGTGAATTAAAAGGTGTGAAAGTTTCGTGTGAAAATTTTATCCTTTGTGCGCTCAATTTTTATAAAAGGACTTAATCGTGTAAAATGTAAAAATGGTAATCTAATTGTTAAAGCACTAAATTTCTATGGTCTATTAATTTTGAAGTCCTTAAAATGATATTTGACCACTATATAGACAAGTGGACAGTAATGGACCACCATTAAAAGGTTTTGTTATTAAATTACAAAGGTTAATTTGGTAATTGGCTTATTAATAAGAATTATAATAAAACAAAGCCACATTAGTGTTCATATTTTATTTTATTCTCTTCAACCGATATGAAGAAAAGGAAAAGAAAGACTTTATTTTTTTTATTTGGTCTATCTTGCTTCCTTGTCTCTTTCGAATGAAGATAGAGAGGAGAGGCCGGCTGCATGTAGTGAAAAACCATGGAATTTGTTTGCTTAGAAGTTAGAATCTTCAAGTAGAAGGGTAACTCTTCTAAACTCTCCTTTGCCCATAGCTTTCCATTGACAAATTCTAGTTGCATTGTTATTTGAGCTTAACCGAATGTGTGGGAGAAGAGAAGAGTTTATTTTCTAGTTGTAAATGTTGTATGTCTAGTAGATGAAGAGTTTCTCACTTGTGTTAAAAGAATTTAGTGAATGCTTGTGTTGTTATACTCCATTTACGTAACTCGGGGTTGAATAATGAAAAGGGAAAGAACAAATTGAATAGGTAGAATCGGTGTTGGGAACCTTAGTGAGTTTTCCTTGAAATTTTATTCTCTTATGTTTGATAATTCTTGAAACGGTTAAATTGCTGTCCGGATTTTACCTTGTTGGTATTGTTAATTCTTGCCTGTTTATGCTGTCCGATTTTTGGTATTGATCTTTGTTCGAATAGTGCGTTGTTAATGATGTTCAGAGAGTGGTGTATTTATGCTGCTTTAAGGACTGTTGTTTGGTGTGTTAATGCAACAGAAAAATGGTTGTTTAGGCATCAATTAATGTTGTCTAAGTGATTATATTTATGCTATTTTCCGTTTGGTGTTAAAGCAGCAGTAAATTGTTGTTTAGATGTTAATAAATGTGGTCTGAATGACTTTAAATTATGGTAATAATGGTTGAAGTTGTAAATGAATAATTAATGATGTTTATTTAGTTGTAGTTTATGGTGTCTAAACCTGATTTTTAAAAGGGGTTAATGCAACTATTTATGATGTTATTGAGTATTAAAAGCAAAGCAAATGCTGCAGAATTTATGTCTAAGTGTTAGTTAATGTGCTGGTTAAATGGTGTTCAATAGCTGTATGTTTATGTTGTTTGGGCTGTCGATGGGTAATTAATTACAACTGGAGAAATGGTTGTAATAATGCTAATTAATGATATCTAAATTGATGCCAAATTAAGCTATCGAAGAATGTAATTGGTAATTAAGATGTACTGCATTAATAAGTTAATTGTTAATTATTATTTAAGTGATTGGTGGGTTATTTGGGTTACTAAAATTTAGAATTTGAATGATGTCTGAACTAATATAAATTTCTCTTGTATTCATGTTGTTCAATTTTAAATGAATAGGATAAAGGTTGTGTTTGTCTTGACCAATTGTGAGGAATAAATATGTTTTTACTAATTGTAATTAAATGATAGGATGGTTTGAGTTTGAATTTGATTTGATATTTGAGTTAGTTAGGATATTGATTTATTATTATGCTTTGATCGTGAAATAAATAGATCGATTATAAATCGGGGAAAAGAGAAGGTCGGGGTATAATCATCTATGGATTGAGGTAAGTCTATAAGCAAATGGTTGTTCTTAATTTTAAATAAATGTAAATTATTCATGCTGAATTGAAATGTTTACAATTATATTTGCTATTACCGAATGTGAGGGATGGTGTTTGATATGTTTAAGGAAATACTTGAGTAAGTAATTAAAGGTATGTATCATGCACTTGCAAAATTATTAAAGTAACGGCTCTATGTGAGAGATACGTTACGAGAAGTGTTAAGTAACGGCTCTATGTGAGCGATACGTTACGAGAAGTGTTAAGTAACGGCTCTATGTGAGCGATACGTTGCAAGAAGTGTTGAGTAACGACACTTAGTGTGCGATACGTTACTAAATTTTATTCTACCATTGAATGTACAGGTAAGAGGTTCGTTAATTGAATTTAGTTGCTAATGTTGTTATGTATATAGGAAGAATCGGATATAATATCCTATGTAATGCATGGAAGGATTGGTTATTCGGCACTATGTGTGTGGAAGAATAGTAATGGCACTATGTGTGCGATACATTACTAGTAAATGGCACTATGTGTGCAAAAGAATAGTAATGGCACTATGTGTGCGATACATTACTAGTAAATGGCACTATGTGTGCGGAAGAATAGTAATGGCACTAAGTGTGCGATACATTACTAGTACATAGCATTATGTGTGCTCTTTCTTAAGTAACGGCACTAAGTGTGAGATACGTTACATCAATTGCACCGTGTGTGGGGATTTACAAATCTTACGGAGATATAATTCAATGAATGGAGTTATCCGAAAAGTGATAAATAGGTAAGTGATGTATGATAATTGAGTAATTTAAATATCAATGAGGTAAATTGTTCTTGTATACTGAAATTAAAGTATCGAGAGGTGATTATTAATTTATGAGTTTGATTGAATGAATGAATGATATGTTGGTAGTTGATTTTGAGACCTATTGATCTTGGTAGTTGTTGAATGGTAGCATGCTATATGTAATTGCAATTACTAATTCGTTATCATCAAGTAAGTTGATTTAATTAACCTTATATGTTCGCCACAAAGGTATGTGCATATGTGATGATGAATTGAATTTGTATATAAGTGGTTATATGTGATATTATATTAAATTGAATATATGAGTACATGTGATAATTTAATTAACTTTGGATGATCGGTTATATATATGATAATGCATTAAACTAGTATATTCAGCCATATGTGATGGTATAATGAATCATGTGTATTTGATCTAATAAGTAAGTTTTAGATGTTGAAATGAAAATTTTATATCATATGGATTTATATGTGAATTATATGAATTGAAAGATAAGAAGGAAAATTTGATAGTTAATATGTATATTAAGTGAACAAATGTATATGTATTTATTTTGAGATGGGAAAGTGATTTATAGATTGATGTGAAATCTATTATCGAATGTGTGAGTGTTTGGCCTTAAGGCTATGAAGGGTGAAAGTTCTGAATGATGATATAAATTATGAGTAAGTGAAGTTATTTAACGAGGAACATGGATTATATGAGAAAAGTGATTATGCGTGTGTATGTGATTAACCAAATTTGGCCTATTTGAATTAAATTATATATGTTTCTATGGTGAATTATTTGCTTATGGCTTACTAAGTTTTCAAGGCTTACTTTGAGTAATTTTCCTATGTTTATAGAGTTTCGAAGATTTGCTCGGGTTGGAAGTCGAAGGAGATCTCATCACACTATCCAATTCTCGCTTCGGTAAATAAATGCTTAGAGATTTGGTTATATGGCATGTATAGACTAGTTTTGATATTGCTAGTTTTGAAGTTGTATATATTTGTATAAGCCATGCGAAAATGGCTTGTCCATCTTGTTAATCTTGGAATTTATATTTTGGCTTGATGATTTCGTTTGATTTGGTTTTGGTATATTTATAAGTATGGTTAATGTATAGAGTTTAAATGAAATGAAGTAAAGATGTTATAATCTAGTTAACCATATTTTGCAATGAAGCAGTTTTTGGTTAGCAGCAGTGATGTAATTTTGAAAAATCACCAAAAATAGGAGAAAGGGAATTAGGAAGTGAATAAGATATAGAATTAAATCTTATTGTGTCTATTTTTATATGAAAGAAACAGAGTAGGAAGAGGAATTTTATATTCTGTGAAATTTTAATTTTAGTGAGACTGGTTCTGAATGACTTCGTGGTTCCCTGTTCTATCTTGGAAAAATCATTAAAATTGTACAAAGTAAATTATGAGTTATAATTTGTATGTATAGATTCCTTAGTGAGTCTATTTTCAATATAAATGAGTGGGAGAATCATATGATAACTGTACAATGATTTATTTGAATTTAGGTTAAGAGAGGTCAGAACCTTTGGTTAGTGAAATAGGGGAAACTTTAATGAATAAACTGTACTAAATGGCTAAGCCAAAATTCTGGAAAAATTTTAGTAAGAAGATATATGAGTCTAGTTTTAAGAAAAATTACGGATCTAAATTTTGAGTTTCTTAACTCGATTTATAGTCAATTTAGTTAATATGACGCAGATGGATAGTTTCAATTTTTATGCCCCAAATTAGTAGTTAAGTCCGGTAATACCTCGTAACCCCTTTCTGGCGACGTATAAGGGTTAGGGATGTTACAGATCAAGTTTATTTCTTGATAATTTTTTTATAAATTGAGGTAGTCATCTTGCAAGTTAGCTAACCCATGACCGAATTTTGCTATAGAAATGCCTTTCAAAAGTTGCCATGAATATGATTTTGTTTGTGTTTGAGTGATTTAAGTTAAATATACTATATGTATGTTAGACTATTAAGTTTTCTTTACAATCTCTAATGGAGATTAACTCAATGAAGAATTAAGTGAGAAGAGCAACTCATGGATGAAATAAGTAGCTTGATTAATGACAGAAATGTGATGATATATGTATTATGAACATTCGCTTTGGCTTGATGTTGTGGAAAATTTTGATAGTTGGTGTTTAGAGTCTTAAGGACTTATTTGTAAACGGTAAATAATTGTTGAATTAAAAATGCAATTTGACGGTATGTATAGATGTAATAAATGAAGGAGAAAATTCGGTCCTTAAGATTTTAATTTAAATTATGTGTACTTTTGAGTGTAATGCTTTGGGGAGTAAATAATAAGAATTTAAAATTTTGGGGGTTAAAGTGGCAAATTTTATAATTTTGAGCTTTGAGCTAAAATAAATAGAATGAATATGAATGAGCTTTACTTGATATTCTTAGATCGAGAACAAAAAGAAAAGGAGCTAGATTGGGGAAAAGCTAAAGTACATGAGTAGCAGGGAAATTCAAAGTATTCGACTTCCTAGGTAAGTCTGTAAGCAAATTGATATTTTTAATATAGATTATATCATGGTTTATATGTTGAATTAAGAAATTTGTAGTCATAGAATGTGGTAAGCTGAAATTGGATGGTAAAATATGAAAATGTAATGTTGTTAAATTTTGATTGAATGACATGGTAAGTGATATGATTAATGTGCGATTATTGAAATTTTGGACAGCATGTAATGTGAATAAGTTGGTAATAATACCGTTATTCGGGCTTCAAGCCTAGCAGGCATTGTGCCGGTGGATTTGATTCGGGCTTCGAGCCTAGCAGGCTTTGTGCCGTGAATTTTATCGGCTTGAGCCTAGCAGGCCTTGTGCCGGTGAAGTGTTTCGGGCTTATTGCCTAGCAGTGCTTAATGCTTGTGTATTTCGAGCTTTAATGCCTAGCAGGTGTAATGCCGGTGATGAGCTAAAAAAAATGGATAAAATTATGAATCATATAAGGTGAAACACATTAAATGCTATGAGCTAAAAGCTCAGGTAAGTACAAGCCTTTTCTTTTATAATTAAAGAATATGGTAAGTTGATATAGCATTTTTGAATGAAGTATGATATGATTTAGTTGATGATTCGATGAGAAATTTGGAATATGCCATTGAGCTTACCGTTGTTGGGTATGAATTATAAATAATAGAATATGAGTTTAAATGTGTCATTTTGGGAAAAATCGCCATAAGAGAAAAAAATGTTAATAGTGAAAGTGTTTCAATATACTTGCATACGATACAAATTAGTATATGTGATCGATGTGAATGTTATACTAAGCTTGATTTGAAATATGCTAATACTATATCATAATTTTGTGTTTTGGTGAATTACATGCGTATGGTAATAAAGCACAAATACTTATTGTAGAGCCCAAATTGCCCAGGCCCAACAATTAAATAACAAACCCAAAAAAATAAAAAATGACCCAACAATTAAATAAACCCATTAACAAAATAAAAAAAAAACCCAAAATACAGAACCAAAACAGGCCCAAATGGCCCAAAAATACTTTCAGCCAAAACACAAGAAACCAAAAAACCCTAGCCGCACTCTGACCCTCTGACCCTCTGACTTCTGCCCTCCTCTGCGCCGCTCCGCACGCCACCTGCCCCGACGCGCTCCGCCACCACCTGCAAGACAAAACAACAGCACAGCAAAGGAGAACTCTTTTTTGTCTTTTATATTCGGGTTTGGCTATAAAGCCCCGAATAAATCATCAGAATAAAAAAGGAGGATTCAAAAAAACAACAAAAAACTTGAATACGAGATTAAATGAAATCAAAAGCCAAACAAAAAAGGTTTATTTCATTAACTATCACCGTTGTTTATTTTTCGTTTCTGTTTTTATTTTATTTTTTTTAAGAACGAAATCAAAAGCAAATAGGGGAGGGTTCTTCTGGTTTTCAAAAACCAAAAAACGAACCTCCAAAACCACAGATCCAACGAAATCTATCCTTTTTTTTCTTTTACGAAACCAAATAAACCCATTTTTTTTTCTTTAATAAACAGTTTATATATATATATAACATCAAGATATAAAAAAGAAATATCATTAAAAAAAAAATTTACCTTTTCCTACCACATGCAAGGCGGTGTTTGAAACTCAACGCCAATGGCGACTGCAATGGACCCTTCACGGAAATCTCCACCTACCGACCCCTGAGAAAAACAAATGAGTGAAAGGTGTTTTTTTAAAAGAAGCGCAAATGAAAAAAAGGAAGAAAAATTGAATTTATAAAAGTCGTAAAAGCGACGTCGTTTAGGGCTCGATCATAAAGGCCCTAAACGACGTCGTTTCATCGCGACCAATGACGACCCGACCAGCTCCAAAGGATCCGCGTGTTTTCCGAAAAATGGAAAATTCTGTGCAGTCCTTCCGCATTTTATTTTACAATCGAGTTTTTAAAATATTGCTATTTGGCCCAGAAACTATGCGCGATTACAATTTAGTCCCTTTTAGAACGCTGCGTTTAGGCGCCTTGGGTAAATTTATGCCCCAGTCCCCATATTTTCAGCATCACAATGCGGTCCTTTTCCTTTCTTTTATTATAAATCCACCCCATAATTTTATTTTTAATTCAATTTGGCCTCCCCTTTAATCATCATTATTATTTAATTTTTTTATTGATTATTCATAACTACTATTATTTTATTATTATTACTATAATATCATATACTATCACTATATTATTATTATTATTATTATTATTATTATCATTATTATTATTATTGTTGTTGTTGTTATTTTTATTATTATTATTATTATTACTATTATTATCATTTCATTTTTACTTTTGTTTATTTATTTACAATTGTATTTTTTATTATTTTATTATCACTATAGTATTATTATTAATATTATTGTTATTATTATTATTATTATTATTATTATTACTATTATTATTATTATGGCTATTATTATCATTTCATTTTTACTTTTGTTTATTTACTTTTATTTACTTACTATTATATTTATTATTGTTATTTTTTTATTATTTGATTATCACTATATTATTATTATTGATATTATTATTATTATTATTATTATTATTATTATTACAATTATTTAATTTGAATTGATTTCCATTTCTTTTCTTAATTTTCACTATTTATAAAACTTTTTTATTTACGTTATTCATTTCTTATTATTTTATTTATTATCGTTTCATTTACTTATTGTTATTCGTTTGTTGCTCCTTACTCTTTTAGTACTTTAAAGCAATTTATTCATTTACGTATCATATCCTTTATTCTCTTATTATTGTTGTTATTATCATTCTATTTGTTCCTAAAGTCCCATTATCGTCAACCTCGTGTCATAATTTAGTTGCTCATTCATTTATTTATGAAAGCTAGATTTATTCATATATTCGCTTTATTTGTTGTATCAATACTTTGTCTAATATTAATCGATGAAATTTTCAAAATAAAGATGATGTTCGGTATTTGAAAATTCGGGAAGATCGAGCCCTAACTTACTGGGTTCCGATTTTACTCGTTTATGTCAAACAACGGGATATCTCTTTCGAAGTTGCAATTTTAAAACAAAATCTCAGAAATTCAAAATGTCGTGCCCTAACTTACTGGACTCGACACTTAGATACTTCGGGATAAGCTTTTTTTCTAAAATAGAGGCAGTCTTCCGTATTTGAAATCTCGGAAATCGAGCCCTAACTTACTGGGTTCCGATTTCTCATTTGACGAATAGCGGAAGATCCTCTCCAAATAAAAATCAAGTTTCAAAAGGCGAGCTTAGTTTCGGGAGTTTAAAGCATTGTGCCCTAACTTACTGGACGCGATGCTTTACCTCTTCAAAATAAGAAAGCCTTAGCGTCCTTCCAATTTTAAAAATAAAAACATCGTATTTTGAACCCTTTGAAGTTTTCAACAAATAGGACATCAATCAATCGGTTTGGTACCAATTTTGGGCGTGTCGAGGTGCTAATCCTTCCTCGCACGTAATCGACCTCCGAATCCGCTTTTCTCAAAGTTCGTGGACCAAAAGCACTGTTTTAGTAAATTAAATGTTTTGTTAAAACGAAGGTGATCCGATCACACCAAATAAAGATTAGTGGCGACTCCTTTCCTTTTCTTTTTCAAAAAACGAGTCGACCGCGTCTGCCATCGTTCCCCACAAAAATGGTTACGACAGCTTGGCGACTCCACTGGGGACGCGAGGGTCAAGCCAAAGATGATTGATTTTGTCCTTTTAATTAAAATGGTTTTGAAAAATCATGCTTCTTTTGACGTATCTTCAATATTAGCCTTGTAAATACTTTGGCATTGCATTGCATGACCGTCGTGGTCACACCCTTAAGTGGGAGCGAAGCTATGCCTTCGTGAGGTTTTCACCTCCGCATGGGCTAGTGGATCGCTTTGAATACATCCGTACCTATGTCTCCGTGAAGTTTTCACTTCGCATGGCCATAGGAAATGTATTCCCCGAACCGAACTCGGTCCGCATGAGCCTATAATGGGTGAGGATCGAGGAATCACCGTTCGGGAACCTCGAACTTTAGAACTAAGCCGCATATAGTAAACCCTAAGAGCCCGCCTTAGGTAGAGCCATGACAAACTTTAGTGGTCACCCAAATAGGCATTAGTTTATTTTACTTGCTTTACATTCCATGGTACTAACTTTTTGTGTTTCTTTCTTTTTGTGCATATCATTTCATATTTAAAGAGACATCGATTCACGGTCCGTTTCGAGTTGGGAAGCTGGTTATGGAAAGCGAATTCCTTGATAAAGTAGAAGACAATGCGGCCGTCCGCATATGGTCGAAACAATGCCAAGTAGAAAAGGAGATAGCTTAGTGGAACGGTATGTGTGAAGCTACGGAACTTCACCAATATCGTCACACAGAATCAGCTCCAAGAGTTGAAAGAAATTTGGACTCGATGGGATGATGAAGCGAAGCACTGTTCTATGGTACCTACGGTGACCTGCCTTACCTGCTTGAAGTCAAAATAGACAAGCACCTATTCCGAGCAATGACCCGGTTCTGGAATGCCGCTTATAGCTGTTTCTCCTTCGGAAAAGTGGATCTGGTTCCCACAGAGAAAGAGTATACAACCTTGTTATGCCGCCCGATAATTCAAGTTGACAAAGCTTATTCCAAGGCGGTTAATGGCCCAACCTTCAAAGAAGTTGATGAATATCACCGCATGAGTGAACAATGGGTCTCAGCTAGGATGCGAGAAGAAGGCGAGGTAAATGTATACCCGGACATGTTTGAGAGACTGATTACGGCGCATCCCGACACGAAGAAAAAGGTAGACATCTTGGCCTTGTGTATCTACTACCGTAATCTTCCCCAAAGCTTTAAGGCACATTGACGGCGGTTATCGATCTATTCACCGGTTGGACAAAGGGTCACACCTGTTCTCGCCATCTTAGCCAAACATTCGGATCCTTGACCGCATGCTCGGAGAAGAGGTGAGGCGTGTTTATTGGGTGTCTTGCGCAATGCTATTGGCTTGGTTCCATAGTCACTTTTGGAAAATAGAGAAAGTGTCTTGCCGGTTCATGTCGAGAAGTACTCCCACTAGAAGAGATAGCAACTACGCCCGTAAGAGAGGATGTATCTCAAGAAAACGGATCGCGATCTTTCAAAACCTTCAAGAGGACGACATTGAGTGGAAGGCTCCCTGGATGATTCCCGACAGGATCCTTTATCGTTGCGGGAGCTTTGACTGGGTTCCCTATTGGGAATTTGGGGTGCCACCGCCACGCCTTTGCTGATCCTAAGACAAGATGGTTCAAGGCGCTCGTACCAACGACATACGCAAGCTAGCTCAAGAAGTTTTCATATGAAGGGAAGCTATAAGAAAAGGGTTAAAGAGATTTCTAGTGCACGGAATCGATTCACGTAACGAGAAGATTGTCTACAAGCCCGAGAACAACCACGAATATATTGAATGGAGGGCTAGGAGGTCAATGATAACATTCCTAAGCCAAACCCGTAGGCGCCTGATCGAGAGAAGAATGCATGCGAGTGGTCCCATCGAATTAGAGGTTGTAAAGCAAGATTTTGAACGGATGAGCTCGAACTCTGGAAAAGGATAGAAAGGTTGGAGGAAGAAAAGATGCTCCTCCAGCTTAGAAGTGGACGGTCAAAGTCGAGGTCGAGAAACTCGAAAGGAAAAGCGAAAAGTAGAGGAAGACCGGATGACTTGAAGACGAGTACAAGAAGATGCGCTTAACGATAAAGAATGTTGGATTAGGGAAAACTTGAGCAAAGGGCAACAAGAGGTCCGAGAGGAAAGAGCCAAAGTCAGCAGCTGGGAGAAAAGTTCCATGAAATACGAGCCAGAAGGAAGACCTAGAGAAGGTGATGAAGACCAAAAAGAAAAAAGGGATTAGAAGCTAGAATAGTTGAGCTTGGGCGATCTCTGCACCACTATCGAAGTCGAGACTCGGAAAGCCAACTAAAGTCAAGCCTAAATAGAATAGAGGAACTGAAGGATAGGGTTGAAGAGTTAGAATCGGCACTGCATAGTAGCGAGCTCTGGATTGAGCTTCTGGAAACAAGAGAAAGACGTTGGGAGGAAGAGCTTCACCATTCTTGCGAGCAAATTCGAAGCCGGGACTACCTCATGGGAGAAGCAATAATCCAGATTCGAGAAGTAGCTGATCACCTACAGGCTTTGGCTGAGGAGGCCGACATAGTGGGCATGAGATATGGGCTACCACCGGTCGTGATGAAGAGCTAATCTCTCCGCTTTAAAAATCAAAACCTTAGGTCTTAGGGCTAGAACGATTTGTAATCTACTTTATGTAAAGGGTTTTGCCTTCTAATAAAGTTTTCTAAAATGAAGTTGATCGAATCGATGTCTTCTTCTTGCATTCATGCATTTGCATTACATCATATTACATGCATTAAAGTTTATAAAAAGAAGCCTAATTGGTTAAGATCAACAGAAACAAAAGAGAAACAAGAGAGAAGAAAAGAAATCAGGAACCGGACATCACTACTGAACTCGTGCTAAGAAAATGGATCAAAGATTCGAACAATTTCAGAAGGAGATGCAAGAAAAGATGCAGGAGCAAATAACAAAGCTCCAGCAAGATATGATAGAACGGATGCAAGAGTCCCAAAACAACATGATGAGCCAGTTGGCGCAACTATTAGCCAATGAACGTGGAAAAGGCGTCGCTACTAGTTCGTGGAATAATGACGACCACTACACCTCCGGATTTACCCGCCAAATATCCAAGCACCACTGAAATAGGTCCCCAAAGGACACCTTTTGTTATCGAGCCACAGTGCAGTTTGAGACCGCAATGCCGCCAGACTTTCCGACCGGTTCAGCAAGAATCCCAGAGAAGGTCCCGCTAACCCTATAGTCCCCGACTTTGATGAAATGGTGAAATGGATAAGGCAAAACAAACCTTCCCAAACAACTCGAGGATCGGTGCAAATGGTTAGAAGAGAAGTTTAAGGAAATAGAGATCACGACCATCGCTACGGAGTGGACGCTAAAGACTTGAGCCTAGTCCCGGACCTCATACTTCCGCCAAAGTTCAAGACCCGGATTTTGAAAAATACAATGGGACCGGTTGTTCTCAAGCGCACATCACGATGTTCACGTCGGCGGATGGCGGATACGCTAACAACGATCAACCGCTCATTCATTGTTTCCAAGATAGTTTGGGGCCGCAGACCAAGTGGTACAATCACTACGGCATACAGATCAAGTCATGGAAGGATCTAGCACAGGCCTTCCTGAAACAATACGGGCACGTAGCCGATATAGCTCCTGATCGAATCACACTCCAAAATATGGAGAAAAAGCCAAACGAAAGTTTCAGGCAGTATGCCCAGCGGTGGAGGGAAGTAGCCACGCAAGTTCAGCCACCGCTCTTAGAAAAAGAGACGACCATGCTGTTTGTCAATACGCTGAAAGCTCCCTTCATTAATCACATGCTTGGAAGTGCCACAAAAAGTTTTTCTGATATTGTGCTGTCAGGGGAAATGATCGAGAATGCGATTAGAAGCGGTAAAATAGAGGCTGGAGAAAGTACTAGAAAGACGGCCCCGAAGAAGAGGGAGAGTGATATAAACAACATAGGTAAAGGTTATTCAAAACCTATTATCGTAAACCACCAAGGACTACGACCCCGATCATCGAGCTCCTTTAGACAGAATCCAAAGACAAGGCAAAATACGGAGAAAATCCAATTTACGCCTATCCGGTCCCGTATAAGGAAATGTACCGAAATTATTTGACGACACGTTGTCTCCCACATTACTTAAAACCCTTGCAACCCCTGCACTTAAGTGGTATGATGCGAACGACAGCGGTCGAATACCATGCGTGAATCGTAAGGGCATTCTATAGAGCACCATCTCGCTTTCAAGAAACTAGTGGAAAGACCGATCCGGATGGGAGTTATAGAAGTCGATGACACCTCCGGCAAGGGCACCCGCTACCTAATCACGGGTCAACATGATAGGCGAAGACGCGAGGAGAAGAGTAAAAAGGGATATTTCGATGTGAAAACCCCAATGAAGCAGTGTCCGAAGGAAATGATAAAAAGGGGATTGGTTGTGGCACGTCCAAGAGGAGAACATGAAGAAACACGAAAGGGCTGTGAATTTCATAACTCGGAAGGGCACGAAATCCAAAGTTGTACTGAGTTTAGAATGCTGGTACAGTGACGATGGACAACAAAGAGCTAGAATTTTTTAAAGTAATGAAGGCGGAAAGAGGGTAACATCTGCGTTGGAGAACGAGTCAGAAGCCTCAGAGGTGAGCCATCCTTTAGTCACCATCTCCCGATCAAAAGGCGACGAGTAAGAATCGTGATTCGAAAGCCTACTACTTCTTCATCTGAAGACAACCAAAAGACTCTCGGGGGTTACAATTGCAACGTGATTTACTCTCGAAAGGGTGTCCGTCCACAAAAGAGAGCCAGAATATCCTAAGATCATAATCCGAAGCTCATGGCCTTTCCATATAAGGATGACAAGAAGGTCCCCTGGAACTATAACTGCAATGTGACGATTCCTGAGAATGGAGACTCGCCCAACACTACAAAAGGAAACCAAGAGGAAGGCTCCTATATCGCCAAGAAGGAAAGCGCCACGACTTGTCAAATACAAAGACGGAGCACTCCGGAGGGAAAAACTTGATTGCTAACAAAAGAAAGAAAAAGGGACCAAGCAAGAGACACATATAAATGAGCCGGTGAAGGAGGAAGAAGCTAGGAATTCTTAAAGTTCTTGAAGCATAGTGAATACAGTGTCGTAGAGCAGCTACATAAACAACTGGCTCGCATATCGATGCTAGATTTACTATTGAGCTCTGAAGCACACCGTAACGCTACCGATGAAGGTATTGAACGAAACTTATGTTGCGAATGATATAACAGCTAACAAAATGTGGATCGCTCGTTAGCAACATAAGTGCCGATAATTTCATTTTCTTTAACGATGATGAGATTCTCCGGGAGGTACGGGTTCCATCAAGGCTCTCCACATTACCACACGATGCAAGGGATACACATTACCAGGGGTACTAGTCGACAATGGATCAGCGCTCAATGTCCTACCACTATCGACACTAAATCGGTTACCCGTTGATAGTTCTCATATGAAGACCTGCCACAATATAGTAAGAGCATTTGATGGAACCGAGAGGAAAGTCATGGGAAGGATCGAAGTACCTCTCTTAATCGGACCAGGCACATATGAGGTGGACTTCATTGTAATGGATATCCGGCCGTCTTATAACTTCTTGCTGGGGAGACCTTGGATACACTCGGCAGGGGCAGTGCCCTCATCATTGCACCAAAAGTTGAAATTAATCTCAGAGGGCCGTTTAGTGACCATAAACGCTGAAGAGGACATCATCGCAACTGTAGCAAGCAATGCACCCTATTTAGAAGCCAACGATGAAGCAGCTGAGTGTTCCTTCCGTTCTCTGGAATTTGTTAACGCAACATTCATCGCCGAGGGGAATAAGGTCCCAGTACCGCAATTGTCCAAAACCACGAGAATGGGTTTACAACTGATGGTCAAAAATGGAGCTGTGCCAGAGAAAGGACTTGGAAGGTACCTCCAAGGAGAGATCGAGGTCCCTAGACTAAAAGAAAAGCGATACTTCTTGATGCAGGATTCCAAACCAAACGCTAAGCAAAAAAGAGAAGAGTTGGAAAAGAAGCAAGAAAGAAGGAAGGCACGTCTGAGGGGAGATGAGATGAAATGGCAACCAATGATAATTCCTCACATTCGTGAGACCTTTATATCAGGAGGGGTTATCTATCCGGGGCGAGAGACACAAATGAGGAAGTCCTGCATGTCAATGTCAGATTCGAGGGGAAATTGAGGAAGAAAATCGGAATGGCATTCGCCCTATGAGTAGGGTAGCGTTCTAAACAATTGGATCATGGAGGAGATTCCTATAGCCTTTAGAACTTATTCGAGTAATACTGGAACACACTTATTGCTTTAAGCCTAGAAGCAATAAGAACCCTTTTGTGAAACATGAATTTGTATAAGCCATCGTTATTTTCAATGAAATACATCTCCATCTTTTGAGCAAATTTTCTTTTATGTTCATTTCATTCATTCATTATTCTTTCTTTAAATATTCTTCTAAACATTTCTATTCTTCATTTATCATACCAATAAACATGCCAAGATTCTATGATCCTATGAGCCTTTATTCATTTCCATAACAGTCTCCGATATCAATGATTTGGGTAACGCTACCGATGACTCGTAATGTCCTTTTGAGCAAGATATGGATGCGAAGATTTTCAGATTTTGGAGATGACCAAGGTGTGATTTAGCTCTGAACTGTTAAGGATGGTAGAACAAGAGGAGAAACAAATCATACCTCACAAAGAATCGGTGGAAATAGTGAATCTAGGAGATGAACAAGAAAAGAAAGAAGTGAAGATTGGAGCTAGTATTACCGCGGAGACAAAGCAAAGCCTTATTGAGTTACTCCAAGAATTCAAGGATATCTTCGCATGGTCATATCAAGACATGCCCGGGTTAAGCATCGATATCGCGGTACACCGCTTGCCCATAAAAAGAAGAATACAAGCCGGTCCAACAAAAACTTGGAGGATGAGGCGGACGTTTTACTAAAAATAAAAGAAGAGGTCAAGAAGCGGTTGACGCAGGTTCTTGCAAGTGGTTAAGTACTCGAATGGGTAGCCAATATCGCCCCGTCCCTAAGAAAGATGGGAAAGTACGAATGTGTGGATTACGAGATCTAAACAAGGCCACCCGAAGGACAACTTTTCGTTACCTTATATCGACACCACGTGGACAATACGGCAGTTATTCATTGTTCTCATTCATGGATGGCTTCTCGTGATACAACCAGATAAAGATGCTTCTCGAAGACATGAATAAAACCACATTCATAACCATGTGGGGAACCTTTTGCTATAAGGTAATGCCATTTGGGTTGAAGAATGCGGGCAACATATCGAGAGCCATGGTGACCCTATTCCATGACATGATGCACAAGGAAATTGAGGTTTACGCCGACGATATGATTGCCAAGTCTCGGACCGAAAAGGAGCATATCCAAGTCTTAAGGAAATTATTTTTGAGGTTGAGGAAAGTCCAATCAAGCTTAACCCGCAAAGTGTACCTTTGGAGCCGTGTCGTGAAACTGCTAGGATTTATAGTCGGTGAAAAGGGATTGAGGTTGACCGGACAAAGTCAAGGCTATACAAGAATTGCCTCCACCTCGCACGCAAAAAGAAGTTCGAGGTTTCTTAGGAAGATTAAATTACATTGCTCGGTTCATTTCACAACTAATCGAGAAATGTGATCCCATATTTCGCCTTCTTAAAAACACAACCTGTGTGTGGGACGAGGAATGTCAAGACCTTTGACAAAATAAAACAATACCGTCCAATCCTCCAAAGATTGACACCGCCTAATCCGAGAAGCCTTTAATCCTCTATTTGACGGTACTTGATAATTCAATGGGATGTGTGCTCACAAAGATGATGAGTCGGAAAGAAAGAAAAGCAATATACTACCTTAGCAAGAAGTTCACCGAGTGTGAAACAAGGTACTCACCGATTGAGAAAATATGTTGTGCCTTGGTCCGACAACTTTCGGAGATCCGAGGCGGTACATGTTGTATCATACGACTGGCTCATCTCAAGCTAGACCCATTGAAATATCTAATGGAGTCAACTACTCGAATGGACGGATGGCCTGATGGCAAATTTTACTTTCGAGTTTGACATAGTTTATGTAAACCGAAAGCGATAAAAGGAGTGCAATAGCGGATTTTCCGCTAGTAGAGCTCGCGCATTATGAGCCTCGAACTTTGATTTTCTAATGAAGACCGATGTACGTAGCGACCATCAAGAAGATACCACGGAAAGTCGTCCTTGAAACCGAACTCGACGGGCATCGAACGCTATGGGCAATGGAATTGGGGCGCTTTGGTGTCCCCAAGCGAGATCATTACCCATTTACTCGTAAATTGGATTTTGATTGTACAAACAATATGGCGTAGTATGAAGCTTGTATCATGGGCATCCGTCTCGCTATTGAACGCAAAATTAAGGTCTTTGAAAGTATACGGAGACTCGCGTTGGTAATTTATCAACTTAAAGGAGAATGGGAGACGAGAGATCCCAAATTGGTCGAATACAAAAGATTGGTCCAAGAACTAATCAAGGAGTTCGATGACATCACTTTCGCCACTTACCAAGGGATCGAAAATCGATGGTCGATGCTCTAGCCACATTGGCTTCTATGGTACAAGCGAACAACAAGGAGGATATGAGACCTATACAAATGAGCATTTATGAGGCCCCAGCCCATTGCTACAATGTCGAGGAAGAAGAGAAAATTGACCCACCATGGTACCACGATATATTGCGGTATGTGAAGAATCGTGAGTACCCGATCAAGCCACGAGAATGAAAAAAGGCAATCGAGGAGATTAGCATGTGATTACGTCTTGGATGGAGAAGTCTTATACAAGAAAAGGAAAGATCAAGTGCTGCTAAGGTGTGTGGACGCCGCCGAAGCTAAGTTAATCTTAGAAGAAGTCCACGAAGGTGTCTGTGGAACTCACGCTAATGGTTTCACAATGGCGAGACAAATAATGAGGTTCGGATATTATTGGTCCACCATGGAGGAGATCAGATCAACTATGCTAAAAAATGCCATAAATGCCGACGATGGAGACAAGATTCATGTACCCGTCACCTTTGCATGTTATGACCTCTCCATGGCCATTTTCCATGTGGGGCATGGACGTTATTGGGCCAATATCTCGAAGGCATCGAACGGGCATCGATTCATCTTTGTGGTCATCGACTACTTCACGAAATGGGTAGAGGCGCCTCATATGCTAACGCCACTAAATCGTGATTAGCCGATTTTTGAAGAAGGAAATCATTTGTCGATATGGAATGCCCGAGAGGATTATATCGCACAACGACCGAACTTAAACAATAGCACGATAGCGGGGGTTTGTAGCCAATTCAACATCAAACACCACAATTCATCACTATATCGCCTAAAGATGAATGGGGCAAAGGAAGCGACCAACAAAAACATCAAAAGGATAGTGGGAAGATGACCGAGACTTACAAGGATTGGCATGAAAATTACCGTCAAGGCTTATGCTTATCGAACGTCCGTCCGAACCTCTCTTGGGCAACACCTTTCTCATTGGTCTATGGGATGGAGGCGTTCTACCTATCGAAGTGGAAATACCTTCTCTTGAGTATTGTCAAGTGAAGTTGGATGAAGTGAATGGATCCAGCTCGATATGATCAAATGAACTTAATCGAAGAAAAGAGATTGAGGGCTATCCGTCATGGCCGATGTACCAAAAGCGAATGATGCGAGCTTACAACAAAAAGTTCGCCAAGAGAATTCCACGAAGGGGATCTCGTCTTGAAAAAGATCCTTCCCATACAAAAGGATTTCAGAGGAAATGGATGCGAATTGGGAAGGACCATATGTGGTGAAAAGGCTTTCTCGAGGGCATTAATCTTGGTGAGATGGATGGGAAAATCTACCCAATCCCATAAATTCGATTCGCTAAAAGTATTACGCTTGAAGAAAGGAAAGGCTAAAGTGAAAACCCGCAAAGGCGCTTTACTACTAAAGAAAAAAAAAACGGAGAGGCCAAAGTGAAAACCCGTAAGGGCGCTTTGAGACCAAAGAGGCTTTGAGTCGAAAACCCGTAAGGGCGGCTCAAAGAAAAAGGAGGTATATGACAACCTTTTCCCGAATTGGCAAAAGGAGGAATGTTACACTCGGAACATCTACAGAAAGAATCGCAGATCTCCCAACGCCTTTTCAACTCAAATGACCTTCGAAAGGATTCGGTGAAGCCCAGTGCGATATCCTGGGCATCTACTTTTCTTTTACCCACTTTTGTACTCCAATAATGTTTACTTTTGTTGAATTAATCCAATTCCATTCTTTATAAATTCCATTGTTATTTTAAATCTTTGAGTTGTTTACAATTGAAATAACGACACATTGACCCATAATGTTTCAGAAACGAGTCCCGCCTATTACTCCGAAACTTCTAAACAGTAGGAACTTAAAACAAGACTGTTGTTTAGGAACCACCGCTTTAGGGGTTGGAAACATTCGAAGAAGAGAAGTCCGAAATTATGACCATTTCTTCAGATTCGCAGGCATAGACATCAGATAAGATGTTGCCTCTGTGCCATGACCTCGACGAGCGAGCGAGCAATTACAGCCCTAAGATTTTTAAGGAAAAATAAATCGTTCTCATGACATCCTGCATTCATGCAAATGTCCTCCGTAATATCATTTAGTTAGGAGCATCCGATTTATTATAATCATTGCATCTTAACGAAAGATCATCATTCTCACGACATTCTGCCTTCATGCAAGTGTCATCCATTAGTTAGGAGCATTCGAGTCATTCTGACCATAGCATCCTCACCATTTGGCATAAACACAAAATCAAGTCTATGAAATAGGTCCCTAGAGGACTGTGTAGCAACACTATTGAAGATTGTCCTATTACCATCAACCAAAGATGGAATAGGTTGAAGATTGTCCTATTACCATCAACCAAAGGATGGAATAGGTTGAAGATTGTCCTATTACCATCAACCAGTGATGGAATAGGTTAAAGATTGTCCTATTACCATCAACCAGTGATGGAATGGGTTGAAGATTGTCCTATTGCCACTGACCAGCAGTGGAATAGGCCCCAAAATTGTAGATCTTGTCACCATAACCAGTAGTGGGGCAAGATCGAAGGCAAATCATGGCTCCCTAACCAGGAGGGAACACGATTTAGGCCACCTTCCTATTGCCAACGATCAGCAAAGGAATAGGTCAAAATTTTAGATCTTGTCACCATAACCAGTAGTGGGGCAAGATCGAAGGCGAATCCTGGCTCTCTAACCAGTAGAGAACATGATGTTGGCCACCCTCCTATTGCCACTAACCAAAGAGTGGAATAGGCCAAAATTGTAGATCTTGTCACCATAACCAAGAGTGGGGGCAAGATCGGCTAATCTGGCTCTCTAACCAAGAGAGAACATGATGTTGGCCACCCTCCTATTGCCACCACCAGCAAAGTGGAATAGGTCAAAATTTGTAATTCCCGTCCCTAACCAAGAGGGAGCATGGTTAAGCTTTAGTCCTATCACCTTAACTAGAGGTGGGATAGGTCAAGACCAAAGACCTCATCTCTCGAAGATGCATCGATCAAAAATAAACAAGTCACATCCTATTGAAATCGCAAAGAAGAGATTGAAGCCACATATCGGTGAAGTGGATCGAGCAACAAGGTGTGAAGGATCGGGATGAGGCTATTTGAAGAAAAGCACCGAGAGGCCAAGACTCGGCGAGGCCGCAATATTGCTTTTTGAGTCTTTGCTCTATTATCGTTACCGACAATGAGCAAAGAGGGGCATTAGAGAGCCCAAATTGCCCAGGCCCAACAATTAAATAACAAACCCAAAAAATAAAAATGACCCAACAATTAAATAAACCCATTAACAAAATAAAAAAACCCAAAATATGAACCAAAACAGCCCAAATGGCCCAAAAATACTTTCAACCAAAACACAAGAAACCAAAAACCCTAGCCGCACTCGACCCTCCGACCTCTCGACTTCGCCTCCTCTTGCGCTCACTTGACGCCACCGCCTGGCGACGCTCATACCACCTGCAAGACAAAACAACAAGACAAAGAAAGGAGAACTCTTTTTGTCTTTTATATTCTTTTGGCTATAAAGCCCGAATAAATCATCAAATAAAAAAAGGAGGGATTCAAAAAAAACAACCAAAAAACTTCGAATACGAGATTCGTCAGAAATCAAAAGCCAAACAAAAAAGGTTTATTTCATTAACTATCACCGTTGTTTATTTTTCGTTTCTGTTTTTATTTTATTTTTTAAGAACGAAATCAAAAGCAAATAGGGGAGGGTTCTTCTGGTTTTCAAAAAACAAAAAACGAACCTCCAAAACCACAGATCCAACGAAATCTATCCTTTTTTTTCTTTTCCGAAACCAAATAAACCCATTTTTTTTTCTTTAATAAACAGTTTATATATATATATATAACATCAAGATATAAAAAAAAAGAAATATCATTAAAAAAAAAATTTACCTTTCCTACCAATGGCGGCGACTGACCATGCATGGACCCTCACGGAAATCTCCACCTACCGACCCCTGCAGAGAAAACAAATGAGTGAAAGGTGTTTTTTTAAAAGAAGCCGCAAATGAAAAAAAGGAAGAAAAATTGAATTTATAAAGGTCAGAACGACGTTGTTTAGGGCTCGATCGGTGGCCCTAAAACGACGTCGTTTCATCATGACCATGAGCGACCCGACCCGCTCCAAAGGATCCGCGTGTTTTCCGAAAAATGGAAAATTTACGCAGCGATCGTTCCGCATTTTTATTTTACAATCGAGTTTTAAAATATTGCTATTTGGCCCGTAAACTATGCGATTACAATTTAGTCCCTTTTAGAACGCGCTTAGGCGCCTTGGGTAATTTACGCCCCATTCCCCATATTTTCGCGCATCACAATGCGGTCCTTTTCCTTTCTTTTATTATAAATCCCCCATAATTTTATTTTTAATTCAATTTGGCCTCCCCTTTAATCATCATTATTATTTAATTTTTTTATTGATTATTCATAACTACTATTATTTTATTATTATTACTATAATATCATATACTATCACTATATTATTATTATTATTATTATTATTATTATTATTATTATTATTATTATTATTATTATTATTATTACTATTATTATCATTTCATTTTTACTTTTGTTTATTTATTTACAATTGTATTTTTTATTATTTTATTATCACTATAGTATTATTATTAATATTATTGTTATTATTATTATTATTATTATTATTACTATTATTATTATTATGGCTATTATTATCATTTCATTTTTTACTTTTGTTTATTTACTTTTATTTACTTACTATTATATTTATTATTGTTATTTTTTTATTATTTGATTATCACTATATTATTATTATTGATATTATTATTATTATTATTATTATTACAATTATTTAATTTGAATTCGATTTCCATTTCTTTTCTTAATTTTCACTATTTATAAAACTTTTTTATTTACGTTATTCATTTCTTATTATTTTATTTATTATCGTTTCATTTACTTATTGTTATTCGCTCGCTGTTCCTTACTCTTTTAGTACTTTAAAGCAATTTATTCATTTACGATCATATCCTTTATTCTCTTATTATTGTTGTTATTATCATTCTATTTGTTCCTAAAGTCCCATTATCGTCAACCTCGTGTCATAATTTAGTTGCTCATTCATTTATTTATGAAAGCTAGATTTATTCATATATTCGCTTTATTTGTTGTATCATTACTTTGTCTAATATTAATCGATGAAATTTTCAAAATAAAGATGATGTTCGGTATTTGAAAATTCGGAAGATCGAGCCCTAACTTATCGGGTTCCGATTTTACTCGCTTATGTCAAACAACGGATATCTCTTTCAAGTTGCAATTTTAAAACAAAATCTCGAAATTGAAATGTCGTGCCCTAACTTCATCGGACTCGACACTTAGATACTTCGGATAAGCTTTTTCTAAAATTGAGGCAGTCTTCCGTATTTGAAATCTCGGGAAATCGAGCCCTAACTTACTGGGTTCCGATTTCTCATTTGACGAATAGCGGAAGATCCTCTCCAAATAAAAATCAAGTTTCAAAAGGCGAGCTTAGTTTCGGGAGTTTAAAGATTGTGCCCTAACTTACTGGACGCGATGCTTTACCTCTTCGAAAATAAGAAAGCCTTAGCGTCCCTTCCAATTTTAAAAATAAAAACATCGTATTTTCGAACCCCTTTGAAGTTTTCAACAAATAGGACATCAATCAATCAGTTTGGTACCAATTTTGGGCATGTCGAGGGTGCTAATCCTTCCTCGCACGTAATCGACCTCCGAATCCGTTTTCTCAAAGTTCGTGGACCAAAAAGCACTGTTTTAGTAAATTAAATGTTTTGTTAAAACGAAGGTGATCCGATCACACCAAATAAAGATCGGTGGCGACTCCTTTCCTTTTCTTTTCAAAAACGAGTCGATCGCTGCTTTTACTGCTTCCCCACAAAAATGGTTACGACACTTATGTAAGTGAATTGATAGTATTCGGCCATGTTTAATTTACATGTGGAAATGTTTATATTATATGTGTCATGAACTTAAAGATTAAGATGCTTAGATGTTGGATGATCTTATTAAAATTTGCTTGAGACTTACTAAGCTAGTAAGCTTACTTGTGTGTGCTCATTGTTCGGTTTTATAGACGGTGGTTCCAGCTACGGGCTCGGAGGATCATCTGTGAAGTCAACCACACTATCATCTTTTTAGTACTCCTTTAGTTTGCTATATTTTGAATAAAGGCATGTATAGGATGGTTAATGTCCATGTTTGAGTTGGACACCTTGTCATTATATGTATTAAAGCCATACGAATATGGCTTATGTTTTGTGCTAGTTGATATGAAGTCATATGTATTTCTTTAATGATTAAATGATGCATATAGTTATGTCATTATGATATATGAGTGGGATGGAATTATTTGCTATATAATTGGTTAAGGCATAGGCACATGTAGTAAGTATAACTTAGTGTTGTGGGTAATGACATTATGGGTTAGGATAAAATTTGATAATGTGACATTAGTCATGCGAATTAGATGTGATATGTTTAATTACGTGATTTGGCTAGTAAGGAAAATGGTAGTAGTGCTTGATGATTTATGTAGATAATATATATAGTAGTTGAATAATAATCTGGTTATATGTTTGGATTAATATGCTTAACCTTGAATTATATGTGCGGAACATGGTTGCTGCATTGTATGTATTATTTTTGTCCAAGGTTCATTCATGAGTAATTCGTTTTAAATACATTATTATTGATAGTGAGTTGAGACATGTGCTTTGGAAATTTATTAAATGATGTATACTTAAGGTAGTAAGGGTAAGTAACATTCCGTATAAGCAAGAATTCAATGGTAACGGCATGGTTAGGTCTCAATGTTTGAATCACTATGATATGTTTGTGATATTGAAAATAGTATGACCGAACCTTTGATTAAATAAATAAACTGCAAAGTTTAGGTACATTAGTAAACATATTCACATTTGGCGTATGATGTAAGAATAGTCTTGTGCAAGTATAAATATGACATTTGTTATAAAGAAATGCATATGATATAAGTTCATAACATTAGATGTATGTTCGTCAGTGTAACTTTGATATGTTTATATATATACAATTGTTACCAAATTAGTATAAATGATTCATTGAGTTTAATGTGCACGCATATGATAGAAAAATTATTGAAAACATGTTTATATGATATATGTGTTGATTATGTTCGACCTATTTTATAATGATTCTAGTTGAGATATGTTTTAAGTGTATAAATTTCATGAATGTTTAAATCATGTGGTTTAGACATTGTTATGTATTAAATACCGTAATAAAACTCGTTGTATATTGTTTTCTTTAATGGATTATAAGATTATGAAGGATCAATTTCTTGTGTTTGAATTCAATTGAAGGTCTATCTCGAATAGAGTTTAGTTTGATAATACCTCATAACCCTACTCTGCGGCGGATATGGGTTAGGGGTGTTACATAGTGTGTGTGTATGGTATAGGGTTTAGGGTGTAGTGTTTACGATTTAGTGGTTTAGTGGGTTTAGCGTGGTTTAATGTGTAGGGTTTAAGGTTTATTGTTTATGGTTTACTGTTAGTGTTTATGGTTTATGTTTTAGGGTTTAGGATTTTAGGTTTATGGTTTTAGGGTTTAAAATTTAGGGTTTATAGGTTTTGATTTATAGTTTACGGTTTAAGGTTTAGAGTTTTTGGTTTATAGTTTAGGGTTTAGGGTTTAAGGTTTAAAGGATATGATTTTAGAGTTTATGGGTTAGGTGTTAGGGGTTTAAGGGTTAAGAGGACGAAAGTTAATGTTTAAGAGTTAATGGGACGGGGTTAGGGTTTAGGACATTTTGTGTGAAAATATATGTTAACAATTTGAAATACTATTATTAAAATAAATTTAAAGTTTTTTGGTATATGACTGATTTATTTTAATTTATATATTAAATAATTTGAAACTTTATATAATTTTCAATATTTCAAATTTTATCTAATTCTTTTAAATATTATTTAAATTTTAAAAATTACTTATCTAAATGAAAAATTAAAACTATTATTTAAAATAATTTTAAAGTTTTTGGGTATATAACTGATTGTTTTTAATTTATATTATTTTTATATTATATATTAAATAATTGTAATTTTTAAAGACATTAGCGGCGTTTTGCTTAAAAAACGCCGTAAAAGATATGTTTAAAGAAAATGATGCCGTTTTTTTTAGAATTTTAGTGGCTTTTTACGGTAAAAGCATACAATAGGTTTCGCTTTTAGCGACGCTTTGATTAAAAATGCATAAATGTTAAATTATTTTGGGCAAAAGCGATTGTCGTTTTGCTCTCTTGTTTTGTAAGATTTTAAATTTTATCTAATTCTTTTAAATATTATTTAAATTTTAAAAATTATTTATTTAAATGAAAAATTAAAATACTATTATTTAAAATAATTTTAAAATTTTTGGGTATATAACTGATTATTTTCTAATTATATTGTTTTTATTTTATTTATTAAATAATTGTAATTTTAAAGGCCTTAGCGCGTTTTGCTTAAAAACGCCGAAAAGATATGTTTAAATAAAACGTCATTGCTTTATTAGAATTTTAGTGGCATTTTATGATAAAACGCATAATAGGTTTCCTTTTAGCGGCGCTTTGGTTAAAAACGCATAAATGTTAATTATTTTGGGCAAAACTGTCGTCGTTTTGCTCTCTTGTTTTTACCCGACGATACTTACATTTTTTCCCATTTCGTTCTCCTAACTTCATTTCCCCCTTTTCCCGCTCTTAAATCCCTAAAATATCATCCCTTTTTCCCCATTCGACATCCGAAATCCCTAACGTAATAACCCTTTTTCCCCAATTTCAAATCCCTAAAGTTCACCCTTCCTACCGCCATTGATTTCCCATCTATAAAAATCGCTTAACAAGGGCAAGGGTTTCGTGGTTACGGTATTTAATGATATTTGTGTATTAGTATTAGTTTATGTTATTGATTTAGCCATTTTTTGCAAAAAATATGTTTTGATCTTGATTACTAGTTTTTTTCTGATATTTATGCTTTGATTTCAATCACCTAGAAACTAATTGTGCGGGTAAAGAAGCCGAACCCTGGTTCGAATCAGGTGGAAGCTATCCGCCTTCGCGTAAGCCTTTTCATGTGTTTCTTTCTTCTTCTTTTTTAATCTATTCATTATGCTATATAAAGTTTTTTATTGTATAGTCTGCTAATAATCTTATAAGATATTTTAATTTTCAGCTTTTGTAATAAAGTTGAAATGGAGATATGATATGAATGGAGAAGCAATAGTTTATTTATTTATTTTTTTTTTGGTGTTATTCTTTGTTCATGGTTCACATATTACTAGCTAGAGTTTTCTTTTCAATGGAGAAGCAATTGTTTTTCTATAAGGATTAAATACTTTCTGAATTCATTAGTCTGATGTTTGAACATTCTATCATTTTTTTAAAGGCCCCTGGATCTTAATTTAAATGTGACCAATATCATGTCATTCAATCCTTATTTGGTCCTATTTAAGAATAATATCTTAACTGAAATACAGAGAGGTGCACTTTACGGACAACAACTGGACATGATTTTGCTTATTGGTTCACTTGCTGTTTTGTGGACTTCTAGTTATAAAAGAAAAACTTTGATTTAGGATTAATGATGATCTTAAACATAATTTTCTTTGTGCATCCAATATTATTTAGGTTGATGCAAGTAGTGGAGTGAGTAATGGTATCGTGCAGGTTGGAAAATGTTCCACATAGAAATATTTAGGAGCTAGACATTTCTAAAAGAAAGTGCTTTTAATGTATGGGTTTAGATAATAACGTGATGATTAAGTGGAGTATTAATTTTGATTTACTTGTGTGCAGATTGAAAAAGTCTCAGGGCCATCAATTATTGATTGGGTGATTGGTCAGCATACTCGCATATTGGAATGGACAAGAAGAGCATTGGAACTTGAGGTTAGTTCCATAGTAGGATACCGTTAATTTATTCTTTTTCTCAGATAGTAGGATGGTATCAATTCATACTGAGACTGTATAGATTTGTACCTGTACATGGTTATGAATTTTTTGAAACAAAAATGAGAAAATGAAACATTTGATAGACTCATATTGACAACTAAACTTGTTGACTTATTTTTTTCTTTGTCTCTAGCTCTTATTTGTTGTGTCTTTGATGTTGTTTAATTTTCCTCCTTTTTTTGTGTTCATTGCACAGACTCACACATATTGTCTTTCTTCTTGCCTCTCTTCTTTTCTTTCTCCCTCTAAAAATATTTTTGTGGTCACAAATTCCTTTGGTTCTATTTTCTTGAGCTACTTTTGTCAATGAGTGATAGAATGATTTTGACCTACCTTTCGAGCCAAGGTAGGTTGTTTTTATCCTTCATTGGATTTGATGCTGATAAATGATAACATGTTTGAATGTATGAAATATAAGTATCCTGTGTTTGTCTTATTAACAGACAGTTACCAAGTTGTTTCAAATTAAAATCACCGGAACTCTAGAACAATGGCTAAACCACATCTTACTTTTTGTAATGTGCAGGATTGGGAGTGTTGTCATTTCATCAAAGGCAAAAGATCAATAGTTGAAGTTTTAGGATATTGGAAGAGGTATGCCATCTCTGGATTTAAGGCCCGTAATTCTCTTATATGTTTTTTAAATGTGGAATTTCCATCTCCATAGATTGCTCTTTGATGCTACTGAGATATCCTTGCCTTAGGAATCTCACCCTTACTAAGTTTCATGAGTGCTAAATAAAATCAGTAAATGCACCTTCAACCGTGAAAGATAGTAATAACTTTTTCATGTATTTGAATTCTATTATTTTATATTTAAATTGTAATAATTGAATCTTATTTGCTTATTTGTATTTTTGGTTTATGCTTTCTTGTTTCTCTTAACTTTGTTAACTTGCGCATGATGGATCAATTCATTTTGGTGTCAAGTATCGGTCCTTTTTAAATCTGCTGAAGCCTGTTCGTAATGTAATTTGAATTATTTATTTGCTGGAAATTGAGATGTTTTATTGCTGTAATTGAGGTCTAAATATGTTGTTAATTGAGGTGTTTAAATTGCTATAATTTTCTCTCTTTATTTTACTTAAAATTGATTGAATTTGGTAATTATATTTTATGAAACTTGAAAATTAGTCTAAGTAGGTAATACAATTATACTTTCCTCCTAAATTAACATTAAAATTTTTAGTTTAGAAAATTATAAGCAAAAAATTAGTTAGCAATCGGCATTCTAAATTTATGTGTTTATTAATAGTTGGACTATATATCCATTATTGTAAAGGACATGAACACAATATACATATGTGTATGTATAATAAAAGTAATAGGTATTTTAAAAAAAGTTATATAAAATAGACATACTAATTTGAATATATGTAAATACATATACATATATTTGTATAAAATTTCATATTAGTGTTTAATAATGTATGTTTAATAATGTATGTGAATAGACTTTTGTTTTAATAAATTTCATATGTATTTGTTACAGATTTGTATTGAGAAAGGTATCCGTACTTTGAAAGTGAGTAGAATTGAAGAGGACTTAGACCGACTACTGAATTGACTATTTTTCTTTCAGTCAAACAATGAGAGTATTAGTTTTTAGTAAATAGCATTTTCTAATTAATCAATAGCATTTGTTAATTCATATGTTGTTTGTATTTCAGTTCTGCTTCCTACTACTCCTGCAACTGTTGGATTGGATTTGGTGGTAATAACTTAACAGGTATAAAATCATTATTATTCTTATTTATATTTATTTTGCTGATTTATATTTATTTGATAGAAAAATATTAGATATTCAATTGTTAGTCAAGATTATTAATCTTTTGTATTTCGATCGCATTTTGCTTCTTGGTGAGAGTGGAGTAGACCATCTTCTTGAAATTATTAAGGTACGTTTTAGTACAAAATTCTGATCAGTAACAGTTATATCGTGATAAATTTGTCCAAATTGCTATCCAAATTGCCGTTTATTATCCTGCTTGGTTGGTATATATGCTGTTTATTATACTGCTGCCCAAAAAAAAAGATTCAAAGTATACAGGCTGGAAACCTAACGGGTTGCCTTATATCTCATTGTAAGATATAACGGATCCTCCCCAGGTGTAACAATGCCACGTATGATGAATCTTAAAGAATTGTTGTCCAAATTGTTGTTTATTATTGCTGTTTATTATTAATAATGTTTGAACAACCTCTAATTTATCGTCCAACTTACATTTCTAATTAACTTTATTTTAACAAATAATAATAATAATAAGACCTAAATTTTAAAATTTGTAAAATAAAATGACTAAAATCATGCATATAAGATGATAGACATTTTTTTTAAAATCAATGTCATGTATGATGAATCTTAAAAACATTTTGTTTTAAAATCAAATTCTTTAAAAAAGATTCAAAGTATATAGGCTAGAAACTTGACGGGTTGCCTTATATCTCACCGTTAGATGTAATGGATCCTCCTAGGTGTAATAAAGACCACGTATGATGAATCTTAAAGAATAAATAACTTACTTAATTTTAAGATCAAATATCATAACTTACATAATTTTAAGATCAAACTTCATAACTTACATAATATATAACTTACAATGCCATGTATGATGAATCTTAAAAAAAATTTGTTTTAAAAATCAAATTCTTTTTAAAAAAAAGATTCAATGTATATAGGCTAGAAACCTGATAGGTTGCCTTATATCTCACTGTTTGATATAATGGATCCTCCCTAGGTGTAACAATGCCACGTATGATGAATCTTAAAGAATACATAACTTACTTAATTTTAAGATCAAATTTCATACCTTACATAATTTTAAGATCAAATTTCATAACTTACATAATTTTAAGATCAAACTTCATAACTTACATAATTTACATAACTTACATAGTACTCGCTTATACATATGATCATATCATTACTTACATAAATTATAAATTAACAATTTACAGTGTAATTTCATCATCAACTTTAGACTTCAAATACTACTTAAATGGATAGGACTTGGATGAATTTGTCAAGGGTAAGCAACGACTATCAAAATGGAGTAGAAACTTTTCTGAATTTTGCATTTCAAAATGCAAGCCAAGAGAATATGATTCTTTGCGGTAAGAAGTGTTGCAATATCAATTGGCATTATCGTGAAGTTGTCCACAAACATCTAGTTGTTGATGGCTTTGTCCGGGGGTACAAAAAATGGATTTTTCATAGAGAGTGTACATCTAGTGGAGCATCTTCATCGATGAATATGGGTTATCCTCATAGTGGGTACAATCAGAATGTTAGCAAAGATAACATGGAAGGCATGTTGCGGAATGCTTTTAATATGCGCAGTGATGGTTTGCAATCATTTCCACTTGACTTGGGTGTAACCGATGATTATAATTTTGGTGGAAATACTTTAACCGAAGGGGGAAGAAGTGTACCTGATGAACAGCCAAATGAAAAAGTGGCAAGGTTCTACATGTTACTTGGTGAAATGAACGAAGAACTGTATTAGGGATCTAAATTTTTAAAACTGTCTTTCAGATTCGTCTTTTCACTTGAAATGTTTGGGAGGGTGGACCGAAACTCTTTGACAAAGTTGTTAGAGTTTCTCGGAGAAATGTTCTGCTTATGAAAATCTCTCAATCTTCCAAAGACATGAAGAAACTGATCAAAGATTTGGGCTTTGGCTACAACAAAATTCATAGTTGCCCAAATGACTGCATGTTGTATTGGGGCGACCGGAAAAACCAACAGTGCTGTCATGTATGCGGTCAATCCCGTTGGATGAATGGAAATACAGAGGATGATAACGAGGATGAAAATGATACACAGTCAAGGAAGCAGCCAGTTAAGATTTTGCGGTATTTTCTGCTAATACCAATGCTTCAAAGGCTTTTCATGTCATCGAAGACAGTCGAGTTAATGACGTGGCACCATGATGGACGAATCGATGATAGAATGTTAAGGCAACATGCAGATTCTTTAGCTTGGAAATCATTTGACTCCAAATTTCCAAGCTTTACAAGCGATCCTCGGAGTGTGAGACTGGGGCTAACATCTGATGGATTTAACCCTTACAAAATCATGAGCACTGCGTACAGTACTTGGCCTGTGGTCTTGTTCCTTACAATTTGCCTCCATGGGTTTGTATGAAATAATTATCCTTTATCTTGTCTATGATTATCCCTAGAGAGAAAGGGCCCGGGAATGATATTAACATATATTTGCAGCCACTTATTGAAGAGCTAAAACAATTATGGGCTGGTGTTGAGACTTACGATGTACTGAGAAAGGAGAGCTTCAATTTACGTGCAGCTTTGATGTGGACTATTAATGACTTCTCAGCCTATGCCAATTTATCTGGTTGGAGTACCAAGGGACGTTATGCTTGTCCTTGTTGTGCTACGCAAACATGTTTGCAATGGTTATATAATGGAAAGAAGTTCTCTTACATGGGGCATCGCCGGTGGTTATCGAAAAACTATAGATTTAGATTTTAGGTACTCAGTTTGACTGTACTGAAGAGTTCGGAGAAGCTCTTTCGCAGACCGGTGGATCCGAAATATTGTTCATGTTGAAAGATATGAATTTCATTTATGGGAAGATGAATCAACTGGCCAACACGTAAAGAAATAGAAGATCAAGGGATGAATTTGATGATGAATCTGATGAAGAGGATGATCCTAATGAGGCAGACTTGTGGAAAAAAAGAAGTATTTTTTTTTGAGTTGTCTTATTGGGAGCATCAGATTTTACGCCATAATCTTGATGTCATGCACATTGAGAAAAATGTCTGCGAGAACATCATTGGGACTATTTTGAATGTCGATGGAAAATCGAAAGACAATCTTCAGAGTCAACTTGATTTAGTCCACATGGGAATTCGGTTTGAGCTTCATCCCCAAGCACTTCCAAATATGAAATATCGGTTGCTGCCTGCTACTTTTTCAATGTCGAATATGGAGAAAGAAGTGTTCTGTATGGTGTTGAAGGATATAAAGGTCCCAGATGCGTATGCATCAAATATATCTTGATGTGTGAGTCTTAAAGATCGAAGACTATATGGCTTAAAATTGCATGACTATCACATCTTGATGCAAGACCTACTGCCAGTTGCTATGCGGTGTTGTATGTCGAAAAAGGTGATGTCTTGTGTAATTGAACTGTCCAATATAATTAAAGGCATTTGTGGCAAAGTTTTGGATGTTCAAGAACTGGAGACACTACAAGATCGAGCCGCATTGACTTTATGCAATCTAGAGAAGATCTTCCCGCCTTCCTTCTTCACAATTATGGTGCACTTGTTAATTCATCTCCCTCGTGAAGCAATACTTGGTGGACCCGTTTTCTATCGATGGATGTATCCCATTGAAAGGTCTTAATTTATTTGTAAATTATTCCTTCATTCACCTAAATGCCTTTAGTTGCAACTTTTGATAATGTTCTATACTGTGTTTAGGTTCCTATCCAAATTGAAGTCTTACTGCTGCAATAAATGTTATCCGAAAGGATCAATTGCCGAAGGCTACTTGGCAGAGGAATGTATGACTTTCTGTTCGAGGTATTTGGAAGATGTTGAAACAAGAATGAACAGACCAAGTAGAAATGCTGGGCTCACAAATCATAACTTGGCCGAAACTTATTTATTTCAAAGTTTCGGAGAACCAATCGACAAAGTCAAAATTGCAAAATTAGACGATAGATCGTGGGCCCAAGCACATCGATACGTTCTTTTTCATCACGAGTCAATGGAACCATTACGCAAGTAAGTTGTAGAATTTGATAAATATTCATCAATTATAATTTGTCTGTCTTCTAACAAAGTAAACCTTTTTTTAACATAGTGAGTACAATCAAATATTGAGAGCTAGTTCATGGTCTCGAAGATTACATCGACAAGAAATTAATAAGTTGTTCATAGAATCATTTCATGAATGGTTAAGCCAAACGGTATGCAATTGAAATTTTCATTGACAAGTAATAATGTTTTCTCATTACATTTATAATTACTCAATTTACTTTCGATTCAATAGGTTTGGAGTTGGAATGAAGTAAATGATGAAGTTAAATGGCTTTTACAAGGTCCAAATAGAATAGCAAAAAGATATAGTGCCTTCCTCATCAACGGATACAGATTTCATACAAGGTATCGCGAGAGATTGAGGAGAACCCAAAATTGTGGAATTGTTGTTAATTCTTCAATGACAAGTTATGCTAGTGCTAGGGACAGTAATCATGTCGAGGGGAATCTGGAGTATTACGGACTTATTACTGACATCATTGAGTTGGATTATTACGGAAAATGGAAAGTTGTCTTATTTCGAGGTGATTGGGCTGATGTGAATACAGCTCGCGGAATTAAAAATGATCAATATGGTTTTACAATGGTAAATTTCTCTCGATTTATTCACACCAAAGAACAACTGATAGACGAGCCGTATGTGTTTTCTTCTCAAGTGAAACAAGTTTTTTTACTCAGAAGATCCAACTGGTAAGGGTTGGTATGTTGTACTTCGAAACACCCCTAGAGACTTGTTCGACATGGGCAATAGAAGTAGAGATGACATCGTCGAAAGATCAGAAACTCTGCCTTTTCCAGAACAAAACTTAAATGAAAATATCCCTAGTACTAGTACACAATTTCAATGGGTTCATCAGGACGTGGACGAAGATATTTACGAATTATGATGTAGTAAGATTTTACTATTTATTTATTTATATGTAATATTATAATTTCAATCTTGGTCATTTTATATAATTTAACTATTTTATATGTACCATTATTGTTTTCATTTGTTACTAAAATTTCAACTATGTTATGTGTATTGCGGAAAAATGAGTAGAAGAAGATTGCGAGATTTAAATATTGCATGCGAATATCAGAAATTCAAGAGGGTAATAGCGAACACCAAACAATTCTTGGATCCTCGAGTGTGCCTGACATAGATGATGAGCTTGCAGAATTACAAAGTAATGTTAAGTTTATTTTACATGCATGTTGACTTTTATTATTGACTCATTTTTCAATTTTAATATAACAATAATATATCATTGTGCAGTTGAGAGTGGTGGGACGCGTAGAGGTCGCGGACGATTTTGCTTAGAGATTTATACGAATTAAATCCCGTCGAGCATGTGAAAGTAAGGAGAAATAAATATGGCCACTTTGCTGGCCTCAAGCTCGACTTCTAGCAAAGCTATATGGGCATTATTGCACGGAATGCAGATATGTTGCCCATCAATTACGAGTCATGGCATCACATGCCTAATGCAAACAAAAATCAAGCTTTATTGGGAAGTTTCAATTTATATTTACTTTCTAAACTTATGTTTTTTAAGGAGAGATTTGGTTTGGAGGTCTCCTATGACTATATAAAGAAGACATTGGAAAAAAAATGAAGAGACCATAAAAGCACACTGAAAAAAGAATATTTTAATAAAGAAATAAGCCTCGAGGATAAATTGCGAAATGTCCCGCCTGGAACGTTGAGGTATCAATGGGAAGATGCGGTTTAGGTTTTGGAACTCAAAGAAAGGACAAGTATTACCTAGTTTTAAACTCTTATAAATTTTTCGTTTATAGTATATACTATATACGTAATAATAATTTCATTATGTAGGATCTGTGAGTGTTGGAACGAGTAGCGGTGTAAACAAAAATTCACGCATTACCAGTAGGTCGAGAAGTTTTGCTTCAGAATGGGCCGAGATATTATAATTTATTAATTATGTCAAATATTAATGACTTTATACTATTAAATTATATTTTACTACTACACCGTAGAAGTCTCCACCCCAAAAAGTTGGACGCGTTTAGCTTTTGACATTACGCATAAAAAGAATGATGGGTCTCCGATAACATCCAAGCTAGAGAGATTATGGTATATTTACTTAATAAAATTTGATTTATTATAAATATTTATAATGTTTACTTATAATAGTTTAATTATTCGTTAGTATTTTTAAATTAATAATGTTAACATATGTTGCATTCATTCTTATTGTATATTTCGCTTCTAACTTTTTGATTGATTTATCAGGAGAAACTAAAGGAGAAGAAGGCACAATATGAAGCAGCTGCTTCGAGTGATAGTTATGTTAATCTTAAGGATATCGATAACAGAATTATTACCGATGTTTTGGGTCCTAAAAGGTATGGTCGGAATTTTTATGCTGCATTTGCTATTTTTGGTGAAATTATATGCTACATTTGTCGCTTTTTTATTATCGATGTTTTGGGTCCCAAAGGTATGGTCGTGAGATTTCAAGGATCCGTGTTACCGCCCAATATTTTGATCCTGCTCCCACCAAAGACATGCCTTCTGGTAGTCAAGCTCAAGCTGAAGTTTAGAAGTTAAAAGACCAAATATCTCATATGCAAGCGAGCACGGTTCAGCAATTGTTGAGGTTGAAAGAAAATATGAAGAACTTCGAGTGGATGCAAAGAATGAGGAGGCAACGCAAGCAATGATGGCAACAGAGCAGAGCAAAAAATACGATGAGCTCCAAATCTGACTTTCAAGAGATGATGCAGATGTTTCAAAGAATGCAGGTTTCCATTTTAGTCCCTTAGTTTCTCTTTGTAGTATTATTTTTAACATTGTTACATTTAACATTATTGTAAGAATAGTTTCAATTATACTTCATTTATTAATTTACATCACATATCTATTATTAAATTTGAAGTATCATTTAGATTTAATACTTTTGGTGAGATTTAAATGCTACATTTACTATTTTGGGTTGAAATTATCTGCTTTTGGTTGGTTTTAATGCAGGAAGGGTAGGATAATGGAGAAATTGACAATTGCAAATCTGTGCAAATTAGCGGCATTTGCGGAAAAATGCCGCTTAAAGTAACGAGACTTTTAGAGGCGTTTGTAGGAAAAGCACCGCTAAAAGTCTTGACTTTTTAGCAGTGTTTGTGGGTAAAGCGCTGCTAAAAGTCAAGACTTTTAGCAGCATTTTCCCCCTTAAACGCGCTAAATTTTTACGGCGCTTCCTTTAGCGGCATTTTTTGTGGCACTTTTAAAAATGCCCCAAAGA
This sequence comes from Gossypium rotundifolium, assembly GCA_025506655.1. Classification (NCBI taxonomy): domain Eukaryota; kingdom Viridiplantae; phylum Streptophyta; class Magnoliopsida; order Malvales; family Malvaceae; genus Gossypium; species Gossypium rotundifolium. The sequence continues at coordinate 1,357,033 of CP106726.1, forward strand.
CTATTAGTGGCGCTTATAAACGCCGCTAAAAGCAACAAAAAAATGCCGCTAAAATTCTGTTTTAGTGTAGTGTCAAAATTTTATGAAAACTATTTTTCGAGTAAAGTTCATTTCTGCATTAATCTGAAAAATAATTATGTGAAGTACCGAGTCTCTAACGTTGATCCTGTAAGTACTTCTGACTTAGATAAACCTTAGTTTAGAAAACTTTGAAATGATTAGAACTATACTAGGATAGTTAGAGACCGAAACATCTCTATAAATTCTTTACCTACACCTATTTTCGAGATCGAGTCTCAAAGTTATTCGACCGGGGACAATACATTGTCCCAAGCCATGCATTTTGGATAGGCCTCCGGTTCTAGGAGTCGTGGGTTTATAACTAAACGAATCCGGTCTAACAGTCCTGATTTATTTATGGGTGTCATTGGAGTCGCCCCAACTATGGTCGAATATTAGTTAGAGGCCATAGAGAGGATTATGAACGATATTAATTGTACCTTGGGCATAAATTGAAGGGCATGATCTTTGTTTCACAATCGTGTGTATCGGTGGTGGTTGATGGTTGAGAAGGGTACTTAGCCAAATTAGATTATGTGGGATCATTTTAAGAGCGCCTTTCAGAGTAAATATGTGGAGGAAGGTTAGGTGGATGCTCGAAACGTAAGTTTATGAGCCTTACTCAGGGGAACGAGACTATGGCTAAGTATGAGGCAAAATTCTTGAGACCAAATAGATATGCTTGTGGGTTTCTATCAAATAACTACGATAATTGTATCCGTTTCGAGGAAGGGTTAAGCGATAATCTCATGATTCTGATAGCTCTGTAGTGGGAGCGAGTTTTTGTTGTCTTAGTGGAAAATTCGAAAATTATTGTAGAGGTTAAGCGTATTGAGCGCGAAAATAGGGATCGTGGGAGATGCAAGAATAAGAAGGATTTAGAGCCTTCTAATTCTATTTCGAGGCCTAAAAAATGGGACAGATCTGATAGGCCTCCGATGGTTGGGGTTTTTATTGCTCCTGTTGTGGTTCAACCGTGTAGAGATTATGGTAAACGCTATTCGGGTGAATATTGAAGGTTAGGAGCTTGTCTGCGATGTAGGTTGGTGGTACACCATATCAAGGATAAGGCCAAATTCCTAAGACTATGATATCGAATGACTATGATAAGTGTATCTGTTTCGAGGAATTGTTAAGCGATAATCTCAAGGTTCTGATGGCTCCACAGAAGGAGCAGGTTTTTGTTATCTTAGTGGAAAATACGAGAATCGTTAAGGAGGTTAAGCGTAGTGAGCGCGAAAATAGGGATCGTGAGAGATGTAATAATAAGAAGGATTCGGAGCCTTCTAATTCTATTTCAATGCCTAAAAAATGGACAGAACTGATGGGCTTTCGAGGGTTGAGGTTATTGTTGCTCCTATTGTGGTTCAGTCGTGTAGAGATTGTGATAAACTTCATCCAGGTGAATGTTAGAGGTTAGGAGCTTGTTTGCGATGTGGGTTAATGGTACATCGTATTAGGGATTTTCGACAACGTTCTGATCAAGTGCAAGCTCCAGCTTTGGGTTTAGTTCAGCCTCAGCGGGTAGCTCAGCAACCATCTATAGGTCATGGTCTGGCCAGAGGTGGTAACGGTATGGGTAGAGGTCATAGAGCACTAGACAAAGGTGCTAATTAGATTGAGGCTAGGCAGCCTGTATAAGTATATGTGGCTATATGCCGTAAGCACAAAGATGTTGTTGATGTTATCACTGGTATGTTCTTCATTCATACTGCTCCCTAGGATCAACACGCTCTTATATAGCAAGTTTGTCTCTATGAACATGGGGTATTGTCTATTTAGAGCACTTCTAGAGAGATTATTGTGATTAGTCCATTGGGTCAGTCAGATTGGGTTAACAGGCTTTATAGGAATGTATGTTGGAAATACAAAGGGTTGTGTTTCCAGCTAATCTAATGGAGTTGTTATTTAGAGAATACGATTTAATTCTAGAAATGGACCTGCCTGTGGAGCATCGAGTCAACTTGGATATTATTATAAAATTATGTTTCGAGATCCGAGGGTGATATAGAAGTGGTTATGATCGATGAGCGCCGAGATTACCTATTTAATATGATCTCCGCCTCGTGGTCGAAAAGTTAGTTTAGAAAGGATGTAAGGCATTTCTAGCCTATGTGTGATTCGCTTTTGTGAATTTCTCTTAGAGAAATTTGAACTGATAAGGAGTTTTCAATTGTCTTTTCAAGGAGTTTTTGAGTTTGCCTCTAGATCGAGAGGTCGAGTTTGGTATTGAGGTTTTACAGGAACAACTTTAGTGTCCATTGATCTCACCGATGGCACCAAAGTATATTTTTAAACTAAAGGGTTAGCTTTAGGAACTTCCCGATCGAGTGTTCATTCGCCTAGTGTGTCATTGTGGAGGCAACTTGCCTCTTTTGTTAAGAAGAAATGTGAGACTATACGAATGTGCGAAATTGCCATCAACTAAATAAATTAATCAGAAAGAATAAGTACCCACTTCAAGATCCATGATTTGTTGGATCAGTTTTGTAGGGCTTCTGTATTCTCCAAGATAAATCTTTGTTATGGGTACCATCAGCTTAAGATTAAGGAGGTCGATGTCCATAAGACACTTTTAGGACTCATTATGGTCACTAAACTTCCTAATCATACCCTTTGGTTCAACAAATGCTCCAGCTGCATTCATGGATCTTATTAACTGGGTCTTCTAGCCGTTTCTAGATCAGTTCATCGTGGTCTTCATTGACGACATTCTAGTATACTTTAAAACTGATGATGATCATGATTAGCATCTTAGAGTAGTTGAAACACCCCAAACCTGGCCCACGAGCCTTGACCGGATCTGGTATGTTCCTTGAGTAAAACTTTTCAGAACTTGTCTGTTACTTTGCAAAAGTTGAGTGGTTTTGAAGAAAAATTTGTTTGAATTGAGTTCAATTGAAAACATTGCTATTCTTGAAGTCAGGGATTTATAAAAAATTTGTTTTAAAGTTTACCTTTTTAAGGAAAAGTTACTTAATCCTTAATTTAATAAATATCGTATCATACTAAAATAATTAAAATGCATGAATAAACAGTTTAATACTTATGGCCTTATTACATCAAAACAAATCCCAAAATAATTCAAAACACTTAAGTATAGAAAGTCCAAAATAAAATAAACGCTGAGCTGTGCATGGCCACCACTAAGTTCCTGCTAACCCGGTCCATCACTGAGCGTCACCTGAAAAATATCCCACAACGGGTAAGTCAAACGGACTCAGTATAACCACCAACACAAAATCCCAACGATTTAGGCATATCACCATACATATATATATATATAGCAATTATAGATAATGATGCAATCCCAACCCAAACCCGGATAACCATCCGCTACACATCACCCGTACCAACCATCACACCGTGGGGACTACTAAGTCGACCCTCCATCCGCTACACATCATCGAAGGCGTCAGCATTTACATGCACATCGCCTTTATAATTTCGTGGCATAGCCACCAGATAATATTTTGTGACGTAAGTCACCATATTCGCATTTCGTGACATGAGTCACCACATACAGATATTGTGGTATAAACCACCAGATCACTTCCCCTTTTCATATCACCCATATGCCCCATGTCATACAAATCATGCCAATAGCTTATCTTATGCTTTATTCACATTCACATAGCTTTCACATGTGTGCCATAACAGATATTCATAATATTATAACCACAATAGTAGTAGGTTAACGTATTGAGTACTTTGTACCATTGCATGGTACCCTTAGCCACATTTTACATATTCTTATTAACACATTTATTAAAACATTACCATAAATCTATTAAGACTTAGGGTTAGGGCTACACACCTAGTTTACTAGCGTATTCGCTGAAATCCAGAAAATCCCAATCTAATGCTTTAGATCCTTAGTTCCTACATTCGGCCAATCACTTAGTGTTTTAGCAAAAAGCTTTTCGGCTAAATAATCAAATCCTGAAGGATTATTGCAACCAAAATCCTTACCTTGCTACCTATTTGATTACTAATCAAATCCAAACTTTGTGATGTTCCTCTGCAATCGGCCAACTCATCAATCACTTAACCGGTTAGTTCGGCTTTTGAACGAAATAAGAAATGATCTAAGTCACTAAATATGGCCTTGGCGAATATCACATGCACTTACCTTGTGGATCTAAATCCCAAATATCACTTGTCCTTGGTCTCGTCAAATCCCTACAAGCACTATGTCAAATCCAATTCCAACATTTGAATACATGGCCTTCGCCTAATCTTTCACCTTACTTACCTTAGGTCTGAAATCCCGAATGATCTCCCTAGAAGTCGGCTACTATGGAAATCCCGAAATCTCCTTCTTAGATTCAGCCAAAGAACAGTAAAAGGGGTTAGATTCCAACTTTCGGCTAAGAGAATTAAAAAGAAGGAAATCGAATAACGTTAGAGCTTACCCTTACTATAGAAATCGACTGCCCCCTTGCTTGCACCCACAGAGAGATTCGGCTTTAGGCTAGGTGTTTGATCAACCAAGTTTTGGCTTTTGGTGTTTGGTGAACAATCGGCTATGGCTAGGAAAAGTCTTACTTTCAGCTTTTGGGGAGTTGTGGAAAGAAGAAGAGAAGAAAAGAAATATTCGGCCTTAACAAATGGAAGAAAAGATGAGAAAGAAAGATGGTAGATTCGGCTCACCTTAAACAAATGAGAAAAACAATTGACCCTAATGGTCTTAGGATGATTCAGCCAAGGTCTAATGAGAGGAAAATAGTGAATTTTGGTGAGGTTTGCTTATGGAAGAAAAAGGATTGAAAGCTTATGAGAGAGTGGAACAAATTTCGGTAGAAGAGAATGGCCAAAACATCACTTTGATAGCCTTAAACTTTCGGCACCCAGCTTCCCTTGTTTGACCGAATTATGCCACCCCTAGAGTCCTATATTCGGCCACTTGCTCCCCTCTCTACCTTATCCCTTAATCCCCTCCTCCTTAGCCGAATCCTCCACACTCCAACCCCATCTATACTTCCTTCCCCCAGAGTCTATATGCCGTCCACTATTACTCCCCATTGCCGCAAAATAAAAGCTCCCTTTTTGCTTCCCTTGTGGCTCGAACCCAGGCCCTACTACACAACTTGTGGCATCATTTCTTAGGGCTTTAAGTGGCGCCTCCTTGCCACTTTGCCAAGCCCATTTCCATGTCCAATTTCCCTTACAATTTTTCTTAAGGCCTATCAAGCTTAGCTCCCTCTTTAAACTTAAAATCAAATAATTTATAAGGCATTCTCCTACATTCTACTGTTCCCAAAATTCATAAAACACATTCATAATATACACAGGCATACAAGTACATGCAATTAAGCAAAAATGCACAAGCCCTAATTCTCGGATATTATAGTTCTTAAAATAATTTCGACCTCGAAATTACAGCTAGATTAGGTGGGGGTATTGTTGTCGCATTGCTTCTTCCTGGTTCCAAGAAGCTTCCTCCGATCCATGGTTACGCCCACAACACTTTGACCGAGAGACCGATTTCTCCAAGCACCTTCACATCTCGCCTCTAATCTGATCGCTCTTCCTCATAGGCGATCCGGTCTCGGCTCCACCTCTTCAACCGGATTATATGAGTTGGATCTAATCGGTAATGACGTAGCATCAAAACATGGAATACATTGTGCATCTGCTGCAATTCTGAAGGCAACTCTAACTGGTATGCCACTGATCCAACTCGCTTCAATACCCGATAAGGTCCTATAAACCTGGGGCTTAACTTCCCATTGCGACTAAATCTCATTACCTTTTTCCAAGGCGAAACTTTAAGAAACACATAGTTTCCTACAGCGAACTCGATCTCCTTCTGTTTAAGATCTGCGTATGACTTTTGCGGGTCAGATGCCTCCTTCAACCGTGTCCAAATCACCTTAACCTTTTCTTCTGATTCTGCCACAATTTCTGGACCTAAAATTTGACGTTCTCCCAACTCTGTCCAACATGTAGGAGTGCGACACTTTCATCCATACAATGCTTCGTATGGTGCCATCCGTATACTTTCCTGATAGCTATTGTTGTACGCAAATTCCGCTAAAGGCAAAAACTCTTCCCAACTCCCTCTGAAGTCTAATACACAGCCCTCAGCATATCCTCTAACACTTGGATCACCCGCTTAGACTGGCAGTCCGATTGTGGATGAAATGCCATACTAAAGTCTAATCTGGTGCCCAAAGCTTGATGTAGTGCCTTCCAAAACTGAGACGTAAACCTCGGATCCCTATCCGAGATAATCGACATCGGCACCCCGTGCAGCCTTACAATTTCCGTAACATACAACCTTGCCAATTTTTGTAGGGAATAGTCAACCCGCACGGGAATGAAATGCGCGGACTTTGTCAATCGATCCACTATCACCCATACCGAGTCCTTCTTAGTAGGCGTAAAGGGAAGCCCACTAACGAAGTCCATGGTAATTCTCTCCACTTCCACTACGAAATCAGATGGGTCAGAGTAACCTCGACAGAACTTGGTGTTCAGCCTTAACTCGCTGACACGTTAAGCACTTCCCTACCAATTCGGTAACTTCCCGCTTAAGACCAGGCCACCAAAACTGTCCCTTTAGATCCTTGTACAATTTACTTCCTCTAGGATGCTTAGCATAAGGGCTACTATGCGATTCCTGAAGAATTTTCTGCCTTAACTCCTCGTTCTTTGGCATACAGGCCTTACCCTTGAAGCACAATACTCCATCGCCATTAACACCATAGTCCTCCAACTCCCCACTCTGTACTTGCCGTAGCTTAGCACTTAGATCATCATCCATCAACTGACTCTCTTTCACCTCATTCAGCCATGTCGGCTTCACTTGCAATTCTGCCAATAAACTTCCATCATCATAGAGGCTTAAATGTGTGAACATTGCCCTTAACTCTGTCACTACCTTCCGACTTAGGGCATCTGCCACCACATTCGCCTTGCTCGGGTGATACTCTATAGAATAATCGTAGTCCTTCAATAATTCCACCCACCTTCGCTGTCTCAGGTTTAGCTCTTTCTGAGTCAGCAAATACTTCAGGCTCTTGTGGTCCGTGTAGATCACTGACTTTTCCTATATAAGTAGTGCCTCCACACCTTAAGAGCAAAGACCACTACTGTCAATTCCAAGTCGTACGTCGGGTAGTTTACCTCATGTGGCCTTAATTGTCGAGACGCATAAGCAACTACTTTCCCGTCTTGCATAAGGACACCTCCCAATCCTGTATGGGAAGCATCACAATACACCACGAAATCCTTCTGCGCTCAGTCAATTAAAGCTCGAGCTTCACCAAGACTCTCCTAAGCTTCTCAAAGCTCTCCTGTTGCCTATCACTCCATACGAAAGGTACCTCCTTCCTTAGTAACTTTGTCAAAGGTGCTGCGATCGACGAGAACCCTTCTACAAACCTTCTGTAATAGCCTGCTAATCCCAAGAAACTACAAACTTTAGCCACGGAATTAGGTGGTTTCCAATCCAATACTGCCTCAATCTTCCGAGGATCCACCTTTATCCCTTCAGTAGACACTACGTGTCCTAAAAACGTAACTTCCTTCAGCCAAAATTCGCACTTGCTGAACTTGGCATATAGCTTTTCCTCCCTTAACACTTGCAACACAACTCGGAGGTGCTCATCATGTTCATCCTCAGACTTCGAATACACCAAAATAACGTCTATGAACACAACAACGAACTGGCCCAGATAGGGTTGAAAAACCCGGTTCATCATGTCCATGAACGCGGCTGGGGCATTTGTCAATCCGAACGGCATTACCAAGAACTCATAATGCCCGTACCTTGTCCGAAAAGTTGTCTTATGGATATCAGCCTCCTTTACCTTAAGCTGATGATATTCAGACCTTAGATCTATCTTTGAGAATACTGCGGCCCCCTTAAGCTGATCGAACAAGTCGTCTATTCTTGGCAAAGGGTACTTGTTCTTGATGGTCAGCTTATTCAATTGACGATAATCTATGCACATACGCATAGTTCCATCCTTCTTCTTCACAAATAAGACCGGTGCTCCTCATGGAGACATACTAGGTCGAATAAACCCACAGTCTAGCAGCTCTTGGATTTGAGCCTTGAGCTCAACCAACTCCTTTGGTGCCATTCATGCGGGGCAATTGACACGGAGAGTCGCATGCGGCAAAGAAGTCAATTCTGAACTTCACCTCCCTGTCCAGGGGTATTCTAGGTAATTCCTCTGAAAAGACATCCACAAATTCTCTTATGGTTCTAACTCCACTAACTCCCCCTTCTTTTGCATCCAACGCACTAACGAAGGCCAAAAATGCCTTGCACCCTTTCCGAACCATCTTATCAGCCTTTAATGCAGAAACTACGTTAGACAAGTAGTTCCTTCTTTCTCCTATCATAATTACCGCCTTATCCTCCGGCGTCCTTAACTCCATTCGCTTAGTTGCGCAATCCAAAATAGCCCAATGTTCCACTAGCCAGTCCATGCCAAGGATGAGATCAAATTCTCCGAAGGGTAGTTCCATCAAGTTGGCGGAAATATTATTCCTTGGATCTCTAGAGGTACACTCTGAAATATCTTATTCACCACTATAGTTTGACCAAGGGCTTACTACGATCATCTCCTATTAGATGCAGTGGAGGCTATGCCTAGTGTTTCAACTACTCTACATGCAACATAAGAGTGGGTAGAGCCAACATCAATTAAAGTAAAGTATGGCTTGTCGCCTATAAGGAACGTGCAGTTAGGACATCCGGCATGTCTCCATCCTCCCTCCATGAATCGCATACACCGCACTCCACCGCCTCTCCTCCGTGTTACCAACACCTCCGTCTCGTGTTCCCGTCCTCTACTGAACCATTACCTCTGCGCACGAACCCACGACCTGCGATGGTCATTGTCTTCCTCTTCTAGCTTTGATTAGGACCTTGACTTAATGGTCGGCCTCCTTCAGTTCTCATAGGACAGTCCTTAATCATGTGGCCTTTGGACCCACACTTAAAACATCCTCCTGTCCTCTTCCAACACTCTTCCAAGTGCATCTTTCCACATTGGCCGCAAGTACAGTACTATCCTCCCGTAGCAGCCTGCTGACCTCGTGGCCCATCACGTCTAGGCCTCTTTTGCACATTCCTTGATGACCCTGATGATCCAAAGCCTCTCTTTTGCCTATTCCAGTCCGTATTCTGTCTCACTGAGTCCTTAATCCCTTTGGCTACCTTAGCCTTTTCCACCAACACAGTAAATTCTCGCTCCTACTGTAGAGCTATCAATAACCTCAGATCATCCCTCAGTCCGTCCTCAAACCAGACACACCGCTCATGCTCTATCGACACAATACCTCGAGTATAACGGCTCAAATTTTAAAAATTTCGCCTCGATTCCGCTACGGACTTATTCCCGAACCACCCTAAAAATGCCTTCCTCTCAGCATCCACATAACTAGTTCCAATGTACTTCTTCCGATATGCGCCTTAAAATATTCCTGTAAGATCATCATGGCGGACCATCCCGAATCGTGAGCCACCATTGGTATGACTCATCACGAGTAGCAACACTACCCCTTTCAGTTTCTCCTCGGTAGTCAGATCCAAGTCGTCCATAATCCGTTCCGTCACCTCTAACTAATACTCAGCCGTATTGGGCGCCACACCAGATACTCCACGAAAAAACTCAGCTCCATTGGCTCGAAGTCGCTCAGGTACCGACTTTCGAGCTCCCATGCCTCCACCTGCTCCAACCACCCTTTCCAAAACTCATAGCATCGCCTGTGATACTGCATCATCCCCCGTCTGATCTTGATATTCCACATCAGCGACTGGTGGTGGTGGCATTTCATTTTTGGACCCTTGTCTGGACCTAACGGGCTCCGACACGGTCATTTGGCCTCTACCACTGACCACGCACGCGTTCGACCACGCCCCTAGAATTCATGCTTTCGAATCGCGTTTATCTGATTAAAGAATTTTATGAATTAGTTTTGTTCCACTGATTTATCACGAATAGTCTTATGTTTAATAGTTCTAAGGAGTAGTTCTTTCGATTTCATACACATACAGTCTCAATTCAATCATTCAATCATCACATTCATGAACTTGCGTTCATTACAGAAAAAATGTTGTAGTTGTCATTGTTTGTTGTTTTCCACTACCCAGAGGTATTTTCGTAATTTTTATCCTATAGGGGTATTTTGGTAATATTTCAAATTAGGGTATTTGAAAATGTTGCAAAATAGAGATTTTTGATATTTTTACAAAATTGAAATACTTGGTAGGAAAATTTCAAGGGTAAAATAGTAATTTCTGCAATGAGCGTATTTTTTATAATTTCTCAAACCAGGGGCATTTCGACAATTTTTCGCAAAAATATGGTTCCTGGTGATTTTTTCAAAACAAGGGTATTTTAGGAAATTTTTTTATTTTGGGGGTACTTCGGTAACTTTCCACACTGAGGGTATTTTGGTCATTTGTACAGGTTAGGGGTAATTTGGTGATTTTTAAATCAAGGGCACTTGGAATTTTAAAATCATGGTTTGAATGTTGAGTTTCTCAAAACAAGGTGACGGTCCCTTTTGGGTTTTAATTATTGGGTTTAGCCTGTGGCTGAGTCCTCTTGGTTAGGGTGAACCATCACTACGCACCAGGTAGGATTCGAGCGGAGAGGAGGTGAGTCACTAGGACTGCTTAAATACCAACCTCCCCCTAAATCCAATCCTAGACATGCGCACAACGGTTGCCACACCTTAAACTCGGCGACTCAGTCATAGGTTTGTTTAGTTAGACTTTAAGTTTTATGTAACTTGGTGTTGAAGTAGACTAATCCTAGGGTTTAATTCCTAATTTACTAATCTACGTCCCTACGTTTTCCCACATACAAATCACAGAAGAGTTAGGGGTACTTACCTGGTGGACTTCGGGCCGGAGACTCAGGTGCCATGCCAAAAAACCTGCTTATTTCTTAGTAAAAATCCATTTTTCAAAAGAAAGAAAACGTTTTGGGCCCTAAAAGCCCTCAAGGTTGAGTTTTAAACTGGGCTCTGATACCAAGCTGAACACCCCAAACCCGGCCCACGAGCCTTGACCGGATCTGGTATGTTCCTTGAGTAAAACTTTTCAGAACTTGTCTGTTACTTTGCAAAAGTTGAGTGGTTTTGAAGAAAAATTTGTTTGAATTGAGTTCAATTGAAAACATTGCTATTCTTGAAGTCAGGGATTTATAAAAAATTTGTTTTAAAGTTTACCTTTTTAAGGAAAAGTTACTTAATCCTTAATTTAATAAATATCGTATCATACTAAAATAATTAAAATGCATGCATAAACAGTTTAATACTTATGGCCTTATTACATCAAAACAAATCCCGAAATAATTCAAAACACTTAAGTATAGAAAGTCCAAAATAAAATAAACGCTGAGCTGAGCATGGCCACCACTAAGTTCCTGCAGACCCGGTCCATCACTGAGCGTCACCTGAAAAATATCCCACAACGGGGTGAGTCAAACTGATTCAAGTATAACCACCAACACAAAGTCCCAACGATTTAGGCATATCACCATACATATATATATATATAGCAATTATAGATAATGATACAATCCGAACCCAAACCTAGATAACCATCCGCTACACATCACTGCACCAACCATCACACCGTGGGGACTACTAAGTCGACCCTCCATCCGCTACACATCATCAAAGGCGTTACAGCATTTACTTGCACATCACCCTTATAATTTCGTGGCATAGCCACCGATAATATTTTGTGACGTAAGTCACCACATTCGATTTCGTGACATGAGTCACCACATTCGAGATATTGTGGTATAAACCACGGATCACTTCCCTTTTCATATCACCCATATGGCCCATGTCATACAAATCATGCCAATAGCTTATCTTATGCCTTATTCACATTCACATAGCCACATGTGTGCCATAATAGATATTCATAATATTATAACCACAAGAGTAGTAGGTTAACGTACGAGTACTTTGTACCATTGCATGGTACCCTTAGCCACATTTTACATATTCTTATTAACACATTTATTAAAACATTACCATAAATCTATTAAGACTTAGGTTAGGGCTACACACCGGTTTACTAGCGTATTCATTTGAAATCCCAAAATCCCGATCTAATGCTTTAGATCCTTAGTTCCTACATTCGACCAATCACTTAGTGTTTTAGCAAAAGCCTTTCGCTAAATAATCAAATCAAGGATTATTGCAACCAAAATCCTTATCTTGCTACCGATTTGATTACTAATCAAATCCTAAAACTTTGTGATGTTCCCTCTTGCAATTGGCCAACTACTAAATCACTTAACTAGTTAGTTCGACTTTTGAACAAAATAAGAAACAGATCTAAGTCACTAAATATGGCCTTGGCCGAATATCACATGTACTTACCTTGTGGATCTAAATCCCAAAATATCACTTGTCCTTGGTCTCTGTCGAAATCCATACAAGTACTATGTTAGATCTAATTCCAACATTTGAATACATGGCCTTCGGCCTAATCTTTCACCTTACTTACCCTAGGTCTGAAATCCCGAATGATCTCCCTAGAAGTCGGCTACTATGGAAATCCTGAAATCTCCTTCTTAAATTCGGTCAAAGAACAGTAAAAGGGGTTAGATTCCAACTTTTGGCTAAGAGAATTAAAAAGAAGGAAATCGAATAACGTTAGAGCTTACCCTTACTATAGAAATCGACTTCCCCCTTGCTTGCACCCACAGAGAGATTCGGCTTTAGGCTAGGTGTTTGATCAATCAGGTTTTGGCTTTTGGTGTTTGGTGAACAATCGGCTATGGCTAGGAAAAGTCTTACTTTTGGCTTTTGGGGAGTTGTGGAAAGAAGAAGAGAAGAAAAGAGATATTCGACCTTAACAAATGGAAGAAAAGATGAGAAAGAAAGATGGTAGATTCAGCTCACCTTAAACAAATGAGAAAAATAATTGACCCTAATGGTCTTAGGATGATTCGGCCAAGGTCTAATGAGAGGAAAAGAGTGAATTTTGGTGAGGTTTGCTTATGGAAGAAAAAGGGTTGAAAGCTTATGAGAGAGTGGAACAAATTTTGGCAGAAGAGAATGGCCAAAACATCACTTTGATAGCCTTAAACTTTCGGCACCTAGCTTCCCTTATTTGACTGAATTATGCCACCCCTAGGGTCCTATATTCGGCCACTTGCTCCACTCTCTACCTTATCCCTTGATCCCCTCCTCCTTAGCCGAATCCTCCACACCCCAACCCCATCTATACTTTCTTCCTCCAAAGTCCATATGCCGTCCACTATTGCTCCCCATTGCCGCAAAATAAAAGCTCCCTTTTTGCTTCCCTTGTGGCTCGAACCTAGGCCCTATTACACAACTTGTGGCATCACTTCTTAGGGCTTTAAGTGGCGCCTCCTTGCTACTTTGCCAAGCCCATTTCCATGTCCAATTTCCCTTACAATTTTTCTTAAGGCCTATCAAGCTTAGCTCCCTCTTTAAACTTAAAATCAAATAATTTCTAAGGCATTCTCCTACATTCTACTGTTCCCGAAATTCATAAAACACATTCATAATATACACAGGCATACAAGCACATGCAATTAAGCAAAAATGCACAAGCCCTAATTCCCCGATATTACAGTAGTTCTTTAAATACTACGTGATAAACAACTCTAAACTAAGTTGAGTAAGTGCAAGTTCTAGTTAAGAGAGGTACCATCTTTGGGTCATGTGATTTCTGCCGTGGGGATCCAAGTTGATCCTAAAAAAATCGAGGTTGTGCTTGAGTGGAAATAGCCAAGGAATGTTTCTAAAATCTGCAGGTTTCTTGGGTAAGTGGGTTATAATCAGAGGTTTGTTACATCGCAGCTCCTCTTACTAAGTTACTGTGTAAGAATGCACCATTTATCTAGATTGATGAGCAGTAATCGAGCTTTGAGAAGCTTAAATTTTTTTTGACTTTGGCTCCTATTTCTATACAGCCTAAATTCGGTAAGGAGTTTGTGGTTTACAGTGATGCATCACATGTTGGTTTGAGTTGTGTTCTGATGCAAGATGGTAAGGTAGTGGCTTATGCATTTCAACAACTTAAGTCACATGAAGGCAACTATCTCATGCATACTTTCAAAATTAGCTGCAATTGTCTTCGCCTTAAAAATTTGGAGGCATTATCTGTATGGTTAGAGGTGTATTATTTACACCGATTAGAAGAGCCTCAAGTATCTCCTTACTCAGAAGGAGTTAAACTTTAGGCAATATAATTGATTGAGTTGTTCAAGGACTACGACTTCACAATCAAGTATCATCTCAGTAAGGCCGATGTGGTAGCTGATGCTCTTAGTCATAAAGCAATGTCTGATTTGACGGTAATGTTTGCTCACAAGTCTGTTTAATGATGGAAGTATATTAGCTGAGTTGCAAGTTAAGAGACTTGGATTGATTAGATTCGAGTTAAACAGTAAGGGATAATTCTCTAGTTTTGCATTTTCGTCTGGTTAAGGAAGGAAGAACTACTGATTTTGGATTTAACAGTGATGAGGTTTTATGTTTTTGAGGCCAAGTCTGTATGCCTAACAACTCTCATTTGAGGCAGTCCATTCTGTGATAAGCACATAATAACGCTTATGTTATGCATCCCGTCAGTAATAAGATGTATCGTGACTTGCGTGAGTTGTACTAGTGGCTTGGTTTGAAATAGGAGGTAACAAATTTTGTCTCTCATTATTTGACATGCCAACAAGTTATGGCTAAGCATCAACAGTCTTCGGGTTTGCTTTAACCTATTAAGATTTCCTTATGGAAATGGGAACGGGTGACTATGGACTTCATTATTGGATTGCCCTTCACACCCGCTAAAAAGAATTCTGTGTTGGTTATTGTGGATCGGTTAACTAGGTCTGCCCATTTTTTTCCTTTTAAGACAGACTACTCTTTTTAGAAATTGGCCAAGTTATATGTTTCTAGGATTGTGAGACTTCATGCGGTTTCGGTCTTGATTATTTCTGATAGAGATCCTCGTTTCACTTCTCGATTTTGGAGGAAGCTTCATGAGGCACTGGGTTCTAGATTAGACGTCAGTACTGCGTTCCATACTCAAACAGATGGTCAATCTGAAAGGGTGATTCAGATACCGAAGGATATGCTTCGGAGTTGTGTCATTGATTTTTGAGGTAGTTGAGAGGAGTTTTTACCATAAGTCAAGTTCGCTTATAATAACAGTTTCCAATCCAGTATTCAGATGGCACCTCACGAGGATCTATATGGTCGTAAGTGTCTTCCTCCGTTATGTTGGATTGAGATGGGTGAACAACGGGTTTTGGGTCCTAAATTAGTTTTTGAGATCGAGGATAAAGTTTGACCGATTCAGATCGTCTTAAGGTAACTTTTGATGATGTAAGTCTTATTTGGATCTGAAGAGGCGAGATCTCGAGTATTCGGTGGGTGATTATATTTTTTCTTAAGGTATCTCCGTGGAAGAAGGTCCTTCAATTTGGATGTTATGTAAGTTAAGCCTTACGTTCATAGGGCCTTATCAAATTCTAAAACATCTGGGGCTTGTTCCATATCAATTAGAGCCTCCAGAGTTAGATCATATTCACAATGTGTTTCATGTCTCCATGTTGAGGCGGCATCGGTTGGAGTTGTCTCGTATTGTTCTTGTAGAGGAGATTGAGGTTAGACCGGATTTAACTTTTGAGTAGGAGTCGATGCAGATTTTGGATTGATATGTTAAAGTCTTTAGGAGGAAATCCATTCTTTTGGTAAGGTTCTGTGGTGGAATCATGACACTGAAGAAGCTATTTGGAACTTGAGGACTTGATTCGACAATAGTATTCGCATCTGTTTGAATCAGGTAAATCTCGAGGCCAAAATTTCCTTTAAGGGGAGAGTTGTAATGCCCCAAAAATTGAATATTTGATTTGTTAAATTTTGTCATCAATAAGTATTTGTTTCAGTGGTTAACTATTTGAGTTGTGTCTTTAAGGTCTTGTGTTTGAGTCCCTACGTGAGTGGATTGTCATTATTATTATTTTATTATTTCTACGTGGGTCGGGTAGGTGATTGAGTATGAGTCAATTTCAAACTCTGGAAATGGGTGGTTAGTAGATTTTTATTTTGTTTATTTTAAAATTTATTAACTAATTTATTAAAAAATTTAAATTAGTTTTCCCCTAATTTTTGGCTCTCACATTCTTTCTTTTGTTTTTCTTTATGCTTTCTATTTTCTTTTTCTGTTACCTTTCAAATCAAGTCGATTTTGTTCCTATTTTGCTTTTGAGTTTTTCTTTTCTTTCCTTTACGCTCCTCTATGATCGAGTCTTAATTCCTTAATTATTTTCTCTTTGTTGGCGTTGCTTGTTGGTAAGTGGGTTAGTTTCTATTTTGAGTTTCGATTTTGATGTGTTTTTACGTGGTTAGTAAAAGGAATGTGTTAATTTTTGGATTATTGAGTTGATCGTTTTTAGTCAATTTGTTCTAGGGGAAGGACGTAAGTTACTTGATGATTCTTTAGTAAGTCGACTTGTGTGTTACTATTACGCGCTAGGTAAGAGATTAATTCTGATTTGGGGTTATGTGGTTGTGTAGATTTTTCGTGTGAGTTCGTTCAGTATTTTTAGGGTAAATTGTTCTTTAAATCATATCGCTACCATCGCTAATATTATGTTTTAAGTTATGCATTTAGGTTCTGGTAGTCTTGTGAGTGATTTTATATAAAAAATTGAACTAGTTGTGTAACGGGAAACCTGAAAACAATGAGCGGTGAATGCAAAAAGTTATACTGTCAATGCCACACGACCATGTGCTGGATCGTGTGTAACATATGGTCTGGGCTAGTTGGGCCATATGGACCACATGGGCGTGTGTGAGGCCATGTGGGCCACACGGGTTGGCCATTTTAGGTCGTGTGGGCCACATGGTTTGGCCATTTGGGGCGTATGGGCCCAAAATTCTAAAATTTTCCCTAGGGTTGTACACATCTTTCTAATCGATCGTAAGCCTTCCATATGGTTGGTATATGATCAAGTAGACTGTAAAGTATTTAATCTGGTTAACTGCAAGTATAATTTCTTATATCTGTTCATATGTTTGAGATGTTATTTGTTAAATAAACCTTGTAATAGGATATGAGAAACCTGAGAAATGCTATGTATGCTTTGTATTTGTTATGTCATGCATGTATAACTATATCATGTCTCATTCATTCTATTCTCAGATTTATGTGCTGGATGGGTTATATTATGTGGAGGAAGTGTTTACATCAATGGTGATAATTTGCCTATTACATTGGCAGCTCAGTTGCAAATATTCTAAAAAGTGTCATATCGACACTAAGTGGTGTGTAGGGTTGGATGGGTGTTTCATACTCCATATGGTGTGTTGGGATGGTCGGAGATGGTGTGTAGTGGATGGGGGTAGGAATAAATGACTATAATTGTACTGCTCTGATATGAATCTATTCTACTAAATTGGATGACAAAAGTGAGTTGGTGACAAAATATTTTGTCACACCTAAATGATATACAAGCATGAAAAGACAAAAGTGACATAGTAATAATATTAATTATAATTTTTATATATAATTTCATAATTGAGTTGATGACGTGGTTGAATGTGGCACTAACTCTAAAACACTTAAATATAATAATAGCTTAAAAATGATGAGCTTTTGGTAAATACATTACTGAGTTGGTGACCTGATTGAGGGTGACACCAACTCAATAAAACACTTAAATACTGACTACAAATCCTATCACGCACTTATGTGTATGAAAATCACAAATTTAGAATACAAAGATGTGTTTAAAAATAACAAACAATAAATAATGAAATTTATGGTTCGAAACTAATTAATAATAGCACATGAAATATGTACGATATCAAAATGAAAAAAAAAATTAAATTGTGCATAAAACAAAATTTTATCATATTACATCAATAAAGTTATATTTATTACCTCGCTAAGTGTTTGTCATTAAGAACATTAAAGTATCCTTGAATGATATAATTTATTCTAAATAGAGTTGATGTATGGTTGACTTACGATACTAACTCAAATAGGGCTTAAAATTATTAAAATACCCTTATTTTAAAGGGAAATTAATATTATCATAAGTTTATTTTGACCTTTTCATACTTTTATATAATTTTCAAATAAAACGATTGAAAAATATTATTTTAGAATCAAGCACAGGACCAAAAATTCATATAGAAAACCCTTACCACTCCAAAGAACAATTATTTGTTGATATGTTTTTGTAAAAGACCTCTCCATCTCTCTAATTTCAAAATTGTGCAAATTAGCCCTCTCAAAAATTGGGGCAATTTAATCCCTATCTATTTTGAAAGTGAGTAACTAAGGACAATTAATCATGGTGTTAAAGTCTTCCATTAATTGTACATAATTTTGATTGGTATAATAATAAATTTAGCCTTCAATGTTTATATATTTTGTCATTTTGGCCTTAATTTAAAAAAAAACATTCAAGAAATTCAACCTCAACATTGACATATTTAGACAAACGTTGGTGAAAATTTTGTTAAATTAATACCAAATTGGAAAGTGTGTAAATTTTGAGGGCTAAATTTATTAATATACCAACTAAAATCATGTACATTTTATGAAAAATTAACATCCTGATTAATTATTCTTAGTTGTTCACTTTCAAAATTAATAGGGACTAAATTGCTCTGATTTTGTTTAGGGTGACCAATTTCCTCAATTTTGAAATTGAAAGAGACTGTTGAGACCTTTTACATATAATTTTTAATAAATCTATTTTTTAATATAAAATATATTTGGTCACCCACATAGTGAGTGTCATAAAATATTTTTGTTACTTAATTGAGTTAGTGTCGAAAATTAACTCAACACTAACTCAAGATTAATGATAACAATATGATAAATAATTTATTTATTTATTATTCTTAATTTAAGATATTGATGTAAATTTTAAGACATGCATGTCTGGTAGAATTGTGATTATACTTTTTGAGTATTGACTCAGTTTTTTGCAATTGTGAGTCTCTATTTGAGCAAAGCAATTTGAACATTTCTTCATCTCGTTTAATCCAAATGCATTTAGGATTTTCTTATATCATTTTCATCTTATTGGCAAGCTCTTTCACATTTGTGGGATAAGAACTCTTAACATTTTAGGATCACATTTAATTCAATTGCATTTAAGACCTCATGATTTTATTCTATAATTTCAGTCTTATCAACCTTTTCGGAAATAATAAAACATCGACATTAAATTTGTTGTTGATGCATTCAATTTTTTGAGGGGTCTTTGGAGTTATATGTGACTTTAGCATTGATTGACTTTTTTATAATTAATCTTTTATAATAAGGTAAATATATCAATTTTAATAACTTCGACATGATATTTGCTTAGTTGACTCGGTCAAGTCCATTAGATTGATAAAATCAATTTTAAAATCAGTTATAATGGATTAAGGTAATTAATTATCGAGTAATGAAATACATAATCAAATCATTTGATTTTTTAGAAACTAAAAGAAAAAGGGATAAGCTGAAAACCGATTGCCCTTTATTAAAATTAGGAATCTGCTTTACATATTAAATAATATGAACATCGCATATATAATAAGAAAAATTACGTACGATTATTTATTATCATAAAATGTTAGTTTAAATTTATTTTAATATGTTTATTGAACTTCAACTATTAAATAAAATATAAGCTAAATATGTATAAATATTTTAGAAACCATTTTAATTGATTATAGACTAATTTGGAATTAAGATTGATATATAAAACTAGATAGTAGACTTATAATCCTCAAACTACACCTAATTTAATTTTTCTGACATTCTATTTTTGAAAAAGGAATCGCCTTCTTTAAAAAGAATATGTACTAATTTGAAAAATTATAACTATCAATAAATTCAGATACATACAATACTTAAATATAGATGTGTTTTATAAAAAAAAAATTATCAAACTTAAAGAAGTTGCAACAAAATTTTAAATTCATTTATCAAAACGAATACTTAAAACTTATAATCTAAAACGTGACATAATAAAATACATGAGCATAACTTGGATTTACCAAAATCTATCTACTTTTCTAAAATTTAAATTTTAGTCTCTATACTTTAATTTAGAGACATTAAGTCACTATACTTTTTATTTAAAATCTTGGTCCTTCATCAATTTTATCATTATAATTGTTGATTTAGTAGTTATAAAAAAGGTATAGAATAACTTTTTAGCCTTAAACATTTATAGTTTTTGTTAATTTGGTCCTTACTCTTTAAAATTACTTAAAATTGCAAAAATATTTTAAAATTTTTTTTTCGTATTTTTAAAAACATTTATAGTTTTTTTTTTTTGTGGTTTGGTAACTTATCAACTTGACTCTTAATTGTAACCAACTTTTCTGACCTTTTTCGTACCCTTAACCTAAGCCCCGCTACAACTTTCTAAAGACCTCTTGATTTGTTTTTGTAGTGGTAGAGATTTGGTTTTCAAGCAAGCCTATGATAATCACATTTTTCGTTCGACTGTTGAGCACACAGTACTTGAACCTTAAACACTTTGAGTGCTTTGAGTGAATCTTAGTTAGGGTATTGATTATTGTTGAGTTTGAATTTCAGGTAATTATTGAGATAGAGGAGACGCCTATGTTTTTTGTGCTTTACAAATTTCTGCTTAGATTGCTTTTATTCTTTAGTGTCATGCTAGTTTCAATTTCTAGTGCATGATTATCTGTAGATTATTCCTAAGGCATTGTCGGTGAAAACAATAAATTGAAAGAGATTAACTTGAATAAGGGTTGAGAATTTAGCTTAAGGACAAACAAATGCTTAAATGTGGGGATATTTGATAACTGCTAAAATTAACATGTTTTAACATCATTCTTAATGTGTTTTTGGTTGATTATTCGATGTTAATTATGAATTTTATGCTCCTAATCCTTTCACTTCGTGTTTTTATGCTTAATAGAACATGTGGGAGGAAACTAAGCGAAAAATGAGCAAAAATCGAAAAATGGGGGGAAACTATAGGACCCACATGGCCTGACCTATTCCACATGACTGTGTGACCCAGATGGTCATGTGGCAAGCCGTGTCAATTTCATAGATTTGCACTCTGAACTGCCAAAAAATTTAAATTTCAAGTTTTTCGAGCATTTGAAGATGTATATATGAAAAAAAAAAAAGAAGATTGGAGATAACCTTCCTAGAATATTTAAGAAAACAACTCCAAAGACACCATTGAAGCCGACTGTGAAGCAGATTTTCATCAAGATTGAAGATTCTCAGTTGATTTCTTAGGAAATTATCATGAGTTTCTTTATTTCTTTCGGTTATACTACCCTTGGATGTTTTTATTTTTAAGCATGAACTAATTTTCTAAATACCTAAGAAAGACGAACCCTATGATAGATTGTGACACCCCGAACACGACTGGGATAGACCAGCCCGAATTTGAAGCATTACATTAGCCACCTAAGTGACTCTCCAGTTAACAGCCACCCAAGACACACCCCGACCTTATAACACCTAAAATTTTTAGCTTAATTTGAGTTCGTTTACTATGTCCAATTCAAGTTTTATTATTAGGAACTAAATTGTAACTTAAACACATTAGAATACCAATTTAAAGAGATAAAAATTCACAACCTCAAAACCCATACGGGTATGTGGGCAAGTGACACGGGCATGTGGGATTGAAAAATAAGAAATAAATTAATCCACACAATTTTCCAACAACCATGCCATACTACCAAACCAAATAACGCTTGAAGCTTTGAATAGGGGCGAATCTAAAATTTTTTTTAAAGGAATCAAAATTAAAATATAAAATTTTGAGAAGTTAAAATATAATTTTATCATGTATTAATTTATTATTTTTTAAACGGTCTTAATAGAATTTTTTTCTCATTTTGGTTGGGCCAATACCCCTGTCCGCCTCTTTAAATTTGCTCCAACCCTAAACTCAAAATTTGAGTTGGATTAACAACATTATATAGGTTAGTATTTGTGGAAGTTTGACGAAGAATTTTATTTAGAGGTTTAAATTATAATTTTTTGAAAGGTTAAAATAAATTTGTATTTTTAATTACCTTTGGGGTCATACGGGTGATTTTAATGATGTTAATGGTTATTTTGGTGGAAAGGGTGAAAAGAAACAAATGATTCATTATATATAATATAATTATGAAATTCAAGCCATATATTGTATGTTTCGTTCACAATATTGTATATTTTGATGATGTTAATGGCTATATTGTATGTTTTGGTAGAGAGGTCCAAAGGTAATTAAATGACTTGTAGGCTTGCTGTAACACCCCAAACCCGGTCAATACGCCATGACCGAATCTGGTATGTCACTGGGGAAAACATTTTGAAAAGAATTGAATAACAATTAAATTTTTGTGAAAAACTCTTTGACAAATTCTTTTTTTTTTTTTTGTAAAATCATATGTATAATAAGTTTAAACTGATTATTTACTTTGTAATTAATAAATAAAACTTTAATTCTTAGTCGATAAATCATAGGTTAGAAAACATTTATATCATTTTAAGAAAACTCAATTATTACTTTGAAAACCATTTGCATTTTGAATGTAGAAACTTAAAATTTGGAAATCATTAAAATTGTAGAAAACACTTAATCTATATTTTACTATCAAATGATTTATATTACCCGATGGTAAGATTTTAAAACCATTGCTTTTTAATTATTTTTGAAAACTTTGGGCTCAATTATTAATTTAACCAAATAGTTTATAAGCCATATTAAAAACATATCCGAGTATATAAATAATCCAAAAACATAATTAAAGAGGCCTTATTACAAACCCAAAATAAAACAAAAACCAAATTAAAATAAACTAAAGTACCCCAAATCAAGTTCATGTAAAATCAAATTTTATCGCATGGCCTCCTCGAGTTCAACTGCTCCTCATCCGCGATCTCACGAATCACACGAAATGATAAGGAAGAAGGTGAGTCACCAAGACTCAGTGCATAAATCCTTCCCCCGATTAATGCAACATACTTATACAATTTATAATCAAGCAACATATATAAATATATAATGCACCCAACCTAACCATCCTTAACTCCTTTTCTACCCGTGTGGTACCAAACCACTTGGTGGTGCCAAACCACCGTGACCCAAAGTCACGATATCCAATAATGTGATACCAAATCACCGGTGACCAAAGTCACGAATAATCAAGTTGTGGGGCCAACCCACATGTGATACCAAATCACCGGCGGCGATCCCATATCTCAAAAGTGGGGCCAACCCACGGTGATGCTAGACCACGAGGACGAGTCGCTATGAGGTGCCAAACCTCCGTGTCCCAAAGACACAAATGTGATACCAAATCACCGGAGGTGCCAAACCTCTAGTGTCCAAAGACACGGATATCAAATCCTTCCCCTCCACTCATATTCCCAAACCAATATATATGTAGAGTATAAATCATGCCATCATACTTTGATATGATCATATTACACATAAAATCGTAAATCATGATATCAATCCACATATATTAACATCATATCGAAACGGACTTACCCGAATCCTCATTCATACCATCATGGTATCATATCAAGATCTCATCGTTTTCCACTTTGATAATATGATTAGTAAATTAATATTATATAAACATATACATAACTGAATTATAAAGTGTGTGAGGTACACACCTTTCACCAACGCAAATACTAACATCCAAAGATCCGATCTACGGCTCTAGATCACCTTGTCCTACATTCGCCAAACCACAACACTTTAATCAAGACCATTCGGCCAACATCATATCTTAATCTCACAAGCCTTCGGCTTTACATCCACTTAAAGATTAATGAACCAACAAAATCCTTACCACTTGACTTACCACTTCGATTGCTAGCGAAATAGGGTTAAATCGATTGCTTCCAATGTCCCAAAGAACCTAAAAGAATGATCGATTCCTAAAATTGGTTAGAACTTTGCAAACAATTGCCAAAAGATTCAGCCTTTGTCCACAAGAAAATGATTTAGAAAAGAGAAAGAAATAAAGAAGATACGGCCATGAATACTTACCCCCTTCTAAAACCGTTTGAAGAAATACAAATGGAGACCTACCCTTGTTGATATTCGGCTAAGACAAATCAAAAGAGAATGGAAAGTTTCGGCAATATGATTAAATAGTGAAGGGAATTTCGGCTATGGTTGATTTGTAACAACAAAGAAGATTCGGCTAGAGTGGAGAAAGAGAATGGAAAAAGGAAGAAAAAGAAAGAAATTGCAATGGAAGAGGGATGTTTTCGGTTTTGAGCAAAAGTGAAGAAAGAAAAAAAAATGAAAATGGGGTGATGGGAGATTCGGCCAACCACTAAAGATGAAGAAAAAGGTGGAAGGGAAAAGGGTTGGTTTTAGGCTTCAAAGAGAATAAAAATATGTGAGAGGCTCTATTGAACATTCGGCCAAATGCCTAAGAAAATTTGGCAAACCTCAATGGTCTTTTGGCTTGACACAAACAAGAAACAAATGCTAAAGCTAAACAAAATTTACCTTATTGCTAAGGCACATTCTACTAAGGAAGAAAGCTCTTGGAGAGGAAAAGAAAAAATGTAAAAGATGCACAAAATGCAAGAATTGACCAAACTAAACCCCCCAAATTTCCTATCAACATTCGGCTACCCCCTAGCCACATATGCCATCCACATTCATGGACTAATGGCCTAACATAGTTTCCAAAGCAACTCCCTTAAGCCAAGCCTTATGTTCTCCCATTAGCCTTCAAACCATTGATTTCTTTCCCAAACATCAAGCTTGCCTAAACTATCATTCAACTTGCCAAAAATTTTAAAGTCCAACTTACTAAATGCATAACTTGGCCGACACTTATAGCAAAGGTGCATAAAAATAAAGTCTTCCAATGCAATCCATGGTACTCGAACCTCTTCCCTCAAGCAACCCTTCATGCATCATAGCCACCTTGCCATTAACTCCTCATGTGCTAGAATTTTAATGCTTATATCATCTTAAGTGTCAAGTTCACCTTATCCACTTCACTAAATTTTTAATACTAACAATTATTCTAGCTTCATTAATAAAAACAAGCCTACACCATACTATGCTAAACACAAAATTCATACCCAAGCCAACACAAATAATAAAATAATATTCTAATTTTTAGGATGTTACAATTCTACCCCCTTCAAAAAATTTCGTCCTCGAAATTACCTGATCAAAAGAGTTGAGGGTACTGCTATCTCATAACATCCTCCGGTTCCTACATAGCTTCTTCTACGCCATGGTTCCGCCATAAGACCTTCACTAAAGGGACTGACTTCTTACGCAAAACTTTCACGTCTCGATCTAGAATCTACACTGGTTCTTCTTCCACTGTCAAATCTGGACTCACCTCTAATTCTTCCACTGACACAACATGCGATGGGTCAGAACGATAGCGTCTAAGCATGGAGACATGGAACACATTATGAATCTAACTCAGCTTTGCTGGCAATTCGAGCTGATATTCTACTGGTCCCACTCGTCTCAACACCTTATACGGCCCAATAAACCTTGGACTCAACTTGCCTTTTCTCCCAAATCTTAACACTTTCTTCCATGGCGAGACCTTCAAGAAGACCTGGTCACCCACGGCAAACTCTATATCCCTCCGCTTGAGATCGGCATATGACTTTTGCCTATCTGAAACTTCCTTCAGACGAGCTTGAATTATCTTAACCTTATCCTCAGTCTCTGCAACTAACTCTGGTCCTAACATTTGACGCTCACCCAACTCTGTCTAGCATATAGGTGTACGACACCTCCTACCATACAATGCCTCATATGGTGCCATCTTAATGCTTGCCTGATAACTATTGTTGTATGTGAACTCAGCTAATGGCAAAAACTCTTCCCAGCTGCCTCTGAAGTCCAAAACACAACCTCTCAACATATCCTCTAAGATCTGACTGCCCGTCAGACTGGGGATGAAATGCCGTACTAAAATCCAACTGCGTACCCAAAGCCTGATGTAACGCTCTCCAAAACCTTAACGTAAATCTAGGATCTCTGTCTGAGATGATCGACACTGGTACATCGTGCAACCTCACTATCTCCGTCACATACAACTTAGCTAACTTATGAAGCGAGTAATCCACCCTTCACGGATGAAATGAGTGACTTAGTCAAACGATCCACAATCACCCAAATCGAGTCCTTCTTACTAGGTGTAAGAGGTAATCCACTGACAAAGTCCATAGTGATCCTTTCCCACTTCCACTGTGGAATCTTCACCGGCTGAAGCAACCCAGACGGCAACTGGTGTTCAGCCTTGACTTGCTGACACGTCAGACATTTACCCACAAACTCAGTTATCTCCCACTTCAGACCAGGCCACCAAAACTGCTCTCTTAAATCCCGATACATCTTGCTACCTCCATGATGCATAGCATATGGGCTGCTATGTGCGTCCCAAAGAATCCTTTGCCTCAACTCAACATCTTTCGGCATACAAGCTCTCCCTTGAAAACACAATACTCCATCACTGGACAAACTATAATCCTCTAAACCACCATTCTGAATCTGCAACCTCCGATCATTCAAACTATCATCCTCTAACTGTTTCTCCTTGATTTGATCTAACCAAGTCGGCTTGACTTGCAGTTCAGCCAAAAGACTCCCATCGTCATATAAGCTAATACGAGCAAACATCGATCTTAAATCTAATACAACCTTACGGCTCAACGCGTCTGCTACCACGTTAGCCTTGCCCGGATAATACTCAATCGAACAGTCGTAGTCCTTCAACAACTCAATCCATCTACGCTGCCTCAAGTTCAAATCCTTCTGAGTCAAAAGATACTTAAGACTCTTGTGATCCGTGTAGACTATTGACTTCTCTCCGTACAAATAGTGTCTCCAAATCTTTAAAGCGAAAACCACTGCGGCTAATTCCAAGTCATGTATCGGGTAATTAACCCCATGTGGTCTCAACTGCTGAGATGCATAAGCCACTACCTTCCCTTCTTGCATCAGCACACATCCCAAACTATTATGTGATGCATCACAGTAAACCGTGAATTCCTTGCCTGTTTCAGGTTGAATTAAAATCGGAGCTTCAGTCAGAATCTTCTTCAACTTGTCGAAACTTTCTTGCTGCTTCTCGGTCCACACAAATGGAACTCCTTTCCTCAACAACTTGGTTATCAGTGCAGCTATCAAAGAAAATCCCTCTACAAATCTTCGGTAATACCCCACCGGACCTAGAAACTCGAATCTCGACCCTTCGACTTAGGCGGCTTCCAATCCAACACTGCCTCAATCTTCCGAGGATCCACTCTAATCCCTCGGTGATACAATGTGACCCAAGAAAGTCACCTCCTAAGCGAACTCGCACTTACTAAATTTAGCAAAAGTCGCTTTTCCTCGAATCGCAACACTACTCGCAAATCGCATTATGCTCCTCCTCCGTCTTAGAGTATACCAAAATATCGCCTATAAATACTACAACAAAGCGATCCAAAAGCTACTGGAATACCCGATTCATCATGTCCATGAATCTTTGCCAGCGTTAGTCAACCCAAACGGCATCACCAGAAACTCGTAGTGCCCAAACCGAGTGCGAAATGCCGTCTTATGGATATCAGTCTCTTTCACCTTTAGCTGGTGATATCCAGACCTTAAATCAATTTTGGAGAAAACGCTGCCCCTTTAAGCTGATCAAACAAGTCATCTATCCTCAGCAAAGGAAACTTGTTTTTGACCGTCAGCTCATTCAACTGGCGGTAGTCAATACACATCCGCATCGTATCATCCTTCTTCTTGACAAAAAGTACCGGCGCTCCCCAAGGCGAAACACTTGGACAAATGAAACCTCGATCCAACAACTCTTGAATCTGAGCCTTCAATTCCACTAATTCTTTTGGTGCCATCCTATACGGAGCAATTGACACTGGCGCCGTTCTGGGTAACAGATCTATACCGAATTCGACTTCACGATCCGGAGGCAATCCCGAAAGTTCTTCTGGGAATATATCAGCATATTCCATTACAGTTCGGACATTCCCCACAGTAGACTCCTTAGCTTCCAACGCACACACATGGACTACATATGCCTCATGCCCTTCGACCATCTTCATAGCTTTCAACGTAGATACCACGTTAGATAGATAATCTTTTCCATTACCTATCATGACCACCTCTTTACCCTCAGTTGTCTTCAAAACCATGTGCTTAGCAGCGCAATTCAAACTTGCCTGGTACTTAACCAACCAGTCCATCCCAAGAATCAGATCAAACTCCCCAAATGGCAGTTCCATCAGATCAGCTACAAATACTACCCCTTGGAGTTCTAGGGGTACATCTCTATACAGCTTATTTACTTCTACAGAGTGACCTAGAGGACTAAGTACTGTCATCCTCCTAGAAGTAGTCTCAGAGTCTAGGTTCATGGTCTCTACTATGCTACTAACAACATACGAATGTGTCGAACCCACATCTATCAAAGGAGCACCAAAAATTAAGAACGTACCGGTTATGACGTCCGGTTATGACATCCGGTGCGTCGCCCTCCTCTCGACGTCTCGCAGCATACACCAAACCAGGCTGTCTTGCCTCAGTGCTACCTGTACCTCTGCCCGATGCTCCGCGGCCTCGACTAGAACCATTACTTCCTCTACCATTGCCACGACCTCTCTGCAGTGACGGTCCTTCTTTTCTGAACTGAGCACGACCTTGACCCTCAGTCTGATTCCTGGCTTGCTCACATGGACAGTCCCTCACACGATGATCCAGTGAGCCACACTCAAAACATCCTTTTCCTCCGGTCTAACATTCGCCCCAATGATATTTTCCACATCGGTTACACTGTGCTGGTCCCTGATTAGCAGTAACAGGCCTCTCAGATTGATTCGGCCTCTGCCTAGCCCTCTTCTGAGAATTACCGGCTGACCCGGATGATCCAAAACTTCTCTTATGTTTGTTCCTGTCGTGATTCTGCCTTACAGATTCCTTTATTCCCTCAGCAATCTTAGTCTTTTCAACTAGCGCAGCAAACTCTCGCTCATGGTGTGGAGCAATCAGCAGTCTCAGCTCGTCTCTCAATCCATCCTTGAACCGAACACATCGCTCGTGCTCCGAAGCCACGATACCTCCAGCATATCGGCTCAGTCTTAAAAATTTCGCTTCATATTCTGATACGGACTTACTCCCTTGGACCAAACTCAAAAATGCCTTACGCTGCGCATCAACGTAACTGGACCCAATATATTTCTTCTGATACGATGCCTTAAAATAGTCCCAAGTGAGATCCTCTGCCACAGCACTGTTCCACACCGTGAGTCACCACTGATATGACTCATCCCGAAGAAGTGACACTATCCCTTTCAACTTTTCTTCAACATTCAGGTCCAAGTCATCCATGATTCGCTCCGTCGCCTCTAGCCAATATTCGGCCGTACTAGGAGCTACACCAGAAACACCTCGAAATACCTCAGCTCCATTGGCTCGGAGTCACTCAGGTACAGATTTTCGAGCTCCCGCGCCTCCTCCTATTCCAGCTACTCTCTCAAGAACTCGTAGTATTGCATGAGACACTGCGTCGTCCCCCGTTTGTTCCTGAAACTCAACTTCAACCGCTGGTGGTGGGGGTGGTGGTACCTCATTCTCGGATCCTTGACCCGACCTCACTGGCTCAGACACAGCCATCCTACCTCTACCGCGTCCACGCATAACACGACCCCGACCTCGAGTGCTCATGTCTAAAATCTTGACTTATCTGAATTAAAAGTTTTATGCTTTTAGTCATTATTCCACTATTTTAAAACACAGTTTTATGAATAGTTTTAATAAGAGGTTGTTTCGCGAGTCAATCCAACCTATAGTTTTGGGTCTTTAGAGTAGTTCCTACTACTATACAGTCATACCATCATCATCATATCATCAAAATCAACAATTTGAAGTACTTACCCGGGCGGATCGATGCCGGAGACTCGGTGCCATGCTTTTCCAACCATATAATTTTAAACAAAACATTTTAAAACTATATTTAAATCATTTTGGGCCTCGGGCCCACAAATCGAGCTTTTAAACTTGGCTCGATACAATTTGTAACACCCAAACCGGTCAATACGCCATGACCGAATCTGGTATGTCCTTTGGGAAAACATTTTGAAAAGAATTGAATAAGAATTAAATTTTGTGAAAAACTCTTTGACAAATTCTTTTTTTTTTTTGTAAAATCATATGTATAATAAGTTTAAACTGATTATTTACTTTGTAATTAATAAATAAAACTTTAATTCTTAGTCGATAAATCATAGGTTAGAAAACATTTATATCATTTTAAGAAAACTCAATTATTACTTTGAAAACCATTTGCATTTTGAATGTAGAAACTTAAAATTTGGAAATCATTAAAATTGTAGAAAACACTAATCTATATTTTACTATCAAATGATTTATATTACCCGATGGTAAGATTTTAAAACCATTGCGTTTTTAATTATTTTTGAAAATTTTGGGCTCAATTATTAATTTAACCAAATAGTTTATAAGCCATATTAAAAACATATCCAGAGTATATAAATAATCCAAAAACATTATTAAAGAGGCCTTATTACAAACCCAAAATAAAACAAAAACCAAATTAAAATAAATTAAAGTACCCCAAATTGAAGTTCATGTAAAATCAAATTTTATCGCATGGCCTCCTCGAGTTCAACCGGCTCCTCATCCGCGATCTCACGAATCACCTGAAATGATAAGGGAGGAGGTGAGTCACCAAGACTCAGTGCATAAATCCTTCCCCCGATTAATGCAACATACTTACACAATTTATAATCAAGCAACATATATAAATATATAATGCACCCAACCTAACCATCCTTAACTCCTTTTCTACCCCGTGTGGTACCAAACCACTCGTGGTGCCAAACCACTGGTGACCCAAAGTCACGATATCCAATAATGTGATACCAAATCACTGGTGACCAAAGTCACGGATAATCAAGTTGTGGGGCCAACCCACGTGTGATACCAAATCACTGGCGATGATCCCATATCTCAAAAGTGGGGCCAACCCACGGTGATGCTAGACCACAAGGACGAGTCGCTATGAGGTGCCAAACCTCCGGTGTCCCAAAGACACAAATGTGATACCAAATCACTTGGAGGTGCCAAACCTCCGTGTCCAAAGACACGGATATCAAATCCTTCCCCCTCCACTCATATTCCTAAACCAATATATATGTAGAGTATAAATCATGCCATCATACTTTGATATGATCATATTACACATAAAAATCGTAAAACATGATATCAATCCACATATATTAACATCATATCGAAAGCGGACTTACAGAATCCTCATTCATACCATCATGGTATCATATCAAGATCTCATCGTTTTCCACTTTGATAATATGATTAGTAAATTAATATTATATAAACATATACATAACCGAATTATAAAGTGTGTAAGGTACACACCTTTCACCAACGCAAATACTAACATCCAAAGATCCGATCTACGGCTCTAGATCACCTTATCCGACATTCGGCCAAACCACAACACTTTAATCAAGACCATTCGGCCAACATCATATCTTAATCTCACAAGCCTTCGGCTTTACATCCACTTAAAGATTAATGAACCAACAAAATCCTTACCACTTGACTTACCACTTCGATTGCTAGTGAAATAGGGTTAAATCGATTGCTTCCAATTTCCCAAAGAACCTAAAAGAATGATCGATTCCTAAAATTGGTTAGAACTTTGCAAACAATTGCCAAAAGATTCGGCCTTTGTCCACAAGAAAATGATTTAGAAAAGAGAAAGAAATAAAGAAGATACGGCCATGAATACTTACGCCCTTCTAAAATCGTTTGAAGAAATACAAACGGAGACCTATCCTTGTTGATATTCGGCGAAGACAAATCAAAAGAGAATGGGAAGTTTCGGCAATATGATTAAATAGTGAAGGGAATTTCGGCTATGGTTGATTTGTAACAACAAAGAGGATTCGGCTAGAGTGGAGAAAGAGAATAGAAAAAGAAAGAAAAAGAAAGAAATTGCAATGGAAGAGGGATGTTTTCGGTTTTGAGCAAAAGTGGAAGAAAAGAAAAAAAAATGAAAATGGGGTGATGGGAGATTCGGCCAACCACTAAAGATGAAGAAAAAGGTGGAAGGGAAAAGGGTTGGTTTTAGGCTTCAAAAGAATAAAAATATGTGAGAGGCTCTATTGAACATTCGGCCAAATGCCTAAGAAAATTTGGCAAACCTCAATGGTCTTTTTGGCTTGACACAAACAAGAAACAAATGCTAAAGCTAAACAAAATTTACCTTATTGCTAAGGCACATTCAGCTAAGGAAGAAAGCTCTTGGAGAGGAAAAGAAAAAATGTAAAAGATGCACAAAATGCAAGAATTGACCAAACTAAACCCCCCCAAACTTCCTATCAACATTCGGCTACCCCCTAGCCACACGTGCCGTCCACATTCATGGACTAATGGCCTAACATAGTTTCCAAAACAACTCCAAAACAACTCCCTTAAGCCAAGCCTTATGTTCTCCCATTAGCCTTAAAACCATTGATTTCTTTCCCAAACATCAAGCTTGCCTAAACTATCATTCAACTTGCCAAAAATTTTAAAGTCCAACTTACTAAATGCATAACTTGGCCGACACTTATAGCAAAGGTGCATAAAAATAAAGTCTTCCAATGCAATCCATGGTACTTAAACCTCTTCCCTCAAGCAACCCTTCATGCATCATAGCCACCTTCCCGCTAACTCCTCATGTGCTAGAATTTTAATGCTTATATCATCTTAAGTGTCAAGTTCACCTTATCCACTTCACTAAATTTTTAATACTAACAATTATTCTAGCTTCATTAATAAAAACAAGCCTACACCATACTATGCTAAACACAAAATTCATACCCAAGCCAACACAAATAATAAAAAAAATATTCTAATTTTTAGGATGTTACACTTGCTGAATTTCTTTGAAAGGCCCAAAGGCAATTTAACATTCACAAAATAATCTCTAAATACTGTAAAGACAAATCAAACCACAACAGCATTAGAATTGATTAAGCTAAGCATTGGCAAATATTACTTTGATTTTGTATGCAATGTAACACCCTAAACCCGGCCTGGACGTTATGGCCGAATCTGGCGATGTCACATGATAGTGTTTTTAGCAAACGTGACTGCGTTAAAACCATTTTCAGGTATCTTAGGCTTTCGTCAAAACGTGTCATTCAATTATTCATCATCCATTTTCAAATCATTATATGTTGCGGAAGATTTTAACATAATTTGCGAGTTCGTGTATTTTTGATAAAATATTTATTTATTTTGAAAACCCGCGTCTTTTCCTAGTACTAGCAGGTTATAAAATAATAATCCCAAATTTAAGTCAAAATCCATAAAGGCCTTATTACATAAAAATTACCCAGAATAATCAAACTATAATTAATAAGTAAAAATAAAACCATAGTATAATGTCTAGAACCGTGGTCACCGTCGAGTCCTCCGCCGCACCGATCCGTCTACTGCTGGAGATTACCTGAACAGATTAAACAGAAAATGGTGAGTTTTCGCAAACTCAATGTGTAATCCCCACAGAAATCATACAAACAGAGATATCAGATAACAGACATAAATTCATAGTTCGGGCCTAAGCCCATTACAAAAAGGGTGTGGACATTAGCCCACTCAGATACAAAATCAAACATATTTTTGGGACGTGGCCCATTTCAGACAGAATATGCAGAAACAAAGTCCTACCCACCAGCCTCTACACACCAACTCCGTCTAGCCCTACACACCATGTGGGGATAAAATCAACCCACCCAGCCCTACACACCATGTTGCATCGAATGCGGCACATAAATCGAAATTCTGGTGGTTGAAATGCCAGGATAATGAGCTTAAAAGCTTTTCAGATACTTCCTCCAAATATTAGCAACCAACCCCAATGCAATGCAACATATATAATATGACATGCTTTCATGCAAATACACTCCATACATTCAATTATCAAAATTCATGCTCAGTACAGAAATCAAAAAGTCAAGTCACATAATTAGGGGTCTAGGTAAAGCTTACCGACCCTACAGGAGGTCCACAGACGACTAGGGCAACCCGTGCAACCTTATAGAACATAACAAAAAAATGGGCTCGCACGCCCATGTGGCCTACCCTTGTGGGCCCACACGCCCGTATGGCCCGCACGACCCAAATTGGCCTTGGCCTTATGGATTACACGACCTCACTCGGCCCTCACGCACGACCGAGTTCGTCGACCACACGGCTGGCCTAGAATCCCACACGCCCGTGTGGTTCACCCGTATGGGCCCATACACTCGTGTGGCCCACACGGCCTAATTATTCGAGCCCGTATGTCGCACACGGCCTCGCCCAACCGTCACAAAGCCATGTTGCTTACGCAAGACCTGGCTAGTCGATCACACGGCCGTGTGGTGACTAACAATCTTGCACACGGCCTACCACACGGGTGAACCACACGCCCGTGTGGCGTCGACAAAAAGGTTTTTGGCTTTTGTCGAAACCTTATTTTCTGTATTTTTGGGTACACACCTGGTATGTTTTCAACGCAAACCACTCCCGAGCAGTCCAACACCTATTTCGACAATTGAAAGCCCAACTTTTGTAATGCCTTGATTTTTCGTTAATTTTGACTTTTGTAATTTCAAGACATAAATACCTATCTGCTTTAGGGGTTGAGTAATTTGGGTGTGTTTGGGTGTGTCTGAGAGGTCCGAAGTTCAAGTCTCAACTTGGGTAAATTTTGGTATTTTTATGAATAAAGCCCAAACTCTGGTTAGTAGACTTATAAGTTAAAGTGTGTAAGTAATTAACAGAATGGGCCCGCTGGTCTAGTGGCTAAGTGGTGTGTTGTTGTGGAGGAGGTCTTGTGTTCGAATCCCTGTGCGAGTAAGGGAATTATTTTGCTGCTAGTGTGGTGGAGGAGTTTGAGTTTTAATTAATCACTGATGGTGGAGTGTTTGAAGGAAAGAATTAAGGAATTGAGGGGGGGAAGTTATCAGAATCTAAGCATTGTTTCAGTAGGCAATATTTGGCTCTCTCCCCCTCTTTTCCTCTTCTCTTTTCTGGCCACTTCCCCTCTCTTTTTGGCTATTGAAAACCCACTTTTCTCTTTTTGATTTGGTGTGCAATCGAGTTCTGTTGTGCAGCTATCGCTGCCACTGTCGGTAAGTGTTTTCTTTAATGATCTAGCGTTATTATGATTAATCGATTAACGAAGGAATGGTGTTACTCACGCTAGGTGCTGTCGAGGGCTGTAATAGAGTTCTTGTGTGCAAACAAACACTACTTCCTGCTCGAAGGTAAGTTTGGTCGTTCGCTATATAAGTATTTTGTTTCGGGGTTTAGTTTGATTCGATCATTTATAAGATTAATGAGTAAAATGTGTTCAATTATAGGTGCTGGTGATTGCGGATTCCATTAGCATCGATTCGATACAGTGTGTACG
Organism: Gossypium rotundifolium; assembly: GCA_025506655.1. Lineage (NCBI taxonomy): Eukaryota > Viridiplantae > Streptophyta > Magnoliopsida > Malvales > Malvaceae > Gossypium > Gossypium rotundifolium. The sequence goes on from CP106726.1 coordinate 1,392,550, forward strand.
AAAATGCATAAAATGAGGTTTCAGCTGAAAGCCAAAAACTATTCTGTCGACACCACACGGACGTGTGGTCGCCCGTGTAGTAGGCCGTGGCAAGACTGTTAGTCACCACACGGCCGTGTGATCGATGAGCCAGGCCGTGCGCGAGCGACACGATTGTGTGATGTGTGCACAAGACCGTGTATGACACACGGGCTCGACCAATTGGGCCGTGTGGTATTCTGGGCCAGGTCGTGTAAGTGACGAGCCTGGCCGTGCGCTTGCAAGGTCTTGTAATCCACACGGTCGAGGCCAATTTGGGCAGTGTGGGCCCACACAGGCAAGCCACATAAGGGTGTGAGCCCATTTCTCGAAAACTCTGTAAGGTTGCACGGGCCACCCAAGTCGACTATGACCTACCATAGGGTTGGTAAGCGATACTTAGACCCCTATATGAATCATCTGTCTGTCTGATTTCTGCACTAAGCATGTATGATGATCTGAATATATATGTATGAGTTTTGATTGCATAATAGCATGTCATTCTTGTATGTTGCATTGCATCGGGTTGGTTGGTTATGATTGGAGGAAGTATCCGAAAGGCTCTTAAGCCTGTTATCTGGCAGCTCAGCTGCAAATCTCTGATTATGTGCCGTATTTGGTACAACATGGTGTGTAGGGCTGGGTGGGTTAATTTTATCCTTGCATGGTGTGTAGGGTTGGACGGGGTTGGTGTGTAGAGGCTGGTGGGTAAGACTCTATTTTTTGCATATTCTGTATTTGAGTGGGCTAAGGTCCACACCGTTTCTATAATAGGCTGAGGTCCAAACTATGAATGTAACACCCCTAACCCTTATCTGTCGCCGGGAACGAGTTACAAGGTATTACCGGACTTAACTACCAATTTGGGGCATAAAAATTGAAACTGTCCATCAGCATCATATTGACTAAATCGACTATAACTCGAGTTACAAAACTCAAAATTTAGATCATAACATCTTTACTTCATTTCATATAAACTCTATACATTAATCATACTTATAAATATACCAAAACCAAATCAAACGAAATCATCAAGCCAAAATATAAATTCCAAGAATAACGAGATGGACAAGCCATTTTCGCATGGCTTATACAAATATATACAACTTCAAAACTAGCAATATCAAAACTAGTCTATACATGCCACATAACCAAATCTCCAAGCATTTATTTACCGAAGCGAAAATTGGATAGTGTGATGAGATCTCCTTCGACTTCCAACCCGAGCAAGTCTTTGAAACTCTATAAACATAGGAAAATTACACAAAGTAAGCTTTGGAAGCTTAGTAAGCCATAAGCAAATAATTCACCATAGAAACATATATAATTAATTTAAATAGGCCAAATTTGGTTAATCACATACACATGTACAATCACTTTTCTCATATAATCCATGTTCCTCGTTAAGTAACTTCACTTGCTCATAATTCATATCATCATTCGTAAACTTTCACCTTTTATAGCCTTAAGGCCAAACACTCATACATTCGATACAATATAAACATTATTCAACTGTCTAACTCTATCATCGGAAATTTTCACATTATCCCATTATTAACAAAAGTAAATATCAGAAAAGCTTCCAGTTAATACTTTCTTTAGATAATATACCTGAATGTCATTTAGTCAAAATTAACTTCTTATTCACCAGTGGCTCTGCATAATCCGAATAATCTTCAGAACTATCCAATATTTCTTTTAGTACTATCATTTACTTACAATTAGTAAAAACGTATTTATTCCTCACAAATGGTCAACACACACAACAATTATCCAATTCATTCCAATTTGGACAACATGAATACAGTAGGAATTTATATTAGTTCATGAAATTTAAAGTCCCAAAGATTTCATATTTGGATAGCATTAAGATACTCTTTAATAAACAACATTACTATACAAAAATATGGCAGTACAATTAAATACTTAATACCAATTCAGATAGCATTCAAATCCTGCATTACAGCAGCCCAATTAATCCACTAAAACTAACTTTAATAATAATTAACAGTTAACTTATTGATGCAGTACATATTAATTACTAATTACACTCTTCAATAGCTTAATCTGACATCAATTTAGACAACATTAATTAACATAAATTAATAGTCCACAAACACTCCAAACAATATAAACATACAGCTATTATCACCATATAACTAACTCATTAACACACACTTAAGACATAAATTCTGTAGCATTAAATTGGTCTTTTATTACCTTCTCAGCTACATTAAAGGCAGTATCAAACACTCCTTTTCTCAAATTTCAGACATAACAAATACATCATTATTAGTCAGCCATTTACATATCATTTTTTTTAAACATCATGAGCATCAAGCTTCCATTCATGGCTTCTTACAAAAATCACAACCGCAACAAAAATTAAATCATGGGCTAATTAAAATGCAAATCAACTATCCCAAAAATGTAAGATTTATAAAAAAATTAATCTAATTACTTACCTAAATTTGAGCATGCAAAGCCGAATGATTGAGAGCTCAAGCTCTTCTCCCTTCTTCTGTATTTCGATAATAACAAGAAAGAAATGAAGATGAACCTCCACTTTCTCTTTTCATGTTTTTATTAAAATATGAATTTCTTTCTTTCTTTTTTTTTTTTTTTTTTTTTTGCATATATCTTATCATTACTAACATTTCAACACATAAAATAAATATAATAAGGCATTTTATAATCACTTGCCGTCCACTATCATTATAAGAGAGTTAATTGCAACATAAAACCCTCTTAAAATAAAGACACATTAATTTAACCCTTCAATCAAACCATTGGCTAATTCCACCACTCATGCAATTTAATCCTTTTTTCTAAATTAAGCATACAAACGAGTAAATAAATTCACGAAATTTTAGCACATACTCAATCATAAATATTTAACAATAAAATAATATTAGATTTTTTTTACTCGGATTCGTGGCCCCGAAATCACCGTTCCGATTAGGGTCAAAATCGGGCTGTTACAATGAATTTCTGTCTATTTTCTTATATGACTCTGTGTATGCTTTCTGTGGGGATTACACACTGATTTAGCGAAAACTCACCCTTTTCTGTTTACTCTATTCAGGTAATCTCCAGCAGTAGACGGATTGGTGTCGCGAAGGACTCGGCGGTGACCACGGTTTTGGACATTATACTATGGTTTTATTTTTACTTATTAATTATGGTTTAATTATTCGGGTAATTTTTATGTAATAAGGCCTTTACGGATTTTTGTTTTAAATATGGGATTTGTGACGATTATAGTGTTACGATTAGAAGTAGGAAAACTCGAGTTTTCAAAATAACCAAGTGTTTTATTAAATTACATACGAATTCGCAACTTAATTTAAAAGCTTCTGCAAACGTATAATGTTTTGAAAATGGATAATGAATAAATAAACAACACGTTCTAATGAAAGCTTAAGATATTTACAAATGATTTTAACCTAGTTAAGTTTTTCAAAGCACTATCATGTGACGCCACCAGATTCGATCATAACGTCTAGGCCAGGTTTGGGGTGTTACAACTTTAGTCACTTAATCCAAGTTGTTATGGACAAGAGATTTCCCAAAACTTACCGACAACCTTACCTTTAACGAGCATGAAGTAGTGTCTTGCAACCTAAGAACCTGATTAAAGCCTTTGAGCAGTACCTAAACGTGAGTAAAACGATTCCTCCATTAATCGCTTAATCAAAAAATAACACTAACACTTATAGAAAAACCACTTACCAATCGCGCGTCCTGACTATAGATAACAGACACGGTTGAATGGAAGGAGAACTGAAAATAAGAGAGGGGAAAACAGTAGAATTTTGGCAGCCAAAGGAGATGGGGAAGGGAAAACGGCAGCCAAAAAGAAAGAGGGAAAAAGGAGGAAGGTTAGCCGAAATTTTCAAACAAAGGAAGTAGTTCTGAACAGAAACTATTAACCCCCAAACTTTTTCCTTAATTCTCTCCCTACTATCAAACTTTTAGTCCATCACAACCTCTTCCCAAGGCACAAGCAGCAAAAAAAATAAATCCCTTGTTCGCACAGGGATTCAAACTCATGACCTCAAACATAATAACACACCAATTAACCACCAGACCAGCAGGCCCATTTTGTTAGTTACTTACACACCTTAGCTTATAAGCCTATCAACCAGAGTTTGAGCTTTATTCATAAAAATACCAAAATTTACCCAAGTTGAGACTTGAACTTGGAACCTCCTAGACACACCCAAACACACCCAAATCACTCTACCACTAGAGTAGATAAGTATTCATGTCTTGAAATTACAAAAACTGAAATTAATGGAAAACCAGGGCGTTACATGCAATATTGGCAAAACCCCCTCTTACATTAGAAAAACAACATAATCCATGAAACATTGATAGCCCAATACAAATTTTATTGAGGAAAAAGTCTCTTTGTTTTGTAGAACATGATAGTAAAGATGTGGAGTGTTTTTCTTCTTATTGGCCTCCTTTAGTTTTCCTTGATCAATAACCACTAGCCAAAAACACAATTAGATTAGATTATGATTGATACTTTCAACTATGGCAATATTAAATACAAAACACTCGAAATAAATGGAAAGCAACAAATTACCTGACGAGGCAAGCTAGCTCAATTAAGACCATTGTGTTTTACTTGTCTCTGAATTGAAAATTTTAGAAGAAAATAAAGAGAAAGAGTTAGAAAATACTTGAAAACATATAAAAATTATATGTCATTGATTGGATAAACTATGATCACCCATAATAGACCTTGTACTTGACTTTTTGTTGAGGGAGATTGACTCCTTTAAGAGAAGTCTTTTAAGTGTTGTTTGCTAGGCAATCACTGCTACCCTCAATAGCTAATTGTAGTGTCCCCATGTAGGGATTTTATCCCCAGCCTCTGCAGAATAATCATTGAGGATATGTGCGTAGGGATTCAAACTACCAACCAATACATGTGTAGCCTTTACCTCGCAACCATCTCCATGAACCCATAGGGCTCATAGCGGAATCAAGAGACAAAACCTTAACATGAGAATAATACCATTTGTTGAGGGCTTTGTTAATGGGGTCATACCTAGGGGAGTTAGCAGGGGTCCCGACCCCCCTTAAAATGAAAAATTTTCCATTTAGACCCTTTAAAACTTTTAAAATTTTAAATTTATAAACGTAAAATTGTATTTTAGCCCCTTAAAAATGATAAAACTTTGATTTATTCCTTTAAAAATTATAAAAATATAAGCTATTAAAATAGTGAAATTGAAATTGTATTTTTACAATCGTAAAAATTACAATTTAATTTTATCCCCTAAAAGATTTTTGGCTTCGCTCCTAATAAAATCTTCGGCAAAAGATTAAAATAAAATCATACCGTAAATGAAAAAAGAAACTAAGAAAATCCAATCTAACAAAGAAAATAACTTGATGTCCAAAAGCTACCATAAACTGTAATTCATGGGAAGGCTTGTTGCTCATTTTATTGGTTTCCATTTTGATTTTGCAAAAGAAGTTTGAATTTTGAAGATAGCCTAGTACGTGAGAGCAAAAGAAGAAAAAATAGTTTATTAATTTTTACAAATACCGACATATTATATATATGATTAAAATTTCAGAATAGATTAAAAATGTTGAATTAATGATAAAATTAAAAATTAATGATAAAATTAAGTGTGAATTAATAAAAAAAAGTGTACTCATTACTCACCATCTCTGTTAAAAATGTTTGATGTTGTTTAGCAACCTTTGTTTGATTTTCTTCATCTCAACCAGAACATCTTTCATATCGTTTCTTTCTTCTGGTAACTCAGCTGAACAATTCAAAGCCAACTCCATGATAGATGAAATACAATTTGCTTTAACAACAAAGTATGCATCCTCTCTTCTTAATAAATCAACATCTGCAATTTCTATCGCTCCTTTAGGCAATGAGCTTTCCATCCAATTCCTTATAGTCTCTTCTTCAACAAAAAACTTATCAGTTGGCTTTTTCTTTGTGAAAGTTTCTATAAGGACGATCCCATAACTATAGACGTCAGATTTTATAGAAACAATTCCTGCTGATCCAAATTCTGCATTTCAAGTATAATTAGAACATCATTAATCCTCAATTATTTCTAAAATGCTTATTCAAATATATATCCACATACACATGAAACAAAAATATAAAATGCAAATTAGGAAAATAATCATGCAAAAATAAAAAAGAATTCACCTGGTGCCATATACCCGATAGTTGCAAGAGTCATGGTTTGCTTCATTACTTCACCTTCTCCCAACAATTTGGCAACGCCAAAATCTCCAACATGTGCAACCATGTCTTCATCTAGTAAAATATTGCTTGGTTTTATGTCACAATGAATTATAGGTGTTGGATGCCCATTGTGGAGGTGTTCTATAGCTACCGCAACATCTATCATTATGTTGACCCTTTGTATGATATCAAGGAAACAATTTTCAGAATGTAACCATTTCTCAAGGTTTCCATTAGACATGTAATCAAGCACCAAGGCTTTGAAGTCAACACTTGAGCAGCAAGTAATGACCTTCACAATATTACGATGAACTATATTACGCATAGCATCACATTCAATGTCAAAACTCCTAAATGCTTCCTCTGTTTGCAAATTGAAAACTTTTATTGCAACTTCCATTCCATCTGAAAGCCTCCTTTATATACATATCCAAAACTCCCTGAACCAAGCATATTGCTTTCCTCAAATCCATTAGTTGCTCGTGAAAGTTCAGCATGTGAAATTCTTCTTGGCGTTTTCAAAGTCAACAAATCATCTTTAATTGGTAGAGTTGTACTCCTTTGGCATCTTCTATACATAATAGTTAAGACTATTAGTACTACGACAATACCAATTGTTGGTAAACCATACCTAAAGGCATGCAATATAATCATTTGGGAGTTTGTTTGGATGTCGTTTTTGCAAGGTGGGACTAGCAATCTAGGTGGACCACAAAGTGCATAATTCTTCATGAATGATGTGCTAGAAAAGTTTGAAAAGCATCCTTTGCTGGGAATTTCCCCTTCAAGTCTATTGAAAGACACATTAAAATACTTTAGATATAAAAGCTTTTCCAAAGATTTGGGAACGACTCCAGAGAGATTGTTATTGCATAAATCTAAGAATTCCAAACTAATCAACTCATCAAATGATTCAGGGATATGACCATGTAGTATATTATTTGATAAATCTAATGAAACCAAAGTTTGAAGACCCCCAAATGTGGATAAGATATCGCCTGTGAGAAGATTCCTTGACAAATTTAGTTTCAATAGACTCCTCAAATTTCCAACATCAATAGCATGTGAATTGTGAAGATGGTTTGATGATAAATCTATTTCTAAGATATCTTTAAGATTCCACAGAGTTGAGGGTATTGCAGAACTCAGTTTATTGGAATTTAAGTAAAGATATCCCAAAGAAGAAATATTACCCAAACAAGAGGGTATGGATCCATTCAACTTATTCAATCCTAAATGCATCTTGTATAGTCTCTCCAAACCACAGAGGCTTTCTAAGATAGGCCCTCCTAATTTATTAGAAGAAAGATATAGACCTTGGAGATTTCGCAGTCCTTCTATTGATGTTGGAATAAATCCACTTAATTTATTATAGCCAAGCTGTAAAAGCAATAGGTTGCTTAAGTTACCTATTTCCATAGGAATTTTGCCTTCAAGCTCACAATTATAGGCACAAAAGAATTGAAGGGATTTTGAAAGGTTCCCGATATCCGTAGGAAGAACGCCACTCAATGGATTTCTTGAAACATCTATTTCTCCCAAATTCCTACAATTCGTCAAAGAAGAAAGAAAGGTCCACTCATGATCAGTAGCAGATCCTGTGATCAAATTATTGTCACTGATTTGGAGCCATTCAAGGTGTCTTAAGTTGCCAAGCGTTTTAGGGATTGGGCCAGAGAATAAGTTACCTTCCAACTCTAGTTCCTTAAGCATGGAAGCATTGGAGATAGAGTTGGGAATGTTTCCGCTAAGTTTATTTCCCCATAGTCTAAGAATCCCAAGCTTTGGAGCATTGGTGATGGGTGGTAAATTACCTGTAAAATAGCATCTTTTAGTATACATATTCATTGAATACCAAATTCACAAAATATATAATACATTAAAATAAATACAGTAAAACTTTAAATCAATTAAGAATAAAATTTTGGCATGGAAAAATGTGATGAAATCAATTAGAAAGTTGAGAAATAATAAGAAGTTTTGAGTAGTAATTAGTCCTTGTGATTTCTTTAGACAAAACATATAAATCACTAATAATTTTTTAAAATATTGTAAAACTTGAAATAAAATAAAAATAATAATTTGGGATGAGAATGTGGCATCTAATCAATCTTAAAAATGAGACTGACACTGAATAATAATTAGTTATGATTTGGGAAACAAAATGTTAAATCCTTTATTATCCCCGAGAGTAAGAAATCAAAATAATATATTATTTGGTTGTGCGCAACTTTTCTCTACCTTTAAGTAATATGTATTGAAAATTAAAAATAATTTAATATTGTAAAATTCTAAAAGTGACAAAAAATTTTTGGTTTCTTTTTTAGATGACGATGCCATCATATGCCACATGGCAATTTATGATTAGTTGGATATCTTAATCTATTTTTTAACATTCAATGGACTAAACCAAGAACACCTGATAATGTTAGAGACTACACTAGGAATGTTTGATAATATTAGGTACTAAAGTGGACAAAAAACATTAAGGACCAAGGTAAAAAAAGAATAAGAAAAAAGAGTAATATGCTGTAGGGAATAAACTGTGCATTAAGCCATTAAAAATATATCTATAATATATATAAATGCATGGATTTTGAGAAACTTTTGAACTGATAATTATATAGTTTTTGTTGTTTACTATATTATTGAATTTTTATTTTAAATATTTTTTATTACTTTTAAGATTTATATATACATGGATAAGAATTTTGGTTTTATTAAAATATTTGGTTAAATAAATTCACTTCATAAGAAAAATTTAGCATCCTTATAAATAAAAATTTTGATTTCATATTAAAATAAAAATAAATTAAATTGTAAGTAAAACATAATTTAAACATATGAATACATCAAATTAAGAATACTAAATGAATACGATTATTTATGATGATGTTGTTGTCTATTCTTAAGTTGGTGTCGAGTTAATTTGTGACATCATAAATTTAAGTGATAAATTTAAAATTTTATATATTGATGTGGGTTCAAATATCACCATAATTTTTTTTTTGTTTTTGTAAATAAAAAACTAAAGTACTCTCAAATAATATAACTTATATTAAATACCAAAGGGTATTTTTGTAATTTTTCTGACCGAGTTGATGCCCGGTTGACTCATGACACCAACTCAATCAGAGGCTTAAATAATAGTACAGATATTGATGTTTAAAAAAAATATTACTTTAGTTCCTAATAATTATATAACAAGTAAATTTATAATTGATGTATAAATTATATAAATAATATATTTATATGATCTAATACATTATATTTATATTAATTATATATCATCTACAAACTTTGAAGATCAATTTATTGAGTATCAAGAAACGAAAGAATGAAATTGAATTAACACTAAATCAATTTTTACATTTTGTACAGATGCTTTAATGGAGATAAAAATTTATTAGCACTATTTTTGAATTAAGAAAATTATTGATATTTTCAATTATATTTTTATTTATTATTTTTAATAATGTTGTTTTTTAATTATAAGAAGTAAAATTATATTGTATATTAAATATGGTTAATTATAAGTTGAAATTTTATTATATAAATTAATATATTTTAATTATATTCAACCATTTGAATAATAAAATAAAAAATTAATTAGAATAATTTAAAAAAACATTATTTAAAAGTTAGTTAAAAATCACGTGCAACAGGTGATATGAGAATCTATGTATATAAATGTTTATGTATATATATAGTTGTTTCATTTTTAAATAAATATATTTTCCACATTGGTTTATTTTCTTCTACAGGCAAAGGATTTCTAATGTTTTTATTTTTTTACTTATATAAAATAGATTAGTTTATGCAATAAAAAATAATTTCTTTTTAAAGTTTAATGAAAATTAAAATTTAAAATAAATCAATTCATATAAATCTTATTGTTTATTATCAGATTAAAATGACCAAAATAGAAGAAACAAATTAAAGAGAATGTTTTTGGAGTTTGGAAAATATTAAAGTGAAAAACATTATACCTTCTAATTTGTTCTCATATAGACCTATTTTAGGAGCGTAGTTGAATTAAAAATGCTTCCTGGAATCAGCCCACTGAATTGATTTTCTCCTAAAGCCAAAATCTGAAGCTGGTAACATTCAGCTATACTTGATGGAATCTGACCTGCACACATAGTCGAAAATTAAAGTGAAAAACATACCTTCTAAACTGTTCAACTAAAAATACTTTATGGAATGTTATCACATAATTCATTCCAACTCAAGTAAATCACTTCAAGCTTCGGAAGATGTTGAACATATCATTACACAAACTACTTGATAGGCCATTGTTGAAGAGATGTTAGATTTTAATATATTTCAGCATTTTTTTTTTCATCAAATTAATTATTTTACCTTGAATGAAATAAAAAGCTCTTACTTTTTGTTATCTATTACAAATCAAACTCTTATATAAAGAAAATACTTTAAACTAAAGAAACCAAAGAAATTCAGTACCTTCTAGATTATTAACCTTCAAATATAATTCTTGAAGTTGAGTCAGATTTCCAATACTTCTTGGAATGATCCCCGTAAATTGATTATAAGACAATGACAAAATTTTAAGGTTGCTGCATTTGCCCATGCCAAATGGAATGTAACCAGATAATTCATTCCAACTCAAGTGAAGCCCTTCAAGCTTGGGAAGATGTTGACACATATCATTAGGCAAACTACCTGGTAGGCTATTACTAGTGAGACTAATAGCTTTCAAAGAAGAAATCTTGAAGATGGAAGATGGAACCTGGCCAGATAATTGATTGAATCCCAAGTTCAAGATCTCTAGATTAGAGATGTTAACAAGTGTTTCAGGGATTGTGCCTGTAAAGTTATTATTTTTCATTTTCAGCCATCGAACTCTCTGTAAGTTCCCAAGCCATGATGGAATTTCCCCATTAAGACAATTGAAGCTTAATCGTAAGATCTTCAAACGATGCAATTGGCCCAATTCTTTAGGGAGATGGCCATAGAAATGGTTGCTACTCAAGTCGAGAGAGAGTAGAAATGAAAGATTTCCAAGGTGTGGAGGGATAGTACCCCTAAGATTCATGCTTGTAAGATTCAAAGCTATAACTCTGTTATGGAGGATGCCACAAGAAACACCAATCCAATTGCAAACAGAGGTTGAGGCTGTCCAATTGTTTGCCAAGACATTTTGAGGACCGGCAATGCGATCCTTAAACTCGAGAAGTGCAAACTGATCGGAGTTGAGATTCCTGACTGTCATAGCGAAGCAAACTACGGAACATGGTATGAATAAAGCTAAAAGAAGATGAAAGCAAGTGTTGTAGTTCATGATTGCAAGAAGGAATAAGCCAAGAAAATAAAAAAAGTAGGAAAAGGGAAGTTGAGTTGATAAAATAGTTTGGATGATGAAGAAAAGCCCAGAGAGCATGCTTTTAATAGGTTTCAACCCTCGCACAGTTGATAAACTTGATAAATTTAAGACTACCCTAAAAATTAAAAAGGAAAGCAAAGTTTTGAAGAAATTTCAAAATAAATGTCAAGTCTTCTTCTTTAAAAAATACGTACAAAGAAGCGAATTTTCAAAATTTCTCCTAAATTTTCTTCACATTACTCCACATAATCCATTAAAAAAACTTTAAAAAATATATTTTATTAATTACTATATATTATTTTATTTTCAGAATAATAAATTCTTTTTAGTCCCTATAATTTAAAAGTTGAAAAAAAATCCAATCCTCCTATTTTCTAATTTAAAATTCTAGTCCAATTATTTTCTTTATTGGTAATTCTATTAAAATTTGTCAACTTAATAAATTTTTATTATTAATTATTCCATATAAATTTTTATTATTAATTATTCCATAGTTAAAGTATAAATTTGCCACTATATAATAAGTGAATACTGAAATTTATTAATATATTTTAATTGATGCTTATCATTACACTTTAAAATATAAATAAATTTTCCATTTAACTCATATGCGATTTAACTTTGCAAGTAAACTTAAAATTTTATTTAATTTTGTCACTAAATTTGATTTGTTCAATATAGATTTTGGTGTCCTTAAACAAAATTGATAAAAAAGTATTCTTCCAAATATTTTTTAATGTTTAATAATAAGTTAATTTATAAAATATATTTTCATTGGACACAAGCATCCAAGGTGGTAAACAAATCACTGGTCAAATTAATTTGGAGATATCTTTTTTTTCTAAATCAAGTGAATTTACGAGTTTTACTTTCTTTTAAAAAATATTATCAAGAGATACCAAAAATTATTTCACTAAGAAATTTTAATTCACTCAAAAAGTGTAACACCCCAAACCCGTCCCATTCACTACGACCGAATTTGAAATGCCACTGCGGAAAACGTTTGAAACAAATTTGAACTTAAGGATAAAACACGAAAATTTTGTTAAGTTTAGAAAACAATGTTCATTAAAATTCTTAAGTAAGATGTGGTGTTTATAAAATATCGGATTAAAACTTTAGTATATATAGATTTAAATAAAAATCGTTTGCAAATAATTCCTCAATTGTCAATCCATAATAAAACACAATAATAAACTTAATGAGAAACACTTAAGCAGACTTTAAATACTTTTAGGGCCTTATTACAATAATTGAATAATCAAAATCTTGAAGATATAAATGCTTAATTAATTAAAAATATCTTTACTTTTAAATCCTTCTGCATGGCCACCTTTGTATCCACTCCAACCCGGTCCAAGCTTTACGCATCACGAAAGGTTTAAAATATTGGGTGAGTCAAACCGACTCGGTGCATAGTCATTTCACATATCTCCACATATGGGCTTGGCCCATATCCACACATCCATACACATAAATATGCAATTATGAAGCCCAACCCAACCTAAGTCCATCCATTACACCTACCTTAGTAGACTCCACCCAAGGCCGTGGCTAATCCACCACCGATCACATAAGTGATCCACATATCTTACCTTGGCGGACTTGTTTGCTCAAGGTCAGTGGTGAGCCACCGATCCCTAGGATCCCACATATCAATCATCCACGGTGATGCACACGCTATCAACCTACGAGATGGGCACTTAGCCAACACCTCCCTTGATGAAGCACATAGCTAACATCAAGCGCTAATGTAACATGAGGCTAGCATTAGACCACGTACATAATGATGTACACCCTTTCCTTCAATTTTCACATCCCAAGTCCCATGCATATATGTGTATCATGTCGATTAACAATCGAGTAAATATTTATCACATGCTCACCACAAATATCACACATATATCATAGACAAAATAGAAACCGACCGATTAATCGATTACCCACTACGGGTATCCACCATCTTAGCCATTATTTCGGCTAACATACACATCATAATCAAACATACTTAACAACATACAATAACGGAGAATAGTGCGATAACTACGCACCTGATTAGCACAATTGACTAAATCCCGAAACCCACGTCTAACGATTTGCACCTTTGCGATTGTAGAACTCCTTCCTACACCACCTAAGTTAGAATCGGCTAACATTATATACCAAAATGGCCTATGGCCTAAAATCACTACTGCCTTACCTTACGGATCTAAATCTCAAACCGCTCCTTGTAGTCGACAACTACTAGATCCCGAAGAAAACCTTCCAAATTTGGCCATGGAATTCTAAAGGAGTTAGATTCCTATATTTGCTAAAAGAGATTGAAAATCAAATAATAGTTGATCTTACCTTTTGGATGAAATCGACAACACCCTTACATCACAACAAAGATTCGGCTTTGGCGAAATTTGACTTTTGGTGTTATGAAGAATTCGGCTAGGTTGGATTGTGTTTTTGGTTTTGAATAAAAGAGAGAGGAGGCTAGGGAATTCGGCTAGACAAAAGAAAAGAGAAGAGAAGAGAAGAGAACCCTAAGAATTTCGACAGAGAGAGAAGAGAAGGAAGAAAATTAATGAGTAGCCCTCCTTCCTTCCTTTTATAGATGAAATTATCATCTAAGGAATCCCTTACTTGGCCACCACTCTTCTATTTGATAGCTTTATCCTTTAATTATCATAAAATAAAAGAGTTTAATCCAACCTTTATCTCATGGGAATAATGATAAATAAATCCCTTATTTATCTCTTTAAAAATACTTAAGATAAATCATCATTTATCCCTATTTAGCCGAATTTTAAAGAGAATAAAACTCCCTTTTTAAGAGCCTTGTTGCCATCCACCTCTGTGCTTCTGGAAGCAAAAATAAAACTTCTTTTATTTGCTTCCCATGTGACTCGAACTCAGGCCCAACACCCTTGCATGTGGCGCCATTTCCAGAGGCCCTAAGTGGCATCTTCAGGCCACTTTTCCAAGCCTGTTTGTGTGTCAAATTTCACATACTTTTTCTCTTAAGGCCACATTGCCTTAATTTCCCCTTTTAACTTAAAATTTCAAAAATTTCCAATGCATCCCCCTTTTAATCCTAGAGTTTTAAAAACCTTTAAAACATCACCAACCACACTTAAAGCCTATCAACACTTGAGTTATGCTCCAAACGCATAACCCCTAATCTAGGATGTTACAGTTCTACCCTCCTTAAAATAATTTCGTCCTCGAAATTACTTATTAACGAGCATCCGTACATCCTAACTTACCCCACTTACTCCACTGCTGCGCACTCTGATCTTAAAGAACTATTATACTACCTAGGCACATTCTCTAAGTTCGCAATCAAGGTTCCATACACTTCATTAGCAATCATAGGAATGAACTGACCTTATAACGAACAAAGCAATGAAGGATAATCCAGAAATAAGAAACTTACCCGTTGTCACCTCGGGCACATCTTCCCCTCGTGACAGCCGACTGCATAAACCAACCTTGGCTGCCTTGCATCGCACCTTCACCTCTCTGTTTGGTGCTCTACGACCTCGGCTTTGAACCATTTCCTCCATGGTTCGGACCACGACCCTTGTCGCTTCGACCATCTCTACCCGGCCGCACATAACCTTGGCACATTGTCCGAGCCCTATTCGGATCTGAAGACAGGTCCTTAATCGGTGAGACTTAGACTTACACCTAAAACATTCCGTTCCGGTTCCAACACTCACGACATGATACCTTCCACACTTTGAACACACGGACGGTCCGGATTTTCCATAGTGGCTTAGCAACACGAATGAATTTTCAACCTCGATCTTTTACGAAGACCCTCAAATGATTGAGACGATCCAAAATTCCTCCTATCCGGTTCCTATCCTTATCTACATTACATCTCACCGAATCCTTAATCCTTCACTACTTTAGCCTTTTGACTAACACAACGAACTCCGTTCACGATGAGGAGCTATCAACAACCTCGAGTCGTCCCTTAATCCGTCCTCGAATGGACACATCGCTCATGCTCAGTAGCAACTACCCTCGAGCATATCGGCTTAACCTTAAAAATTTAGCCTCGTATTCGCTACGGACTTGTTCCTTGAACCACCCCGAAGCGCCTTCCTCTGCGATCAATATAATGAGTACCGACATACTTCTTCCAGTACGCCACCTTAATGTACTCCGTGTGAGATCCTTTATCGTGGCACTATCCCGAACTGTTAGCCACCATTGATATGCCTCGTCATGAAGCAAAGACTACCATTCCTTTCACTTTCTCCTCAGCGGTCAGATCGAGCTCATCCATAATTTGCTCGGTTGCTTCCAACCAATATTCAGCCGTACTGGGTGCCACACCTGATACTCCACGAAACACTTCAGCTCCATTGGCTCGGAGTCACTTAGGTACAGACTTCCTAGCTCTCATATTTCCACCTGCTCCAGCCACCATCTCAAGAACTCGCGACACCACTGCGATCTGACATCATCCCCATCCGAGCTTGCTCAACACCAAAAGCGGTGGTAGTGGCGGTGGTACCCCATTCTCGGATCTTTGACCCGACCTAACGGGTTCCGACATGGCCATTCTACCTCTACCGCGTCCACGACGACCGCGTCCTCTAGAATTCATATCTAACTGTGCGCTTTAATCTGCTTTGAGAAAGTTTTATGAATTAGTACTTTTGTTTCACTTGATTACCCGAAAGAAATTTTATGAAAAGGAATTTAGGAGTGGTTCTTTCAGATTCACACATGCACACAGTCTTTTCATTCATTCATCGTCCATCAACCAATTATGAACCTTCGTTCATTCGGAGATATGTTGTAGTTTTCATTGTTGTTGTTTTTCCACTACCGTGGGTATTTATGTAATTTGTCCTCTGAGGATATTTTCGTAATTTGTCAAATAAGGTTCCTTGATAATTTTGTCAAAAGTATTTGAAATTTTATAGTCTCGGGGTTCTTTGGTAAATTTGGAAATTCTAGGGGTATTTCGGTAATTTTTAATTTCGGGGGTAATTTGGTAATAAATCGGGATAAATTTGTAAAGTTTAATAATTCAGGGATATTTTAAAATTTACAAAACTTTGAGGGTTCTTTTGAAATTTATTTTCCAAAGCGATGAAGTTGCAAAAATTTTGGAAATCAAGGTCATTTTGGTAATTTTGTAAGTTAGGGGCAATTTTGTAGTTCTTCCAAAATCAAGGGATTTTTGCTAATTTGCAAATTAGGTTTTTTTTTTTTTGAACTTGTTATAAAATAATGTTGATTAAAACTGTGGGTATTTTTGACATTTTTATAAACCAAGGGCATTTTGTAATTTTACCACTAGGGGTATTTTAGTAATTTTATAAATCGAAGTTTTGAAAAATTGTGTAGAAAAGATAGTTTCTCTGAATTAAAGAAAATGATTTTAAGAGTTTAAAATTAGGGTTCTTATAAAAAAACATGGTTAGTTCCTTTCGGGTTTTAGTTATTGAGTTTAGCTTATGACCAAGTCTTCTTGGTCGGGGTGAACCAAAGCTACGTACTAGGCGAGATTCGAGTGGAGAGGGTGAGTCACACTGATCGCTTAAATACCAAGCTCCCACTGAAACCATTCCCGGACATGCGCATGAGGTTGCCACACCCACTAAGTCTTACGGGTTAGGGTGAACCAAAGCTACGCACTGGTAGGATTCTGCGAAGAGGAGGTGAGTCACTAGGGTGCTTAAATACCGTGCTCTTTCGGATCCAATCCTAGACATGCGTACCATGGTTACCACACCTTAACTCGATTGACTTAGCCATAGGTTTGTTTAGTGCATTAAGTCTTATGTATTTGTGTTTGAGTAGACTAATCTTAGGGTTCAAGTTCCTATCATGCTATTCTCGTTCCATTCCTTTTCTACCCTTCTATAATTCACTTAATCACACGAGATAGTTAGGGGTACTTACCGGTGGATCTGAATTGGAGACTTAGGTGCCATGCTAGAATAACTGAAAAATTTCTAAAAAGCCCATTTTTGAAAAGCCCATTTTGGAAACATTTTGGGCCCTACAACCCTCAAGCCGAGTTTTGAACGGGCTCGATACCAATTGTAACACCCCAAACTCGACCCATTCACTACTAATCGAATTTGAAATGCCATCTGGAAAATGTTTGAAACAAATTTGAACTTAAGGATAAAACACGAAAATTTTGTTAAGTTTAGAAAAGCAGTGTTCATTAAAATTCTTAAGTAAGATGTGGTGTTTATAAAATATCCGGATTAAAACTTTAGTATATATAGATTTAAATAAAAATTGTTTGCAGATAATTCCTCAATTGTCAATCCATAATAAAACACAATAATAAACTTAATGAGAAATACTTAAGCAGACTTTAAATACTTTTAGGGCCTTATTACAATAATTGAATAATCAAAGTACTAAAGATATAAATGCTTAATTAATTAAAAATATCTTTCGCATGAAAATCTATACGCATGGCCACCTTTATATCCACTCCAACCCGGTCCAAGCTTTACGCATCACCGAAGGTTTAAAATATTGGGTGAGTCAAACCGACTCAGTGCATAGTCATTTCACATATCTCCACATATGGGCACGGCCTATATCCACAGATCCAAACACATAAATATGCAATTATGAAGCCCAACCCAACCTAAGTCCATCCATTACACCTACCTTAGCAGACTCCTGCCAAGGTCGTGGCTAATCCACCACCGATCACATAAGTGATCCACATATCTTACCTTGGCAGACTTCTTTGCTCAAGGCCGTGGTGAAACCACCGATCCCTAGGATCCCACATATCAATTAGTCCACGGTGATGCACACGACTATCAACCGCCGAGATGGGCACTTAGCCAACACCTCCCTTGATGAAGCACAAAGCTAACATCAAGCGCTAATGTAACACGAGGCTAGCATTAGACCACGTACATAATGATGTACACCCTTTCCTTCAATTTTCACATCCCAAGTCCCATGCATATATGTGTATCATGTCAGATTAACAATCAGAGTAAATATTTATCACATGCTCACTACAAATATCACACATATATCATAGACAAAATAGAGCAACGACACGATTAATCGATTACCCACTACGGGTATCCACCATCTTAGCCATTATTTTCGGCTAACATACACATCATAATCAAACATACTTAACAACATACAATAACAGGAGAATAGTGCGATAACTACGCACCTGATTAGCACAATTGACTAAATCTCGAAACCCACGTCTAACGATTTGCACCTTTGCTATTGTAGAACTCCTTCCTACACCACCTAAGTCAGAATCGGCTAACATTATATACCAAAATGGCCTATGGCCGAAAATCACTACTGCCTTACCTTACGGATCTAAATCCCGAAATCGCTCCTTGTAGTCGACAACTACTAGATCCCGAAGAAAACCTTCCAAATTTCGGCCATGGAATTCTAAAGGAGTTAGATTCCTATATTTCGGCTAAAGAGAGATTGAAAATCAAATAATAGTTGATCTTACCTTTTTGGATGAAATCGGCAACACCCTTCTGTCACAACAAAGATTCGGCTTTGGCAGAATTTCGGCTTTTGGTGCTATGAAGAATTCGGCTAGGTTGGATTGTGTTTTTGGTTTTGAATAAAAGAGAGAGGAGGCTAGGGAATTCAGCTAGACAAAAGAAAAGAGAAGAGAAGAGAAGAGAACCTAAGAATTTGACAGAGAGAAAAGAGAAGGAAGAAAATTAATGAGTAGCCCTCCTTCCTTCCTTTTATAGACGAAATTATCATCTAAGAATCCTTACTTGGCCACCACTCTTCCATTTGATAGCTTTATCCTTTAATTATCATAAAATAAAAGAGTTTAATCCAACCTTTATCTCATGGGAATAATGATAAATAAATCCCTTATTTATCTCTTTAAAAATACTTAAGATAAATCATCATTTATCCCTATTTAGCAATTTTAAAGAGAATAAAACTCCCTTTTAAGAGCCTTGTTGCCATCCACCTCAGTGTGTTCGGAAGCAAAATAAAACTTCTTTTATTTGCTTCCCATGTGACTCGAACTCAGGCCCAACACCCTTGCATGTGGCGCCATTTCGAGAGGCCCTAAGTGGCATCTTGAGCCACTTTTCCAAGCTGTTGTGTGTCAAATTTCACATACTTTTTCTCTTAAGGCCACATTGCCTTAATTTCCCCTTTAACTTAAAATTTCAAAATTTCCAATGCATCCCCTTTTAATCCTAGAGTTTTAAAACCTTTAAAACATCACCAACCACACTTAAAGCCTATTAACACTTGAGTTATGCTCCAAGCGCACAACCCCTAATCTAGGATGTTACAAAAATTCTTGTTTTATTTCAAGGGATCACAATTAAACATTAGATTTTTTATTTTTAAAATTTGAATTTTTTGACAATTGCTTAATTAACAAGTACCAATTTTGGGTGTTGTAGGGCTACTACAACCTTCCCTATGCGTAATTGACTCTTAAACTCAATTTTTTTTAAAATTCAACGCATACCTCAAATTTATCTATTTAAAAGAATTTTAAAATCTTTGTATAAAATATGATTTTTTTGTGACCGATCACACTTAACAAAAATTTAAAAATTATTAAAAATAATTTCTTTTTGAAATTTAAAGTAATCTAAAAACTCATTTTTAAGTGATTTGGACCATCAGCTGTTAATTTCCTTATTGTATTAAATGCTTGCAATCACTCCTGATATATTGTGCTTGAGTTGTGATAGAGCCAACCGTCAACTTGTTATAATATTCTATTGATGCTAAACCTGAAGTTTTAATTATATTGATAG
>CP106726.1:1413026-1593303 GCA_025506655.1 Gossypium rotundifolium
ATTTACCTAAAATCAAGCTATCTCAAAACCATTCCATATATAACTTTTCAATCCATTTAAACATACATTCAAGATTTCATGTAACAATCTAAGATAAATATAAACACCAATTAAAAAAAAAATCCTTAATCGAATATTTACAACATGTCAGAATATGCACATACATAACCAACAACTCCAATATATTCCATCACGCAAGCATATTCGATCAACTCAAACCTAAATATTAAGCCATTTTCAGATGGCATTTATATACATTCACTTAAACATCATTTGAGTCAAATAAAAAAAAAAACGGTTTAGCCTATACATGCCATAGACAATAAGTTTATACACAAAAGAGATACCAAAAATTTTGACGGTAGTGTGATGAGCTTCGACGATGATCCCTAACGCGATATGAACTTCCAAAAGAAATCTACAATACGTAACACAACCAAAACAAAGTAAGCTTTCATAGCTTAGTAAGTTTTAAGCATTTATTTCATATATAAGCTTTATCATGATTCAAATAAATTGTTTCACTTATAAATTCCTTGCCAAAAATCAAACATACAAAAATAAATTTCATAACAACATTATACGCATGTAGTATATATATTTATGTATATATATCCATACACCACCTTCACAAAATAAAATAGCTAGCATGTGCATACTTTACTCACCAAATTTCATCTTACATTACAAGCTACCATCAATCATAAGTCGTTATATATAATACATACCTTTAGCTTACTTTCCTTTCCAACCCTAACTACCGTATATATCATGTAACTTTATATTTGAACATTTTATTATCCTTATCAACATTAATAATAGGAATCTTTAAAGAGAAACATCAAACCCAGATGCTTGTTATCAAGATTCGTAACGACGCATACATAGTGTCACTTTGACATTCCGCACACTTAGTGCCTAATTCTGAACGTATCGCACACTTAGTGTCATATTTATTTCCGCACACATAGTGCCATACGACCGATTTCGCACACACAAGGTTTCCAGATATAAGCTCGCACACATAGTGCCCAGACAACCGATCTCGCACACACAAGGTTTCTAGATATAAGCTCGCACACATAGTGCCCAGATAACCGATCTCGCACACACAAGGTTTCAGATATAAGCTCACACACATAGTGCCCAGACAACCGATCTCACACACACAAGGTTTCAGATATAAGCTCGCACACATAGTGCCATCAATCCAGCTCTCCTCATTACAAAATGCACATGTGTTCTAATATTTACTCACATATACCCGTATAATTAAAGGTTTACAAATAACTCATTTATTCGATACTCACTATTACATTCTAAGACCCTTATTATACATAAAACATATATCCACCATTTTAAAACAATCATCTCTCATATCATCCTTACATATATCCATCTCATATTTCATACATATTCAAACAACTCAACTAATCAAAATTCACTTATACAAATACTAAGTCTTACATTCTACCAACTCATGCTAAATTCATTAACACACATTCGCACTATAATGATTAACATACCTAAAATCATTTAACATATGCATAATATAGAATAAAATTCAATTTAATCCAATTGCTTAAAACTTACTTCGAAATTGCTCGAAATTGACGGATTAAGCTTTCCGCTATTTGTTTAACTTTATTTTTCCCCATCCAAATCCCGCCTCCTTTTGCTCTTGATCTAATTATTTCAAATTGCACTCATTTAAATAAATTTTCATTTAATTTAATCCAAAAATACTTAATTATATAAATTACCATTTTACCTCGACATTTACAAATTTTTACAATTTAGTCCCTTATACATAACTCACGAATTACACAAAATTTGACTTCCATCCTTTAGGGTCAATCCTCATAAGGACTACACAAGTCCATTTATTTCATAAATTTCTCAATTTAACCTCCTAGAAAATATTTTCACAAATAAATCCTTAATCATCTATATTCACCAAAAACTCAAGATTAAAAAGTGTTGATCTAACTCATATATCTCATTTTATACTAAAATCATCATAAAAACTTAACATCAATGGCATATCTCACATACATGATTAATACACAAAATTAATACATGGGCTTGAAAGTAGAATGAACAACAATCTTAAAAATTCAAAAATCATCAAAAATCCAAAACTAAAACTTACTTAATTTGGTTGCTAATGACCGAATATGAGAACGATCTCAAGCTGCTTCTTTTTTTCTTACTTTCGGCCAAGAATGGAGATAATGGCTTTCTTCTTCATCTTCTTTTTTTTTTTTGCATGTCATTATATTATTATCTTATAATATAATATATAACTTAACACATACTTTATGCTTATAAAAACAAAATAATATAAAAATCAAAGCCATGATGCCGTCTACTATGCTTAGCAATTGGACAATTTATAACTTAAGTCCTCCCTCATAGATAAATACATCAATTTAACCACTTAATTAATAAGATAGCTAACATATATTTTTTTTTCATCTTTTATCTATTATAATATTATAACATATATTAAATTATTTCATTATAATATAAAATAAAACAACCAAAATCAATCACTATTACATGCATAATCATGACCATCCACTATCTCCATTTTATGGTCAATTTGCAACTCTAAACCTCCAATTTATAAAGACATCATCAATTCAAGATTTACACATTTACCCACCAAATTTTTTGTTTATGCGATTAAGCCCTTTTTCACAATTAAGCACTAAAACGATCAAATTTTAATACTTAACTTTTCACACACACCAATTCACATATAATGAACATATAAAATAATATTAAAATATTTTTCCAACTCTAATTGTGGTCCCAAACCACCGCTTCGATTAGGGTCAAAATTGGGTCATATAACTCTCCCTTAAGGATTTTCGCCCTCAAAATCTTACCCGATAAATAGGTTAGGATAACGCTCTCTCATTGAATCCTCAAGCTCCCAAGTTGCTTCCTCAACTCCATGCTTATGCCACAATACTTTTACTAACGAGATTTTCTTGTTACGCAACTCTTTAACTTCGTGAGCCAAAATACAAATCGGTTCTTCCTCTTAGGTCAAATCAGATTAAATCTCAATTTCTGACGGACAAATCACATGAGAAGGATCGGATCTATATCGTCGAAGCATCGAAACATGGAAAACATTATGGATCTTTTCTAACTCAGATGGCAACATAAGTCTGTACGCAACCGGGCCGATACGTTCAATCTAGCAACAATAACCCAGATTGAATCTTTCTTACTCGGTGTCGACGACAAACCCGATACGAAATCCATCGTGACTCGATCCCACTTCCACTCGTGTACCATAATCAGTTGAGTAGTCCCGATGGCACCGATGCTCTGGCTATCACTTGTTGATATATTAAACATTTCAACACATAGTTTGAAATGTCTCGCTTCATACCATGCCACCAATAATGTTGTCTCGTGTCATTATATATCTTCGTTCTACCCGTGAATTGACAATATCCTATTATGAGTTTCATCACAAATTATTCAAATCAACTCAGGGTTCTTAGGCACACATATCTGATTCTTAAACTGTAGACACCCTTCAGCATCTAACTGAAAATCTGAATCAGCACTCGAGCCACATTGACTCCTTTTTGCAATTAAGTCATTATCAACCTCTTGAGCTTCGAGAATCATTGTATGCTAACAAGGGTCTCGCTTTCAATTTCGTAATAATCACACCGTCATCACCATATCTATATCCAGATTCATCACACGTAAAGCAAATAGTGACTTTCTACCGAGTACATCACCACCACATTAGCTTTCCCGGTGATAATCAATCACAAGCTCGTAATCTTTTAATAGCTTCAATCATCGTCGTTGTCTCAAATTCGATCCTTCGAGTCATTAAATATTTTAGACCTTGTGATCCGAATAGACATGACATCTTTCACCAAATAGATAGTGACGCCATATTTTTAAAGCAAAACTATAGCACCAACTTGAGATCGTGAGTCGGATAGTTCTTTTCGCGGCTTCAATCTGCCTCGAGGCGAGGCTACTACTTTGCCCTCTCAAGCATCAAAGCACAGCCCAACCATTTAAAGATGCATCGCTAAAGATAACGAACTCTTTACCGACTCGGTGAATAAGCATTGAGCTTCGCTAGCAAGGTTTTTAATGATCAAAACTTTTTTTGACCCTCATCGACCACTCAAATTTTACGCCTTTTGTAATAACTTTGTCATCGGAGTCGCTATCATAGAAAATCCTTTCACGAAGCGCCTATAATATCCGACGAGTCCCGAAGCTTCAGATCTCGTAAACATTCCGTGGAGGTTTCTAATCTAGTATAGCTGATATTTTACTCGGTCAACCCGAATATCCGATGATGAAATAACATGCCCCGTGAAGTCGACTTCCTTCAACCAAAACTCACATTTATTGAATTTCGCGACAATTGCTTATTATGCAAAATCAGAACACAAACCTCAAATGCTCAAAGACGTTCAGCTTTTGTCTCGTGAAAAGATCAATATGTCATCTATAAACATAACTACAAACCGATCTAGGTACGGTATAAATACCCGATTCATTAGATCCATGAAAATAACAGGGCATTAGTGAGCCCAAATGACATGACCAAAAACTCGTAATGACCGTATCTCGTCTGAAAAGCAGTCTTTGGCATGTCCGATTCCCTAACTCACAGCTGATAATATCCTGACCTCAGATTAATTTTCGAGAACACCAAGGCTCCCTTAAGTTGATCAAATAAATTGTCAATACGTGACAACAGGTATTTGTTCTTTACGGTCACCTTATTGAGTTGTCGATAGTCAATGCACATTCTCAAAGTTCATCCTTCTTTTCACAAGCGTAATCCAAGCACTTAGGGAGAGAAACTCGGTCAGGCAAAAACTCTATCTATCAATTCTTGCAACTGAGCCTTCAATTCTTTTAATTCAGTCAGTGCCATTCTATACGGAGCTATCGAAATTAGAGTGGTACCTGGCACTAACTCAATACCAAACTCTATCTCACGAATGGGTTGCAATCCCAGTAATTCCTCCGGAAACACATCCGGATACTCACTAACAACCGGTACAGATTCAATCTTCTTTTCAGTTACCTTGCTAACAATCACATACGCAAGATAAGCTTCGCAACCCTTTTTCAAATATTGTCGAGCCAACATCAAAGATATCACAGCCGGTAGCCCATTCAAATTCGTAGACTCAAATCAAATTATCTCGTTATTCTGGCATCTCAATCAATAGTCTTCCGTCTGTAATTCACTACCGCGTCGTGAACTGTTAACCAATCCATATCGACGATAATATCGAACTCGTCGAAAGGTAATAGTATCAAATCGGCCAAAAATCATAAGTCTCGAACCATAAAAGGGCAATTCATGCACACTTTATCAACTAGCACACACCGACCCAGGAGGTTCGAAACCTGAATCACAAACTCAGTAGACTCAACAGGTAGAGTCTTGTGAATACTAATGTTTTACACACATACGAATGAGTTGAGCCGGGATCAATCAAAGCAGTTACACTAGTATCAAAGAGAGTGAATATATCGGTAATGACGTCTGGAGATAAAGTCTCCTCTCTGGCTCTAATGGAATAAGCTCTAGCCGATGCACAGGCTTCTGATCGAATAGCCGCATCCAAAGTCCCTCCTCTGAGCATCACTCCTACCTCCCACATTACAAAAAGGTTTACCTCTAACTGCAGCGCTACTCAGCCTCGCACTCTAAGCAATCCCTTTTTCAGCGGTCTTCGGGCAATCCCGAATGAAATGATCCTGCGAACCACACTTATAAAAAGTGCGATTAATAGATTTACCCCAGCACTCGCTGAAATATCGTCTGCCGCACTGCTGACACTCTAATTTGCTCGGTTGAGCATTGCCAACACTAGCAACTGATGTAGCCCAAGAACTCACGGGTGGTCGCTCTCGTATAGAGATCCCTGTGTTAGGTTTGGACCGGCTACCTTTATTCTTGAACTTCTTTTTTGACATTTGAGAAAATTTACCTGCAGATCTCTTTCGAAAATCTCTAGCTTCTGTCTCGGCATTTCGCTTTTCTTTCCCTAGCTCCTTGGCTTTACAAGCTCGCTCAACCAGTACCACAAACTCGTTTATTTTAAGTATGCCAACCAGAAGCTTTATATCTTTATTTAGACCATCTTCGAATCTCCGGCACATGGCAGCCTCAGATGAAACACATTCACAAGCGTAGCAACTAAGTCTCACAAACTTGCGTCAGATTCGATATGGTCATACGACCGCTGAGCTCAAGAAATTCTTTACGTTTAGAGTCTATGAAGTGCTAACTTATGTATTTCTTACGGAATTCCGTCTGAAATAAGTCCCAAGTAACTCTCTCCTTCGAAACAACTGATACAAGAGTATTCCACCAATAGTAGGCAGAATCCCGCAATAAGGATATGGCACACTTCAGGCATTCATTGGATGTGCAAGACAACTCATCGAAAACACAAATAGTATTATAGAGCCAGAATTCAGCTCGCTCAGCATCATTATCATCTTCACTCTAAATTCTTGAGCCCCGTGTTTTCTTATTCGATCAACCGGAGGCTTGCTGGCTCTCTCAGGATTTCCGATCGGGGGTACCACCGGTACTACAGGGGGAGTGTTTGGATTCGGGGGGTTGTTGAACAGCCGGATTGGCTCGAATATACTGACTAAACCAATCATTCATCATGCTATAGAAGGCTTGTTTAGCCCCCTCATCGGGATTACTCGTAGCTGGTCGAGATTCTTCCCCATGTCCTCATAAGGGAGCAGCGCCACGCCTCGACATCGTCGACTATAGCTCGCTTCGGATCGATCCATTTACTATATGAAAGAAATGGACACATTTCACTGTCAGAAGTCATCACACTATCACTTTATAAACTATGGCATGTATAGCTAGACTCACACGCGCTACGTTAGTCCGAGAACCGACTAAACCGTAGCTCTGATACCAATCAAATGTAACAATCTAAGATAAATATAAACACCAATTAAAAAAAAAATCCTTAATCGAATATTTACAACATGTCAGAATATGCACATACATAACCAACAACTCCAATATATTCCATCAGCGCAAGCATATTCGATCAACTCAAACCTAAATATTAAGCCATTTTCGTATGGCATTTATATACATTCACTTAAACATCATTTGAGTCAAATAAAAAAACGGTTTAGCCTATACATGCCATAGACAATAAGTTTATACACAAAAGAGATACCAAAAATTTTGACGATAGTGTGATGAGCTTTGACGATGATCCCCGAACGCGATATGAACTTCCAAAAGAAATCTACAATACGTAACACAACCAAAAACAAAGTAAGCTTTCATAGCTTAGTAAGTTTTAAGCATTTATTTCATATATAAGCTTTATCATGATTCAAATAAATTGTTTCACTTATAAATTCCTTGCCGAAAAATCAAACATACAAAAATAAATTTCATAACAACATTATACGCATGTAGTATATATATTTATGTATATATATCCATACACCACCTTCACAAAATAAAATAGCTAGCATGTGCATACTTTACTCACCAAATTTCATCTTACATTACAAGCTACCATCAATCATAAGTCGTTATATATAATACATACCTTTAGCTTACTTTCCTTTCCAACCCTAACTACCTGTACATATCATGTAACTTTATATTTGAACATTTTATTATCCTTATCAACATTAATAATAGGAATCTTTAAAGAGAAACATCAAACCTGTATGCTTGTTATCAAGATTCGGTAACGTATCGCACACATAGTGCTGTTACTTTGACATTCCGCACACTTAGTGCCTAATTCCTGTAACGTATCGCACACTTAGTGCCGTTACTTATTTCCCGCACACATAGTGCCATACGACCGATTTCGCACACACAGTGCTCGGTATATAAGCTCGCACACATAGTGCCCAGACAACCGATCTCGCACACACAGTGCTCAGTATATAAGCTCGCACACATAGTGCCATACGACCGATTTCACACACACAGTGCTCGGTATATAAGCTCACACACATAGTGCCCAGACAACCGATCTCACACACACAGTGCTCGGTATATAAGCTCGCACACATAGTGCCATCAATCCAGTTTCTCCTCATTACAAAATGCACATGTGTTCTAATATTTACTCACATATACCCGTATAATTAAAGGTTTACAAATAACTCATTTATTCTGATACTCACTATTACATTCGGCACCCTTATTATACATAAAAACATATATCCACCATTTTAAAACAATCATCTCTCATATCATCCTTACATATATCCATCTCATATTTCATACATATTCAAACAACTCAACTAATCAAAATTCACTTATACAAATACCAAGTCTTACATTCGGCCAACTCATGCTAAATTCATTAACACACATTCGGCACTATAATGATTAACATACCTAAAATCATTTAACATATGCGCATAATATAGAATAAAATTCAATTTAATCCAATTGCTTAAAACTTACTTCGGAAATTGCTCGGAAATTGACGGATTAAGCTTCCTGCTATTTGTTTAACTTTATTTTTCCCCGATCCAAATCCCGTCTCCTTTTGCTCTTGATCTAATTATTTCAAATTGCACTCATTTAAATAAATTTTCATTTAATTTAATCCAAAAATACTTAATTATATAAATTACCATTTTACCTCGACATTTACAAATTTTTACAATTTAGTCCCTTATACATAACTCACGAATTACACAAAATTTGACTTCCATCCTTTAGGGCGAATCCTCATAAGGACTACACAAGTCCATTTATTTCATAAATTTCTCAATTTAACCCTCCTAGAAAATATTTTCACAAATAAATCCTTAATCATCTATATTCACCAAAACTCAAGATTAAAAAGTGTTGATCTAACTCATATATCTCATTTTATACTAAAATCATCATAAAAACTTAACATCAATGGCATATCTCACATACATGATTAATACACAAAATTAATACATGGGCTTGAAAGTAGAATGAACAACAATCTTAAAAATTCAAAATCATCAAAATCCAAAACTAAAACTTACTTAATTTGGTTGCTAATGACCGAATATGAGAACGATCTCAAGCTGCTTCTTTTTTCTTACTTTCGGCCAAGAATGGAGATAATGGCTTTCTTCTTCATCTTCTTTTTTGTTTTTTGCATGTCATTATATTATTATCTTATAATATAATATATAACTTAACACATACTTTATGCTTATAAAAACAAAATAATATAAAAATCAAAGCCATGATGCCGTCTACTATGCTTAGCAATTGGACAATTTATAACTTAAGTCCTCCTCATAGATAAATACATCAATTTAACCACTTAATTAATAAGATAGCTAACATATATTTTTTTTTTCATCTTTTATCTATTATAATATTATAACATATATTAAATTATTTCATTATAATATAAAATAAAACAACCAAAATCAATCACTATTACATGCATAATCATGACCATCCACTATCTCCATTTTATGGTCAATTTGCAACTCTAAACCTCCAATTTATAAAGACATCATCAATTCAGTACTTACACATTTACCCACCAAATTTTTTTGTTTATGCGATTAAGCCCTTTTTTCACAATTAAGCACTAAAACGATCAAATTTTAATACGAACTTTTCACACACACCAATTCACATATAATGAACATATAAAATAATATTAAAATATTTTTCCAACTCTAATTCGTGGTCCCGAAACCACCGTTTCGATTAGGGTCAAAATTGGGCTGTTACATTTCAAACACCATCCATACATACACATAAGTACCATTTCAAGACCTTAATTCAACTAACCAATATGTCATTCGAAGGCACCACAATTAATAACCAAACATTACTTACTTAAACATGTTCATATACCTAATGTAGCGACGTAAAATTTGCTTGGGCGCTAATTGAGGAAATTATTAAAAATTTGAAAATAGAGTTTCAATTTTATTTAAAAAAGGGAGTCGCCACTGATCTTTTTTCTAGGTGTGATCGGACACCTAATAAATCCTCTTTTTAAAGAACAATCATTTTTTTTTGAATTTTCTTAAAAAATGGCTGGGTTTAAGTCTGCGTCAAAATTCCAGAGAAAAAAAAGGGTTCGGGAGTCGGTTACGCGCGAGAAAGGTATTAGCACCCTCGCGATGCCCAAAATTGGTATCTCGTTAAACGTGTGTTGTCTTAATTTTCAAAAATACAAGTTCAATTTAATATTTAATCGTGATCCGATTGAGACACGAGAATTTTTTTAAAAAAACGAGAATTTTAAGACTCGAGAAATTTTTTTTAAAACTCGAGAATTTTTGAAAACACGAAATTTTTTTTTTAAACCCAAAAATTTTGAAAACACGAAAAATTTTTTTGAAACTCAAAATTTTTTTTTGAAAACACGAAATTTTTGAAAACACGGAAATTTTAAAACACAAGAATTTTTTTTTTAAAAAAACATGAAATTTTTGAAAATACAAGAACTTTAAAAACACGAGAATTTTTTTTGAAACACGACATTTTTGAAAACATGGAAATTTTAAAACACAAGAAATTTTTTTTTAAAACATGAAATTTTTGAAAACCCGAAAATTTTGAAATGCGAAAATTATTTTTTAAAAACACGAATTTTTTTGAAAATATGAAAATTTTAAAATATGAGAATTTTTGAAACACGAAATTTTGAAAATATGAAAATTTTGAAATACAAAATTTTTGAAAACACGAAAACTTTTAAAACACGAGAATTTTTGAAATACGAGAATTTTTGAAAACACGAATTTTTTTTAAAACACGAAAATTTTGAAAATACGACAATTTTCTGAAAACACAAAAAGTTTGGAAACTCGAAATTTTATTTTATTTTTTTGATTTTTTTGATTTTTTAAAAGGGCGTATCGTATTTAACACGAACCGATGATATTCACCCAACATAGCGATGAAATCAACGACAAGTGTTAAACCGATTCGTTGCCTTATTTATTAAAATTATTAAAATTAAAAGTAAAATAAAACACAATTAAAAAATAAAAATGCTAAAAATATTAATAATATTAAAACGAGATGTCACTAAAATGCACGAATTAAATTAAAAGTAGGTAAAAAGAAATTACCGAAAAGCTCAAAATTACGAGCTTGAAGAATGGGATACACGACTGGCTCTTTATCCTTTTTTTCTCTTTTTTCTTCTTTTTTTTTTTCTTTCTTTTTCTTCTTTTTCTTCCTTTTTCCTTTCTCTTTGGCTGCTAACCTTTGAAAATGTTGGATTTGGGCCTGGCTATTGTTACCGGCCTGTTTGGGTTGGCTTGTTGATGTACTTCTTTGGGCCTTGGTCGAATCATGGGTCGGGTCGGGTTGACCTGACGACTTTAATTTATTTTTTTTTTTTTTTTTTCTTTTCTTTCTTTTTTCTTCTTTCTTCTTCTTTCTTCTTCTTCTTCTTCTTCTTCTTTCTTCTTCTTCTCCAACCGCCGTCGCCGTCTCCTCTTCCTCTCCGTTGGTCAGCGGCGCCTCCTCTTCTTCTCCTTCTCTCTTCTCTTTCTTCTTCTTACTCTCTTTTTCTCTTCTTTTTTCTCCTTTTTTTCTTTTTTTCGTGGGTGTTCTTTTTTGTTGATGGGGGCCTTTTTTTTGGGGGAAAATCCCTTTATAGTGTTGTTCTTGCGGTGTTAGGTGGCTAGGGAAGGAGACCATCCCTTAGGGCGGTGCAGTAAAATCGGGGTAGGTAACGAAATCCGCCGAATTTTTGGAGATTTTCTGACAGAAGGACCAGATTGCAATCGTAGCAAAACTTATGGGGTCAGAACGTAATTTTAAGAAAGTATTAGGGTCAAAATGTAATTTTAAAAATTTTTAGGACCAAAATGTAATTTCAAGAAAGTTTAGGGTCAAAATGTAAATTTTTAAATTTTTTAATATTTTTAATTAAATTTTTTAAAAATAAACCCATAATTAGTTGGGCAAAATTTAGTGCTTATAGTTGTTCTCTTTGCTCATCATTGTGAAACAGGATAGAGCAAAGACTTAAAAGCACTAAATTTTGTTCAATTGTCCAATCCTTATTCTTTATTGAAAAAGAAATCGAAAATGGCTTGGCATTCAATTCAAGCTTAATTCACCTCTCGATTATGAGTTGATCTTTGAAAACAAAATTGAAAATACCTCAACAGTGTGACTGAGGCTCAACTCACCTCTCGCAATATGAGTTGATTTTTGAAAAGCAGAATTGAAAATACCTCAACAGTGACTGAGGCTCAACTCACCTCTCGCAATATGAGTTGATTTTTTTAAAAATGTAAATTGAAAAATACCTCAACGTGTGACTGAGGCTCAACTCACCTCTCGCATTATGAGTTGATTTTGAAAAATAGAAATTGAAAATACCTCGGCGTGTGACTCAAGCTCAACTCACCTCTCGTAATATGAGTTGATTTTTTGAAAATAGAAATTGAAAAATACCTCGGCGTGTGACCGAGGCTCAACTCACCTCTCGCATTATGAGTTGATTTTGACAAAAGAATTGAAAATACCTCAACGTGTGACACGAGGCTCAACTTATCTCTCGTAATATGAGTTGATTTTTGAAAAATGAATTGAAAAATACCTCGGCGTAGGACCTGAGGCTCAACTCACCTCTCGCATTATGAGTTGATTTTGAAAAATATAAATTGAAAAATACCTCGGCAGTGACCCGAGGCTCAACTCACCTCTCGATTATGAGTTGATTTTAAAAAAGAATTTGAAAATACCTCACGTGTGACTGAGGCTCAACTCACCTCTCGCAACATGAGTTGATTTTTTTTGAAAATGAATTGAAAAATACCTCGGCGTGTGACCGAGGCTCAACTCACCTCTCGCATTATGAGTTGATTTTGAAAAATAGAAATTGAAAAATACCTCACTGTGTGACTGAGGCTCAACTCACCTCTCACAATATGAGTTGATTTTTGAAAATGAAATGAAATAATTTTAAAAAGTATCAAAATTTCAAAACTTATCATCCGGTGGAACTCGAATGTCTTCCTTGTCCTTGGTTGATACAACTATCATCAAAACCTTTTGCTTTATCGAATATCTCAGATATGTCATGCATGATGTTATCATGATATGCACATGTTTGGTGTTAAATGCTTTTATGCCTACATGATTATGCCATGCGGCTTGGGCTTGTTTGCCGTATATCTCTTTTCGTTACGACTCTCATGATGACTGCATTCATTGCTTCGATTCTTGACTTCTCTTTCGTGTTTTGTACCCATCCTCGAGTAATCTGCGTTTCTCATGTATCACCCTTTTGCCCCTTGTTGAACTTTGTCCTTGCTTTGAGGCTCTTGTACTTACCAAATTCTCATCCAGGTAATACTCAACATTCCTTTTGTTTAGAGTATGTCATTTCACTATTTATTATTTAGACAAACCACACATGAGATGCATGAAAATAGGAAAGTAGGTACGAAAGAAATACCTCACATTCATATTTATTTTAAAAGCAATAAGCAAGGAAAATTGACAAGGAAGGGCTCGATAAAGAAAACATTATAAAGAAAGGACATCAGATTCAATTGTCACAAATGCTCTAGATATTCAACGCATGGACTTCTCCACATTTCTTCATCCTGGATCTCTTCGAGCACGGCTTCTTGTGTAGAAGATTTCGAGCTTCTGGGACTGCTTCAAATATTATAATCTCGCCACATGACTCCCGCTCAAATCGCCTTGCTCCTTTTGTCCGAACCTCCTTCATTAGGACGCCTTTCAGTTTTCATCCTAATCTTTTTTGTTTATCAAGACGCCCTTTTGAGTTTTCATCTTGATCTTTTTTCTTCTTTTTTTATCAAGACGCCCTTTTCGAGTTTTTATCTTGATCTTTCTTTTTTCTTTTTTTTCTTTTTTTTATCAAGACGCCCTTTTTGAGTTTTCATCTTGATCTTTTTTTTTTAGGCATAGTACTTTTTCACGGCATCTGAGTTCACTGGATTAGGTAACTCCTTCCCATCCATCTCAGTGAGAATCAAAGCTCCACCAGAGAAAGCCTTCTTTACGACGTACGGCCCTTCCCAATTTGGTTCCCATTTTCCTCGAAAGTCTTTTTATATTGGGAGAATCTTTCTCAGTACGAGTTCCCCCTCGCGAAATTCTCTTGGCCACACTTTCTTGTCATGAGCCGTGATCATTCTCTTCTGGTACATCTGTCCATGACAGATTGCCTTCAAGCGTTTTTCTTCGATAAGATTTAGCTGGTCATATCGAGCTTGAACCCATTCTTATTCTTCTAGTTTCAACTCCATTAAGACTCGTAGAGAGGGGATCTCAACTTTGATGGGCAGCACAGCTTCCATTCCATAGACCATAGAGAAAAGAGTTGCTCCCGTAGATGTCCGCGTAGATGTACGATATGCATATAAAGCGAATGATAGCTTCTCGTGCCAGTCTTTATAAGTCTCGGTCATTTTCCCAATAATCTTCTTAATGTTTTTGTTAGCCGCTTCCACTGCTCCATTCATTTTTGGGCGATAGGGTGAGGAATTGTGATGCTTTATTTGAAATTGCTCGCACACTTCTTTCATCATCTTGTTGTTCAGATTTAAAGCGTTATCTGAAATTGTTCTCTCAGGCAAACCGTATCGACATATGATTTCTTTTTTGAAGAACCTGCAAACTGCAGTCTTTGTCACATTAGCAAATGAAACGGCTTCTACCCATTTTGTGAAGTAATCTATAACCACAAAAATGAACCGGTGGCCATTAGAAGCTTTTGGAGAAATTGGCCCTATAACATCCATGCCCCACATAGAAAAAGACCACGGAGAAGTCATGACATGAAGGGGAAATGCATGAATTTTATCGCCAGAATTTGACATTTGTGGCACTTTCGCATAACTAATGCAATCGTTTTCCATCGTTAGCCGAATAACCGAGTCTCATAATCTACCCGCCATAGTGAAACCATTGGCATCGCCCCACAAATTCCTTCATGGACATCTTCAAGTATTTTTTCGCTTCAATAGAATCCACGCATCTCAGAGCACTTGATCTTTTCCTCTTTTTGTGATGTCCCCATCAAGAACAAATCCTACCGCCATTCTTCTTATTGTTCTTTTGTCGCTTTCATTTGCTTGCTCGGGATACCTTTGATTCTTGACATATTCTAAGATATCATGGAACCATGGCAATCCATCTGTCTCTTTT
The DNA here is from genome assembly GCA_025506655.1 of Gossypium rotundifolium. Taxonomy (NCBI): domain Eukaryota; kingdom Viridiplantae; phylum Streptophyta; class Magnoliopsida; order Malvales; family Malvaceae; genus Gossypium; species Gossypium rotundifolium. Next base: position 1,428,223 of record CP106726.1, read on the forward strand.
TCAATGCTACAACAATGTGCAGTGACCTCATATATGCTCATTTGGAGAGGCATTATTTTCGTTTCTCTATTTGCTTTAAACATTGAAGCCAGGGTGGCCAAGGCATCAGCCAATTGGTTTTCTTCTCGTGGGAAGTAGTTAAAAGTTACTTCTTTGAATTCTTTGACTAGCTCCGCCACGAGATCGCGATATTTGACCAATTTCGAATCTCTCACTTCCCAATCTCCACGGATTTGGTAAATTACCAACGCTGAGTACCCGTCACTTCTAAGATTTTGATGTTTCGTTCAATAGCTGCCCGAAGGCCCATGATGCAAGCCTCATATTCCGCTACGTTATTGGTACAGAAAAAATTTAATCTGGCAATGAACGGATAATGGTTCCCTTCTGGTGACACTAAGACTGCTCCAATCCCATACCCCAATGCATTTGATGCACCATCAAAGCTCATCTTCCATGATTTCTCTTTTGACGACTCACATTCTTTTTCTGTAATGCACATCAAGTATTTGTCTGGGAAATCAAATCTCAATGGCTCGTATTCTCTCGTTGTTCGAGTTGCTAAGAAGTCACTATCGCGCCCCTTTATCGACTTTTGACTCACATATACAATGTCATACTCTGATAGTAGGATCTGTCATCGTGCCATTCTTCCTGAAAGTGCAGGTGATTCCATCATGTATTTTATTGGGTCCAGCTTTGAAATTATGATACAACATATATTGTCTGAGCTTCGAACTGCCCAGACCAAAGCACAACAGAATTTTTCAATTGACGGGTACTTTGCTTCATACTCTGTGAACTTCTTGCTGAGATAGTAGATCGCCCTTTCTCTTTTCCCCGACTCATCATGTTGCCCCAGTACGCAACCCATTGAATTTTTGAACACAGTTAGATATAATATTAACGGTCTTTCTAGAGTTGGTGGTACTAGCATCGGAGGGTTAGACAAATACTGTTTTATCTTATCAAAAGCCACTTGGCACTCATCGTCCCACTCTCCCGTATTATGTTTTCGAAGGAGTCGAAAAATTGGGTCACACTGGTTGGTAAGTTGAGCAATGAATCGAGCGATGTAGTTCAACCTCCTAAAAATCCTCGACTTCTTTTTTGTACGCGAGGTGGTAGTTCTTGTATGGCTTTTATCTTATATGGATCAACCTCAATACCTCTCTCACTAACAATGAAGCCGAGTAATTTTCCGAGGTAGCCCGAACGTACACTTCATCGGATTAAGCTTCACCGAACTTTCTTAGTCTTTCGAACAATTTCTTGAGGTTTCCAATATGCTCTCTTTCCCCCCGAGATTTGGCGATCATATCATCAACATAAACTTCTATTTCTTTGTGCATCATGTCATGGAATAGCATCACCATTGCCCTCTGGTATGTTGCCCCGGCATTCTTTAATCTGAATGGCATCACCTTGTAGCAAAATGTTCCCCACATCGTTACGAAGGTAGTTTTTTCCATATCCTCAGGAGCCATCTTTATCTGATTATAACCCGAAAATCCATCCATGAAAGAAAACAGTGAATGTTTTACTGTGTTATCCACCAATGTATCGATGTGTGGCAAGGGAAAATTATCTTTAGGACTTGCTCGATTCAGATCGCGATAATCCACGCACATTCGTACCTTACCATCTTTTTTCGTTACTGGGACTATGTTAGCTACCCATTCTGGGTATTTGGAGACTTGTAAGAAGCCAGCATCAAATTGTTTCTTGACTTTTTCTTTTATCTTTAACAGTATTTCAGGTCTCATTCTTCTCAGCTTCTGTTGAATAGGTTTGCATTCTGGTTTCAATGGGAGTCTATGGACCACTACATCTTCGTTCAACCCTGGCATGTCTTGATACGACCATGCAAATACATCTTTATAATCACGAAGCAAGGCGATCAAATCATGTTTGGTGTTATCTGAAATAGAGGTCCCAATCTTCACTTCTTGCCTTTTTTCTTCATTTCCCAAGTTCACTGTCTCAACAGATTCTTGATGGGATAGGATCTGTTTATCTTCTCGTTCTATCATTCTTTGTAAGTTAGGAGAGGAGACATAATCTTCAGCATTTTCCTCAGCTTCGAATTCTTCTAAACAAATAGCTTTCTCGAAATCGATTTCAGGACTTGTAACGGGATTGTTCATGTCGTTGATATCTGAGCACCTGAAAGGTGAATGGAAAAGAAAACTATAGAGGAGCATCAAAGTATTAGAACCAAACAAACATAATGTTATGGCATGATATGAGGTACATGTAAGGACAGGCTGTGAGAAGAAGGAATAATTATGAAGTTAACAAGAATGAAAAGATTATGGCAAAATGCATCTCCATTAATGTTCATTTAAATAATAAAGAGCAAACATAAGCTCTTACAAAAGAATTCCACTATTACTTAGTGGCATACAAAAAGAGAGTTAACATTGAGCATTACTCTGGTGAGGACTTAGAAACTACAAGAAGATCCACAGCAGTCCAATTATTCAAAACGAATCCAGGAGGACAAGGGCGTATCATTGAAACATCTTCAATTGCATCATCCCCTTTGTCAATAACATTTATACTGACGTTCTGAAGACCCCTTTCAATCCATAACATCGTGTTTTGTAGATTATCTCGCCCTGGGTACATCATTCCTGCAGATGTAAATGTTTTTGACAAAGGAGGATACGCTATGGGCTCCCATTCCAATTCCCGACCTGAGGCTCCTACAAACCTCATTTCTTAATCTTTCTGCAACTGTGGATTGTATGGTTTTAGCCTCAGTGAATGATTAGGGTGATATGCACATGCAATGAATGGATGAATGAATAAATGAAAAATGCATGTTAGTCATGAATAAATATGCAAGAATTTGGTGTTGATTTCAAGATAGCCCCATACTTAGGCATTTCATTAATCAAAAGAGTCTATTACAAAACGTTTTGCCGTCTCTAGTTTAACAGTTACACAAATTTCCTAGCCACATCGCCTTGTTTTTTCACTCATTCTAGGAATTCTGACATGTTTGATCCTTGTCTCGGAGGGAATTGGTAACTAAGATCTTCTGCTTCATCTGATAATTGCACAATTTGCAAAGCCGCCTTACGAATTTCATTAATCAAACCGCTAAGATGCATATCTTTTTCTTGGAGAGTTTTTCAGATGCACGAATGTCTCTCATCATCTTGGCCATTCTTTTCTTCTAAGGCTTTTAGGAGAGTATCCAAGTGTTCTTGATGAGCTTGCGTGTATTTTCTAAATCTTGTATTTTCCTTCTTAGCTCTTGACTTTCGATTGACTAGTCATTAATTCGCATACGCTTCAGTATTCAATATTCTTCTTCCTTAACTCTATAATAGCACGAGCAGCTTTTTCCTCTACCTTCTTCGCTTTCCCTCTCCAGAATTTCATCCCACCTTTGATGTTGCTTAATTCTTTCTTCCATTCCGTCGATGATTTGCCCAGCCCGCTATTCTTTATGGTGCCTCTTAATTTCTTATTTTCCAAATGAAGATCCTTTAAGTCATTTCTCATGACCTCAGCTTCTTTCTGGACTTTCTCGTTTCTGAATTTTTTAATTTGAACATCTATCTTCAGCTGGTAATTTTCCTCTTGAAGAGAACTAATATCCCGTAACAGACTGGCCTTTTCACGTTTAAATTCATGTCTTGCTATTTTCAGTTCGGACGGTATTTCTTCTGAGAAAGGATTCTGAAAAATATTATCCGTTGGTGAGGTTTGTTGACTATTCACTCGTCTTTGTCTCTATATTTCATAATCTTGAGTGATAGTATCAGCATACAGAGCTAATCCATTAGGTAGATTTCCTTCCAAGACTTTGCAGTATCTCGGACTTTTTTCATGTAACCTTCACCTGTAAAAGCAAACTCAGACTGTGCTAATCCTCCGGTAGTTGGTATGAACTGTCGTGAAGTAAACTGCCTTTGAACCATTAACGGTGCATATCCAACTCCTCCCCATAACCCGAGTAAAGGTACCCAATCTTGGCTTCCGCATTTGTATAGCAAAACTGAAGGACGGATCCATGGTGCTCTCCAAGTTATATCTTTGGCTTTGAGGTTCTGAAAAACTGAAACCCAGTGCTGTTCGGTGACATCCTTCGCCAATCTTTCTCAAGGTAAGCTTCAATGGAGCGAATGTTTTCGAAAACATGTGGAAAGGTGCGCCCACTTTTCGAAGTGGCTCGAATCCAAACATTAAGTAGTTGTGCACATCCGATAAAACGCCCTTCCCTTTTCTCCTACAATAATTTAAAGATCTAAAAGTCTCACTAAGATAGTTGGGACGGGTTGATTCCTTGCCTCAACTTTTCAAAGAAATCTACTACTTAACTTCTATATACCCAAGAACTTTTGGGAAGACAATTAATCCGTAAATGGTTAAAGCAAGAGATCCACTCTCTTCACAATATCTGGATGGTTTTGAACTAAGTCTCGCAGAGAAAACCATGGAATACAACCGACTTCGTTCTTTTCTTTATCTATTTTTCAGCCCATGTATCACCATTCCATCAACTTCATTAGCTTTTTCTTGAAGGTCATTGGTTTGGGCTCTTTCACATATATCTTCTTGAATTGTGCATTGTTAACGTGAAGCAAGGTGGCATACTCTTCTATGGTGAGTCATATCTTCTGGTTGAAGTAAAACATTGATAAGTCGGGTCCCGAATTGAACCATGGCTTGAATCAACTGTTCGCTCACGTTGATGACGATTAAGTGAGCTATATCCCGTACTTTTCAATTGAAGATGCCCCGATTGTCTCGAGTCCCACTGCTTCAGATCCTAGTCAAGTCTTCGAGGTTATTCCGCGAACATTCATGGTCACATGCTCGGGAAGATTGGATATACATCCTTGCTTTAAACCTGTCTCCTTTGCTTTCGGGTTTTCAAAGACCGGTCTCGAACCACGACATTTTTCTCGGTCACTTGTGCAATTGACTCTTCCATCAGAAACCCGTTTTTGGCAACCAATCTCTAATCAACACCTTCCTAACAAGATGCCTATGATGCATGATGAAAAATAAAAATGAAGACAAATAACATTGGTTAGTAATTACAACAAATATAAACGGAGAAGAACTATGGAAAATCTAACAAATTAAGATATTTAATTTTGCATTTTGGTGAAATTGACCTACCTTTTTTTTTTACCCCATCATATTTACAAAATAAACTTACCCCACATGCTCATCGATAATCTACCTCTCTAAATTATTAAACGGACTGATTTGCTTGCATAAAAGTGTAAATGTAAAAGAAATGAAAGGTAAGAAGCATTTCTCCCATGTACTTATTTTGGTAACTATTAACGGATGGAGGTTCGGCATGGCTCTAATCGGGTGGCTCATACGGTTCACTATATGCAGTTTCGGTTCTAAAAAGGTACTCGAATTGTCCGTACTGTCGCCTACTAAGGCTAGTACAGAGCCTCGGTTATCGCCCATCATAGGCTCGCGAGCTCAATTCGAGGGATTACATTTACTTATGCCTATGCGGAGGGACAAGTTAACTCACGAAAGCATAAGTCATATGTAACCCGGAAGTATTCACTTTGTCTGCACAAGGGACGAGTTAACTCACGAAGGCATAGCGTTTACTTCCACTTAAGCGGACGGAGCCCGGGTAGAGAGCTCATGTTATGCAAAAATGCAAGTGCACGGTGTGTGGGAAGAAACTCACAAACCTTTCGTTTTTATTAAAAAACTAAAACCGTAAAAACTTAGCGCTGAAAAATAAAAAGGTAAAACAAGTTAGAAAAATATTTACAATATGATGCAAATGCATGACTTTTCAAAAAACAAAATTTAAGGATCACGACTAAGTATTACTTTAAACAAGAGTTTTGAAAATTTTGACAACACGCGTTTAATTCCAGACTCGACTCTCAAAAAAAATATCCCAATTGGAGTCGCCAAATTTAGCGACGTAAAATTTGCTTGGCGCTAATTGAGGAAATTATTAAAATTTGAAAACAGAGTTTCAATTTTATTTAAAAAGGAGTCGCCATCGATCTTTTTTCTAGGTGTGATCGGACACCTAATAAATCCTCTTTTAAAGAAAAATCATTTTTTGAATTTTCTTAAAAAATTTGGGTTTAAGTCTGCGTCAAAATTCTAGAGAAAAAAAGGGTTCGAGGAGTCGATTCTGCTGAGGAAGGTATTAGCACCCTCGACGCCCAAAATTGGTATCTCGTTAAACGTGTGTTGTCTTAATTTTCAAAATACAAGTTCAATTTAATATTTAATCGTGATCCGATTGAGACACGAGAATTTTTTAAAAACGAGAATTTTAAGACCAGAAATTTTTTTAAAACTCGAGAATTTTGAAAACACGAAAATTTTTTAAACCCAAAATTTTGAAAACACGAAATTTTAGAAATACGAAAAGATGAAAAATTTTTTTGAAACACGAAAATTTTTTTTGAAAACACGAAATTTTGAAAACACGAAAATTTTAAAACACAAGAATTTTTAAAAAATGAAATTTTTGAAAATACAAGAACTTTAAAAACAGAAATTTTTTTGAAACACGACATTTTTGAAAACACGGAAATTTTAAAACACAAGAATTTTTTTTAAAACATGAAATTTTGAAAACCCAAAATTTTGAAATGCGAAAATTATTTTTTTAAAAACACGAATTTTTTGAAAATACTAAAATTTTAAAAATACGAGAATTTTTGAAACACGAAATTTTTGAAAATATGAAAATTTTGAAATACGAAAATTTTGAAAACACGAAAACTTTTAAAACACGAGAATTTTTAAAATACGAGAATTTTGAAAACACTAATTTTTTAAAACACGAAAATTTTGAAAATCGACAATTTTTGAAAACACAAAAGTTTGGAAACTCGAAATTTTATTTTATTTTTTGATTTTTTGATTTTTAAAAGTATGATCGTATTTAACACTTAATCGATGATATTCACCCAACATAGCGATGAAATCAACGACAAGTGTTAAACCGATTCGTTGCCTTATTTATTAAAATTATTAAAATTAAAAGTAAAATAAAACACAATTAAAAATAAAATGCTAAAAATATTAATAATATTAAAACGAGATGTCATTAAAATACACGAATTAAATTAAAAGTAGGTAAAAAGGAAATTACCGAAAAGCTCAAAATTACGAGCTTAAAGAATGGGATACACGACCCGGGCTCTTTATCCTTTTTTTTTTCTCTTTTTTCTTCTTTTTTTCTTTTCTTTCTTTTTTTCTTCTTTTTTCTTCCTTTTTCCTTTCTCTTGGCCCGCTAACCTTTGGGTTGTTGGATTTGGGCTCAGGCTATTGTTGGGCGGCCTGTTTGGGTTGGCTTGTTTAATGCATCGCACGCTGGGTCGGATCATGGTCGGGTCGGGTCCGTTGACCTGTGACTTTAATTTATTTTTTCTTTTTTTCTTTTTCTTTTTCTTTCTTTTTTTTTTCTTTCTTTTTTCTTCTTCTTCTTCTTCTTCTTCCTTCTTCTTCTTCTTTCTTCTTCTTCTCCAATCTTGCTTGTGCCGTCGCTTCTTCCTCCCGGTGGTGCGACGCCTCCTCTTCTTCTCCTTCTCTCTCTCTTTCTTCTTCTTTCCTCTCTTTTTCTCTTTTTTTTTCTCCTTTTTTTTTTTCGTGGGTGTTCTTTTTTGTTGATGGGGGCCTATTTTTTTTTTTTGGGGAAAATCCCCTTTTATAGTGTTGTTCTTGCTGGTGTTAGGTGGCTAGGGGGAAAGGAGACCATCCCTTAGGCCAGTGGCCGGAAAATCGGGGGGTAAGTGCGAAATCCATGGGATTTTTAGAGATTTTCCGATGAAGGACCAGATTGCAATCGCAGCAAAACTTGTGGGGTCAAAACGTAATTTTAAAAAAGTATCAGGGTCAAAATGTAATTTTAAAAATTTTTAGGGCCAAAATGTAATTTCAAGAAAGTTTAGGGGTCAAAATGTAAATTTTTTAAATTTTTTAATTAATTTTTTAAAAATAAACCCATAATTAAGTCGAGCAAAATTTAGTGCTTACACCTAATTCCATCTATACAATCCTAGCCCATTTAAGTACTAAAACATACCTCATTTAGCCATTTCCAAAACATACTATAAAAGACCATTATTAACCACTACAAACATACCAAAAGAACCTTTTATACATGCACTTATAAGTGACCTATGACATTTTAAATTACCATATCAACATAAACTTCAAAACACAAACATCCAAATTACCATTACGTAACATCCTACACGCCATTATAAACCTTGGTGAAATGCTTAAAACTACCGAAAAGATTTACGGATAGTGTGATAGATCTCCACGAGCTTCCAAACCGATCGAATATCGATAATCTATAAAACAAAAGAAAGAAGCTACGAAGAAACAATGCTTAGTAAGCACAACTTACCATTTGCATAATACACAAGATAGATTAAATGCAATTCAACACCAATGCCACAAGCTTAGAAATACCTAACCAACATTGTCAATTCACAAGTTAGTAAGTTTTTCCATGACATAATAAAATCAACCATTTGTACAACATCGTGTAGTTCATATTTCCATTCATAAAGTCATGATTCCTTCCAATTGCATACTTACCTTTCCGTTCCCTTTTCTTGCCCATTGAACCATCTAAAATTTCATCAGATACTCGGGAAAGCTCACACAAATTGTGCCTTTACATATAATCATAACGTTTCTTTTACATCATTGCTTACACGAGCTGTGAAATCGGCCTGCTCACATGAGTTGTGGGTCGAATGTAAGCTAACGATGCTTGCTCACACAAGTGTGGAGAATCCGCAAGATACAAGACCTCACCAATGGTAGGACATTCAAGACAAGCACCCAAAACATGAAATCTCTAATGATATGTCATTTGTATCATAAGAATTCCTAAGGTTCAACCGGGTCTTGATATCCGTCAATTCATCATAGCATTGATATGTTTATACATCAATCATTTACATAATAAATAACATAATAACATTCAATTTAGATAACATAAACGCAATATTCATTCATACGAACTTACCTCGATGACTAAGGGTGTTGAAGTTAGGTCGAACTAATCCAAAGCTTTCGCTTTTCCTCGATTTAGGTCCGTACGTGGTTAATATTGGTATAAATAGATAATTATATTCAATTAAGTACTTCAGTTAACCTCAAACATTCAATTCAATCCACATTTCATATTTATACAAGATTACCAATTTGTCCCTAACATTAACTTTTTCACAATTTAGTCCTTAAGCTTATAACTTAAAATCTAACCATTTTAATCTAATTATATGTTAACCAAACATGCAGGGGACCTTGAAAAACTCATATTTACCATAATTTCACAATAAAATCTTAGAATTTATACCTTTAACAAATTAGCCCTAATTCTAAAATTTAACAAAAATCACTTAACAAAACTGGTTTATTTTTCAACAAAGATTCATAACCTATCATTTAACATAAAAAACCATTCAAGAACATTCATGGCATAACCCTCAACTTTTAACAATTTTACAAATTAATCCTTAGGCTAGCTAGATTAAGCTAAAACGATTACAAAATCATAAAAATTATTAAAAATCGTGCTCAAATCACTTACATACACAAGGAATACCAACTGAACCTTCAAACCCTAAAAATAAAAGGCCCATTTAAGCACATATTGACCCCATGGAAGGCCCATAGTCGATCGGAGTGACGTGAAGCGGTCCTAAGGAAAATTTTAAAATATTGGGCCTATCGCTCAGATAGCCCACACATTTAAATGACCTGCATCAGTGTGTCACACACGGTCCAACACATGGCTTGTCACACAACCATGTGTCGTACATGGCCTAAACAGACCTAACACACGACCAGGTAATACTATTCACGATTTTGAGTTTCTCGTTTCACTCTCGGTTCTATTTTAACACGAAAGCAACCACAAGATAACCATTACCTAATCGAAAACCAAATCACCAATTGAGACAGCTTTTCTCAAACCCGATTTACAAAACAATTTTTCTCAAACCCGATTTACAAAATCAATTTTACCATTAACAAAGTTAATGATGAAATTCATCCAAATCTCCAACTTTGGTTCTACCTCAAGAAAAAGTAGTCCAAATAACGATTCTAAGTCGTCCAAAGAGCTAATCGCCTTGTGAAGTACACCTAAAACTAAAACAATTGATTAACATCGATAAATCGCACCAACCGTAACTCAACATAATCGAAGCTAACTAAGGGCCCTTTGGTTCACCGTTTGCCTCAGTGTGGTGAGATTGGCGTAAAATTGCTGCTCACCGACCGCTTGCTGCGTTTGGTTCACCGTGAGGTTCGGTGAAAATTCATCTCCACCGCATTGGAGAGTGAAAATCAACCGGAGTGTAAAGGTCATTGAGCGCTTGGTGTTTCCTCAAACAAAAATACCTTACTTTGGATAACAATGGTGAGATCGTGGATCGACCTACGAACGGCTTCCCTTACCTTTCTAATCTCTCACCCTTTTCTCCGATTGAAATTTTGCAATGGCGATATCAACAATCTCTTCAACTCTGTTTCCTTCTTTAACAATCCCAAACACTTCTTCACCCAAGCCAAGGTTCACTATTTTATCTCATTCTTCACCACTCTCTTTTAACCCTTGAAGCTCCCCAATTCTTCTCTCAAACATTCACAATCCACCAGAGATCTTTCTTTGCTCCTCAAGCTTTGGAAGAGACACACGAGGTTTGAAAATTTTCCTATTTTTATTCTTTTTTTATTATTTTGGAGAATTTTGGGATTTAGTTTAAAGGTTTAATTTGATAATGGAATTGAAGAAAAAAAAAACATGGCCGCTTTCTCCTTTGGGTATGATGGGGTTGTGGTTTTAGAAGTGCATTTGGTTAATTCTTTGTTTGTTTGTTGAGAAATGTGAGGTTAAAAAGAACTTTCACCATTTCGTTTTGTTATTATTGCACTCAAACTTGAAACCACGAACACCAAAAAGTGAGCTTAGTTGAATTTGGATATTTGAAAGAAAATATGGAATTGAAAAGAAAATAGACTTTGGCCTTGATGGGGTTGAGTTCTTGGAAGTACATATGGATAATTCTTTGTTTGTTTGCTAATAAATATGAGGAAAAGAAAGATGAACTGTTCCCATTTCTGTTTTGTTCATATAAGCCTATTTTGATTTTCTTTGGCACTCAAATTTGAAGTCCTGAACACCAAAACCGAACTTAGTTGAATTTGGTTAATTGAAAAAGATATGGAATTGAAAAAAAACAAGTCTTTGTTGTGTTGATGGGATTGAGTTTTAGAAGTGCATTGGGATAAATTCTTTGTTTGTTTGCTATGAAAAGTGAGAAGAAAATAAACCTTACCATTATATAAATTCTTTGTTTGTTTGTTATGAAATGTGAGAAAAAAGTGAGCTTAGTTCGACATTCAATATTCCGTTCTTATGATTTGTGTCTTGCGGGTTGGAGGCTCGAGGTGCCTACTTCATCTCATCGTAGAAGCGCACAAGTATGTATTTGAAATAGTGAAACTTGTTTAAAATCGTGTTGCAGTCAAATAAGTTCTATTTTGGAGTTAACCTCACTTGTAAAAGATATTAGATATAATATGATATACCCCATCAATGATAATATAAGTGCTCTCCTTAATACTCCTTTGAAAATATAGGGTATGTCGTTAAAACCATTGATAGAAGGAAATTGCGGCTATATTCTAATATGACTCTATGGATGCTACTAGAAGGTTAGGTGACAATGTTTAAGGTTCTTTTCTCCTTGTTGCGCTTTGTAGCTTCGTAAAAGTTTAATATATGTCAAGTCATTATTAGTGGTTTTCTGGTTTTTGTTAGTGCTCACGGACCGACCACGAGGAACTTTGCAATCGATAAACTATGGAGTTTATTGCTTTTCTATCTTTGCACTTATGGTGGTAATCAAGTATGCTATTGATTATATATGAGGTAATCTTAGCTTGATTGGCATCGAGATGGTCCGTAGAAGGCTTGCATAGAATTGTTTTCATTATCGAATCGTATGAGGAAGAATGAATCACGGTATACATTTTATTGCTCTCCTCACTTTGCACATATTGTGATGATAAAAGTATGCTATTGATTATATATAATGAGTTAATCTTGGCGAATTGACATCTAGTTGGTCCGTGGAGGGCTTGCCTAGAAATGTTATTGTTGTGAAAAGTACGAGGAAGAATAAATTGGGGTCGGTGGTTGCATCTTTTAAGGAACGATTAATCGTAGTTTATACTGAGGCTTTTGTTAGCCATGTGGTTCCACCGATGGTTGACGAACCGCACTAGATAATAGCATTATGTCTAATTTCTAAATAGATTATATTTTGATCTTGCTTTCCGGTGGTTATATCGGAAATTCTTATTCGTGTTTCTTTCCACAGCGGCACCTAAGCGTAAGATCGTAATTAAACTCAGTCATCTGGGTCCCTTTAATCGAGGATCGCCGCAAGCGATTTTGGATGCCGCACGGACTACCAATGCCAAGACGATGGGACCGGTGCCATTACCACCAAGAAGAGGATCTATTGCGTCCTGAAATCCCCACACGTGCACAAAGACGCAAGGTTCCACTTTAAGATTTGAACACACCAACGCCTCATCGATATTCTATACCGACGGCGCAAACGATCGATTCGTTGATGAAGCTCGACCTTCCCGCCGGGTTGATGTGGAAGTGAAGCTATGAAGAAGCAACACCGTAGGTTAGGTAAATTTTGTGTAAGTTGCTAAAGATGTCCCTTAAAACTTTGTGCTTTGTTTCATTCCTTGTATTATTGTTATTATTTTGTAGCACTTAACATAATTTGTTTGTTTTGCAACTTGAAGAACTTCAAGAAATGCAAATATTGAAAAGTACTGAATTTGCAATGAGAATCTATTTCTTGTCTATTAATTATCTTTCTAATATTTCAGGCTACACGGGGTATGCAATGAGAATCCCTTAGCTCCATTAATATCCTCTCTGGGCCTTAAATTGTACCGTACTAGTGGTGACAATTCTGTGTTGTATGACCATGATTTGGAAAGGTAATCTTTTCTAACTTTCTGCTTATACTTTTCTAGCATGCTCTCAAGATCACATGCATCGTTCGACAAATGACAATACCAATCTTGTGCTATTCTTTTCTTTTTCCTCATGGGCGCATGGCTTTCATCAATCTATATTACATCATTATCTTGGTCTTGGACCCTTTATACATTGTTTCATCCCGCCATATGTCCCAAACTCGGATAAACAATGTTCTTAGTAGATCGAAAGCGAGGATATGGCTTGTGAGATTTGTACCATTACTTCGTGGAATGAACAAATCTTTGCCATTGTTAAAGCATGTTCAGTAGTGAATATGGACAATGAATTTGAACATACTCTTGACGATATTGACATTAAATGATCACAATTCTTAAAAAAAATCGATTAATCTCATATTTTTTGAAAAGTAAAAGAACAGATAACATGGATATTTCTTTGTAATCTGTTCTCTGTCATCAATGGGGCGATCAATGATTAGAATGAATCTTTAAACACGAAGGTGCCGTAAGTGAATCTTGAGAAGGGAAGGGAAGGGTCTATGATGGTGAGAGAAAGCTATCTTTCATTGTGTTGGTCAAAGTCCAACCGGCTTTAACTTGTAGAAAGAAATTGTTTTAGTCCTGCACGGTTTCCTATTCTTTCATTACTATCTCTATTTTTTTTCTTTATATGGTTGGTTGTTCTAATCTCTTATTTAATGTGGTATATATAATTTTTGTATCATGTATTAGTACGTACGTGTCAATTAGCTAGTAATAACCAAAAGTGATACTTCGGCAACATGTATTAGTTCTTTCACGGGTCACATCTCTACGTGCATGTAAACCAACTTGCAGCTATAGCTTCCTTCATTGTAGTTTGAACTACTTTTGTAAGGATCTGACTTTACTTTTATCAGTTATACACTTTTTGATATGGATGGCCGTAAAGTTCCACAAGAGATTGTTGTTGAAGTTGGAGATGTATTCAAGAGAATACTCAAAGAGGTATTGTTCTAAATAAATGATCTAGTTTGTCTTTGCTATAACCGGGCATTGTAATGTCATGTGATCATTTTCCCCTATATTTTTGCCTCTAGACCGAAAGTACGAGGCGAACACAAGGAGGACATGTCATCCTTAAAGCAATATCAATTGTGCTAGATAGGAATCGACTTAAGGTATTTGTGTTTCGCATCACTATCTCATTTCCGTGTTGATAAACATGGATTTATTTAGTGTCATTGACATGTCCTATTTTTATAGACAAGAAGGACTTGCCTATGAAGTGATGCGATGGTACATATGTAGAATGGAAGCTTAGTTTGTGTAGATATAGATATGATATCCTTGAAATCTTTGGGATCAGCAAGTATTGCTTGTTTAATGACTAAACTCTATTAATTTGTCTGTCCTTGTTGGAGACCTGATATCTTTCTTTATAGACGTAAGTTCTTGTTACTTATAAACATGATAACAATCTTACACTATGCCTTTCATTTTAAATTTTGAGTTGTCCGTCGATAGTTTGTGGTGTCATAGATTTGTGAAGAAGGTAAAGATGTAGTAATTTAAACTCAGTAATCATGTGCAATGATTTCTGTGTCTGGAACTATACTAGGTAACACTTCCATACCAATCAATAAAACTTGTTGCAATCATATTAGTGACCCTTTTGTGAATGGAGAATGAAAACCGAGGAGTAATAGTTACATCGCTTTTATTATACTTGCACAATAACTTGAATTTGTGGTTTATCATGTGAGTTTAACTAAAAGAAAAGGGAAAAATACCCATCATTACTTCTAGAGAACACCTAGTGGTGGCCCTATTACCTTTTTGGTCTTCTTCATCTATCACCGAACATTCTAAGTCCTTTTTCTTATTTTCTTCATTTGTATTTTTTCTAGAAATTTCCATCGTGTGTCTTCTCAATGGAGCCCTTCTATTCTAACATTTGACCAGATCAACTCCACTTCAACTTTAAACTCTACATACATCTTTCACTATTGCAAATCGAATCTCAAGCTTTTCAACACTAGTTTGCATGAACCGACGCCGATTAATTTAGTCATGTTCTAATTGTAGAAAACGAAAAAGTACCTGAAAATTTCACATAAAAACACAACATTTTAACATTACATTTTAATCCTATAATAGAGTTCAAAACATTTCATCTGATCTATTAAGAAAATTAATGGTTGCTCACTAAAATGGTGGCTGATTTGTGATGTGCAGGAACAAGTCCTTTTGGGTGGTCATGGACTTATGGTGCAGGGTTTATTTTTCTTCATAGACCAGTTTTGCAATGTGGAATGACATATAGCTCTAGATTATTTTTCAAAGGAAAAGATGAATGTTGAGTTTATTTATATCTTGAAGCGCAGAGTTTTTCAAATGTACTTTTCTAGTCTAGAATAGGAAATTATTTGTTTTTACATTTAGCATGGTCTGTTTTGGTAGGTTTCTGAATGTGACAAGCATAAGAAACCTGAGAAGGGATCTGTAACTTTGGAGGAAATAGAAAAAAGAAATACCAAATCTTGGAATTACTGCAGATGGTATTCAACTAGATGCGAGATATTGGTCCAGAGAACATTTAAGTAACAATATATAGTTTTTATATATTATTTCCATTGAGACTTCTATTGTTCACACTTCCTTTACTTCTGAAAACGGTTTGATTTTTTTCTTAAGTAATTAAAATACTACAATCCCGTAAAAGGTGCATCTTCCTCTTGTATTGTTTGTACTTTTTTGCTGCCAATTCCTCTCTCTAGTGCTCATCCTTATAGACTCCTTCCCTCTGAGGTGGTCTCCTGATGACCATCCCATAAAATTTTTATTAACCTTTTTCAAGAAACACCTTGAATTACTACTTTACTAGTTAAAAATTGGATTTGAGTTTTGAAGCAGGGAAAAATTATTTCATAAGCAATTATATAATCCTGACTTTGAAATCCCACTACTTCATATTTGTAAAAATAATTTTGTATCATAACTTAATTTCTATCAATAATGAAACTTGTTATGTCTTATGTTACTATATTTTTTTTATTAAAAATCATTCGTTAGATACTTCAAAATTTGATCCAAGTATAATGTTACTATTTATGAAAATAATATTTATCATTGTTATAAAAATATATTTAACTATAAAAATTAAAATAATTTTATTTTATCTAATAAATAATTTAAATTGATTATATAATTTATTAAAATATTTATAATAAAATATTGAAAGATATATTTTAATATTTTATTAAATGATTTCATAAATTCACATACTTTAATAATTTTACATAAGTAAAATAATTTAAAACAACTATTATATATCAATTCTAATATGATGTCCTTAATGGTTATTTTTATTTTCACCTCATCACATACAATTGCGTTTGAATCCAAACACACACTCCACCATTGTTTTTAATCTCACCGCACTGATGTCCAATCTCACCGCTACAAGAATTAATCTCACCGCCACCATTGTTTTTAACCTCACCGGAGGTAAACACACCACCATCCAAACTAGCCCTAAGGCAAGATTCCATAATAGAAGAGAGTAGGCACTACTTACGCACGAATCAAATTACACTCAACATAGCAGAGTATCCACCACCGATTTGGAAAGACATAAAGAACAACATTCAAGAATGAACAAAAGATTGAGAAAAGAACAAGAGCAGGAAAAAGAAAGGAAAATTGAGGGCCTTCTCTACTAAAATCCACGTGAAAGAAAAGAAAGGAATAAAGAAAAAAAAAATCGAACCAGAAAGGGGAAAGAAAAAAATGGAGAACATGTAAACAAATGGGAGCGAAAATTGGGGATTGAAATTATTTGAATCAATTAATTCCCCACCATTTAAAAAAAACAATAAAATAAAATAAATATCTTGATAACCACCTACTAAACTTAGATAATTACCCAGATTCTTTTCAAGAATTTGAATTTAATCAAAACTTACCCACTTGAACAACACAAAGCATAAAATATTTCACTTGCTTGCGTGGAAGCTTGAATACATGACCAAAGAGTACTCAAGAACTTAACCACTAAATCAGCAAGTTTATTCTTGTCATAGATTTAACGATAATAATACTTAAGCCGGATAAACAGAGAAGACATAAGAACAAAAATAATTGAATTTTCTCAAATAAGTGCAACTTAAACCCAGGACCTCAAACTCACAATTAAGACACTTCACCACAGAAACAAACACTTTCTAATGACAAATTTTAACAAATATGTATACGAAATTTGGGGTGTTACACAGAAAGTGGAGGGATGGAGGGAAGGAGTGAAAAAGTGGAAATAAAATAAATTTTGAGTGTGCTTAATTGAAAAGAAAGTGAGAGGAAAAAAGATAGGAGAAATGATCATTTTTCATTCCAATGAATAAAAATGAATCATTCCAAATTGGAAAGATAAGATGAGAGAAAATGAGAAATGTGTGTATGTTAGTTTAAAAGTATGCATTTTTTAAATGATTTATTTTCTTTCCTTTCATTTTCTACCGGTTTAATCTACACTCTAGAAAGCAAAATTTAAATGTTGAAAATTTAATTCCATAGCAGATAGATTACACAGTGAAACTAAATGCTAAAATGATTATATTATGAATGTGAAATCTCCACTAATTCTGAAACAGTATTACCAATGGAAAGTAATGATTTCTAATTGTAAAAATGTGACGAGAACAGGTTTACTCTTACAAGTAAGAATTTTTTGAGCATCCTTCATATTTTTACAATTAAAAGCCAACTCCATAGCCAATTTGCTTTGACAATGAAGACTTCCAGCTTCAGTACAGATTAAGTTGAGCATTGGATGAACTTGCCAAGGCTTCTCAGACCATTATTGCACTTCTTCCACTATATTCAGCATTTCTTGGAAATATTCATGCAATACTATTGGTAACATGGCTCTCTGACATTAGAAAAGTAGCAAAATTTGTGGAACTTTGATAGCCCCATTGACAATAAGGAAAGATGGGTTCCATTCTTCTTATTAATCTCCCTTTTTTCCCCTTGATTAAGCACTGGTTATTTGCAAGTAAAAAGCATAGTTGGATTAGATTGTAAAATTGGCACCTAAAAAAATAATTTTCATTTTAGCACAGGGTGATTTAGATGAAACAACTCTAATTATTAAAACAAATGCTGAACACACATTAACTGAAAGGAGCAAACCTGAAGAGGCAAGGAAGCTCAACCAAGACCACTGTGATCTATTTGTCTCTACATTAAACAATTAAAGAAGATAAGATAGAAACTTAGAGAACACCTCCAAAGAGATAAGCTTTCTTCAGTTCATCAAATGATTACATAAATATCATAAATTGCAATCAAACATAACAAACCTTATACTTGACTAAAAGTAAACCAGCTTCCTCGTCATTTAGGCTTCTCTACCAAGAAATGTTTCAAATGTTACAAGGCTCAGCATGGAACCCATGGACAGGTTTTAGGAGGCCTCTCTGATACAGAAACAATATGAAGTGCATTAACAGATCAACAACTCCTATTGGTAGGAAATTCAAACATCCTTAGTTTAAGAAAATTACATTTTAATAGATCAAACTCAGTAAAGAATATCTTTACCTTGTTCTAAGCTTGGCGCCTGTGACTTGTCAGCTATGTAACAATACAATACAGTTGCTTTAACTCATCTTCTGGGGTTCGATTCCTCAAAAACTTTTAACGCCAATGACAAGATAACAAATAATTTAATAAGTAAATGAAATTGAAACGCATACCTTAAAACTCCTTTTTGGTACAAAAGTAAAAACACATTTTACCTAAAAGAAAGCAAGGAAAAATCCAAATATAGAAGTACAACAATGTTGAAATCCCAAGAAAAGCTAAAAGAACATAAAAATTAACTAACACAAGCAAGTAAGTAGGCAAATAATCAGTCTAACACATAGTAATAACTAATAACTTAATCCCCAATGCTATCATAGAGTGAAATTGTTGGAAAAGTCTGCTTCTGCTACTAGTTCTGCTGTTGAGAGACTTGCAAAGAGATCCTAGTACATAAGGGCAAATGAGTGAGCAAAGAGTTTACGTATTATATATAGAACATGATTCATCGAGGATGAATCTTATATATATATGGTTAAAATACAAAAATAAAATTAAATATGGAGTTAAACACATTACCAAGGGTAAGTTAATAACCACAAGCATACTCATCTTTGGATGTTGTATAGCAACCTTTGTTTGATTTTCTTTAGCTCAACCACAACATCTTTCATATCTTTTCTTTCTTCTGGTAATTCAGCTGAACAATTCAAAGCCAACTCCATGATGGATGAAATACAATTCGCTTTAACAACAAAGTACTCATCCTCTCTTTTTAATAAATCAACATCTGCAATTTCTATCGCTCCTTTAGGCAATGAACTTTCCATCCAATGCCTTATAGTCCTTTCTTCAGCAAAAAAACTATCAGTTGGTTTCTTCTTTGTGAAAGTTTCTATAAGGACAATACCATAACTATAGACGTCACATTTTACAGAAACAATTCCTGCTGATCCAAATTCTGCATTTCAAGTATAATTAGAGCATTGTTAATCCTTAATTATTTCTAAAGTGATTATTCAAATATATATCCACCTACACATGAAATAAAAATATAAAATGCAAATTAGAAAAATAATAACACAAATAAAAAATTCACCTGGTGCCATATATCCAATAGTTGCAAGAGTCATGGTATGCTTCATTAAGTCATCTTCTCCCAACAATTTGGCAATGCCAAAATCTCCCACATGTCCAACCATGTCTTCATCTAGTAAAATATTATTTGGTTTTAAGTCACAATGAATTATAGGTGTTGGATGTCCATTGTGGAGATGTTCTATAGCTGATGCAACATCAATCATTATGTCAACCCTTTGTGTGATATCAAGGAAATAGTTTTTAGAATGTAACAATTTCTCAAGATCTCCATTAGACATGTAATCAAGCACCAAGGCTTTGAAGTCAACACTTGAGCAGCAGGTGATGACCTTCACAATATTACGATGAACTATATTACGCATAGCATCACATTCAATGTCAAAACTCCTAAATGCCCCTTCTGTTTGCAAGTTGAAAACTTTTATTGCAACTTCCATTCCATCTGAAAGCCTCCCTTTATATACATATCCAAAACTCCCTGAACCAAGCATATTGCTTTCCTCAAATCCATTAGTTGCTTGTGAAAGTTCAGCATGTGAAATTCTTCTCAGTGTTTTCAAAGACAATAAATCATCCTTAATTGGTAGAGTTGTACTCCTATTTTGGCATCTTCTATACATAATAGTTAACACTATTAGTAGTACGACAACACCAATTGTTGGTAAACCATACCTTAAAGCATGCAATATAATCATTTTGTCGTTTTTGCAAGGTGGGACTAGCAATCTAGGTGGACCACAAAGTGCATAATTCTTCATGAATGATGTGCTAGAAAAGTTTGAAAAACTTCCTTCGGTAGGAATTTCCCCTTCAAGTCTATTGAAAGACACATTAAAATACTTTAAATGTAAAAGCTTTTCCAAAGATTTGGGAATGACTCCAGAGAGATTGTTATAGCATAAATCCAAGAATTCCAAACTAATCAACCCACCAAATGATTCAGGGATATGACCATGTAGTATATTATTTGATAAATCTAATGAAACCAAAGTTTGAAGACCCCCAAATGTGGACAAGATATCGCCCGTGAGAAGATTCCTCGACAAATTTAGTTTTAGTAGACTCCTCAAATTTCCAACATCAGTAGCATGTGAATTGTGAAGATGGTTTGATGATAAATCTATTTCTAAGATATCTTTAAGATTCCACAAAGTTGAGGGTATTGCGGAACTTAATTTGTTGGAATCTAAGTAAAGATATCTCAAAGAAATAATATTACCCAAACAAGAGGGTATGGATCCATGCAGCTTATTCAACCCTAAAAACAAGTTGTATAATCTCTTCAAATCACAAAGGGTTTCTGAGATGGGCCCTCCTAATTTATTAGAAGAAAGACCTAGACTTTGGAGATTTCTCATTCCTCCTATTGATGTTGGAATGAATCCACTTAATTTATTATAGCCAAGTTCTAAAGCCAACATGTTGCTTAAGTTACCTATTTCCATTGGAATATTGCCTTCAAGCTCACAATTATCGGCAATAAAGTGTTGAAGGGATTTTGAAAGGTTCCCGATATAAGTAGGAAGAACACTACTCAATGGATTTCTTGAAACAATTATTCTTTTCAAATGGTTGCAATTCGACAAAGAAGAAAGAAAGGTCCAGTCGTGATCAATAGCAGATCCGGCAATCAAATTATTGTTTTGGATATGAAGGCATTCAAGGTACCTTAAGTTGCCAAGCGTTTTAGGGATTGGGCCAGAGAATAAATTATGTCCCAAGTCTAGTTCCTTAAGCATGGAAACATTGGAGATAGAGCTGGGAATGTTTCCGCTAAGTTTATTTCCCCACAATAAAAGATTCTCAAGCTTTGGAGCATTGGTAATGGGTGGTAAATTACCTGTAAAATGGCATCTTTTAGTATACATATTCATTGAATACCAAATTCACAAAATATATAATACATTAAAAATGAACTCCTAAGTATTGTTAGCCCAAGCCTTGTGTTGAAATCATCTTTACTTTCCAGATTTAAAATTGATTGAATATCAAATTTAAAAATATATAATACATTAATAATTTTTTAAATATTGTAAATCTTTTAATCAAAGAAAATAAAATTTTAAGATGAAAATATGGCATCTAATCAATATTCCTTTATTTTCCTTATATACAACTTTTCTCTATTTTTAATTAATATGTATTGAAAATAAAAAAAGAATTTTATATTGTGCAGCTCATTAAAAGACTAAAAGTAATCAGAATTTTTATAAAAATGTAAGAAATGTTTTAAAAATTATAAAATAAGAAAAAAAATACATAAACCATAAAATAAACATAAAGAATACTAAAAAATATAAAAATTTCTCAATTTTAGAAAATAAAATGCAAAAAGAAAACCCGAAAAATAGGGAAAAATCAGAAAAACTTAAAAGAATCAACAAACTGCGAAGAAGGTGAGTTGTGGACTGATAAGATCAATTAGAAAAGGTTTCCGGCTTTCGGCTTAATTAAGTAAATTAAATTAAATTAAAATGCCAAAAAGAGAAAGGAAAACAGGATTCATTGTTTAAAGTCCAAGTTGGTATAATTACTAACGTTTGGCGTTGGATTAATTATTTATTTTAATTAAATTATATTGTAAAATTAAAATATATTAGATATTTTAATATTTTTAAATTTTTTAAATGACAAGAGTTTGAACATGTGATCATTGTGTCTTGGAAGGATACTACCGATAACAATTATTTTTAATTGAATTAATCAAAATTTATAATCAGTACATCTTATTAGGTGATAAATTTGGATAAGTCTTTTATTTTCACTTTATTTAAATAATAAAATAATTTTTACTAGTTGAAGATAGATTGTTTGTCTCTAAACCAATATCTTAAAAACTATTGTTGAATGTTTGACTATTCTAAAGAACTTTGGTATAAAATAGAAAGAGCATGTGCACGATGGTAGATGGAGAAAGCTTGTTCTAGACATTAAATAGGAGTCAAATCAAATAAACATGTTACTAGTAAAACTAGTAAAACGCTAAAACTTGATGTATTTTAAAATATTAAAATGTTGATATAATAATTTATTAAATATATTTTTATAAAATTGGTTGTATTATAATAAACAATTATAATTCCAAATTTTTAATATTTTAAATGTGATTAGCGAATGTATACTCTATTTCAATATACGCAATTTTACTAGTTTCTAATTTTTTATTTTAATAATATTTGACAATTTCTAATAATTTTATAGTTTTAATAATTTTATTATTTTTACAATTTTTTAAAAAAATTAACAAATTTGTAATTTTAAAAATTATAGATTTATAATTTAGTTAATTTTTATAATTTTATTTTAATTTTATATATATTTTTAAAATTTTTGGTTTTTTTTCTAAATGATGATGCCATCGTGACATCGGGAACGTGTATCACATGGCAATTTATGATTGGTTGGATATCCCAACTGAATTTTTTAAGGACCAAAGGACTGTGTTGGAAACACTTGGTAATGTTGGGGGCTACATTAGAAACATTTGATAATGTTAGGGACTAAAGTGAGTCAAAAGACTTTAAGGACCAAAGTGAAAAGCAGTATACTTTAGAAACTAAAGTGTGTATTAAGCCTTTAAAAATATATCTATAATATGTATAAATGTATGAGCTTTGAGAAGCTTTTGATCTGATAATTATATAGTCTTTGTTGTTTATTATATTACTGATATTTTAACATTTTAGTATTTATCAAATTTATGATTAAGAATTTTGGTTTTACTAAAATATTTGATTAAATAAATTTATGAAAATTTAGCATCCTTATAAATAAAAATTGCCATTCTATTACAAAATTATTTAAAGAATTTATATAATAAAATTTAAAATTCATATTGAATTACTTTATACTTAAATTATTATTAGAAACTTTATCATAAGCGTATGCGTGTAAGAACCATATATTTAGAAAACATATTTGTATTTTAAAATAATATACAATAAGTAATCAAATCACTGATTAATACTAATAACAAATGGCATATGTAAGATATTAAAAAAAGATTAAATTGCAATTACTAAACGAAATTTAAACATATGACTACGTCATATTAATAATACTAATTGTACAATTATTTATCGTGGTGTACTATATAAATGGGAATTAAAAATTTTAAGATACATAAATTCATATAAATCTTATTGTTTATTATCAAATTAAAATGATAAAGTATATGAGGAAAAAGAAGAAACAAATTAAACAGAATGCTTTTTGGACATTGGAAAAAAATAAAGTGAAACACATACCTTCTAGACTGTTGTCATTTAGATATAATCCTTGGAGCATAGTTGATTTGCTGCTAAATTCAAAAACTGAAGCTTGTAACATTCACCTATACTTGATGGAATATTACCAGATAATTCATTATGTTCCAAGAAAAGCCCTTCAAGCATGGGAAAATGGTGACACAAACCATTAGGTAAAGTACTTGATAGACTATTGTTGAAGAGAAAAATAGTCTTCAGAGAAGAAATGTTGAAGATAGGAGTCGGAATCTGACCTGCAGACATAAATATCGAAAAATCAAGGTGTTAAAACTACCGATTTTGTTAGCATAAATTAAAAGAGGCTTTCTTTTTCTGTTCTACTGTAATTTGGAGATGTTAGATTTTAATATAATTAAGCATTTTTTTATCAAATTAATTATTTTGCTTTGAATGAAATAAAAACTCTCACTTTTGTAATCCATTACAAATCAAATTCTTAAATATAAAAAAATTATTTTAAACTAAAGAAACCAAAGAAATTCAGTACCTTCTAGGTTATTCAACCCCAAATATAATTCTTCGAGTCGTGTCAGATTTCCAATACTTCTTGGAATGATTCCCATAAATTGATTATAGGACAATGCCAAAATTTGAAGGTTGTTGCATTTGCCCATACTTGATGGAATGTTTCCAGATAATTCATTCCGACTCAAGTAAAGCCCTTCAAGCTTGGGTAAATGTTGACACATATCATTAGGCAAACTACCTGATAGGCTATTGCTGAAGAGACTAACAATCTCCAGGGAAGAAATCTTGAAGATTGAATATGGAATCTGGCCAGATAATTGATTGAATTGCAAATTCAAGATCTCTAGATTGGACATGTTAACAAGTGTTTGAGGGATTGTGCCTGTAAAGTTATTGTTTCCCATTTCCAGCCTTTGAACTCTTTGTAAGTTCCCAAGCCATGCTGGAATTTCCCCACTAAGACCGTTGTAGCTTAACTGAATAATCCTCAAACGATGCAATTGGCCCAATTCTTTAGGCAGATGGCCAGATAAATTGTTGCTACTCAAGTCGAGAGAAAGAAGAAATGAAAGATTTCCAAGGTGTGGAGGGATAGTACCCCTAAGATTCATGCTTGTAAGATTCAAAGCTATAACTCTTTTATGGATGATGCCACAAGAAACACCAATCCAATTGCAAACAGAGGTAGAGGCTGTCCAATTGTTTGCCAAGACATTTTGAGGATTGGCAATGCGATCCTTAAACTCGAGAAGCACAAACTGATCGGAGTTGAGATTCCTGGTTGTCATTGCCAAGCCAACTACGAAACATGGTATGAATAAACCTAAAAGAAGATGGAAGCAAGTGTTGTAATTCATGATTGCAAGACGAAATAAGCCAAGAAAATAAAAAAAGTAGGAAAGGGAACTTGAATAGAAAAAAGAAAAGTTGGATGATGAAGAAAAGCACTAAGAGCATGCTTTAATATGCTTTAATATGATGGAGACAAGTACAAGCACTAATAACATATTTTGACCAAATAAATTATAAAAAGAAAATTAAAACAAAATAAGGTTAAAAATTTAACATATGCTGTTAGATAAAATTTGGGATTTAATTATTATACTTAAAAACTTAAAAATTAAATCTTATTGTTTGTATTTACAAATTTTAATCCTATCATAAATATTGTTAGCGTTTTTTTATCAAATTTTGTCAAGTTGACATATTAATTAGGTTTATGACTGATAGAAAATAAATATGTTAAGTTGATATATTTTGACAAAAAACTACCAACGATGATAATGATTAGATTAAAATTTTTAAATTAAAAATTGTAGGATTAAATTTATAACTTTTAAAGTATACTGATCTGAATCTCAAATTTTATAGAAATACAAGGCTGACAACATATTTTAGCCACCAAATAATATCTAAAATTTTCAATTAGAACTACATTGGACTTAATTGGCTAAGGGTTAACATATCAATTGATATATGAGTTTCACACTTTTTTATAATGTTGTACTTTTGGTTTTTGTGCAATGTGATACATGTATTTGATAAAAAGTTATATATTTTGATACTTAAAGGTAACATTGCTAATTTTTTAGTGTTTAATCTGAATTTTAGAGTTTATTTAATGAACATTAATTGTTAATATTATTATGTTTATTTTTATGATTTTGTTAATAAAATAAATTTTATGTTAATCTTTTTATCTTTCTTATTTTAAAATTGATTATATGAAAGTTAATTGCTAATATTATTAGTTAATTATGAGTTTTCTTCAAATCAAATTAAAACCGAAAGGTCCTCTTTTTCGATATTAGTTTTAGTTATCCGTTAAATTTGTTTCTTTGTAATAAAATTAAATTATAGAAATAACATTAAAATTTTAAATAAAATAAATCACGATAATTTATTATTTAAAAACTCCCTGAAATTTAAAATTATTGTTATAAATATATCATTAAATTATACAGAATTTAATTTTCTTTCAAATACTACAGATAATAAGGAAAGAGAATATAGTACATATAAATAAAACTTTTAAAAATAAATATTGTTTAATTAGTTAATTTAAAATCAATACCGTCTAAAACTGTCAGAATGAAATATTGGATCATTATTCTAGAAAACAAAATATGACAATGTTTAAAATTTTATTAAAAATGTTTTAAATTTTATATAAAATTTTAAAAATAAAAATAGTACCAAAATTTTTAAAAGAAAATTTAAATATTAATTAGTAAATTATTTTAGAACATTTTCCACAAATTGCCATCATTATTTGTGAGTGATTTGTGGGCTAAGAGGTTGAACACTAGTGCATCATACTGCATTTAAGCCGGGTCTTTGGAGTTATATGATACTTTAACATAGACAGACTTGTCTATAATGAGTCACTGCTTTACTTTGGGTGAATTCTTCCAACTGGTGTGATGGTGTTGCTCTCCAAGAATTATTGTAGCGTCCTCATCCAACTAGCGTAGAGTTATCTTTATTCCTACCGACGCCGGCAACAAACCACTGATCAAATTAATTTGAAGATATCACTTTTTGAATCCATGAGTTTTGTTTTCCTTTTTATTTTTTAAGTATCAAGAGATGCCAAAAATTGTTTTACTAAGAAATTTTAATTCACTCAAAAAGTAAGTGTTTTATTTCATTAGATTTTAAATTTCTAAATTTTTGAACAACTACGTAATCAGCAAGTATCAATTTTGGGTATTATAGGGGTGCTATAATTTTTCCTATGCGTAATCGATTTTTGAACCCATTTTTTTTTTAGAATTCAATGCAAACCTTAAATTTATCTTTTTAAAAGAATTTTAAAATCTTTTATAAAAGACGATTATTTTAGGTGACCAATCACACTTAACAAAAAAAGAAAAAGAAAAACGGTGGCCACTCCTTTCGATAGATGTAAAAACTTTTAAACAAAATAAGGTTGAAATAATCTAGTTGTCCTTATACTTTAATAAAATTTGAGATTTAGTCCATACTTAAAAGGTTAAAAATTAAGTCTTGTTTTATTTAAAATCTTAGTCATATCGTTAATATTATTTTTTGTCAAAATTTGTCAACTTGACATATTAATGAGGTTTCCTTATATGTCATGGTATATGGCTGACACAAAATAAACAAGTTGATTTAATTTTGCCAAAAATATCAACTATGATAATAATTGAATTAAAATTTTAAATTAAAAAATGTAAAGGATTGAATTTATAACTTTTAAAGTATAAAGAATGAATTTATTGAAATACAAAACTAACAACATATTTTAAAATATTACTAGTAACACAAATAAATTATATATCTACAACAAGAATGGTAGACTCTTATATTATATTCATGTATCTATTTTGCATCTTTCATTATAATATGATTTATTAATTTTAATATTTTTATAGAATAATATGCTTAAATTTTTACAAAATGATTTAATGGTATTTAATTATTAACGGAAAAATTTATATCATATATTCTGTATATATATGAAGATTCTGAATTATTAATTATATATTAATAAATTCATCTTTCATAATTTTCCTAAATTATATTTATAATATTATAAATATATTATATCATAAATGTTCTTTCAAATGTTTTTAATGTTTAATAATAAGTTAATTTAAAAATATTCTTTCAATAAATTAACGTCATGAGATCGTTAGGTGCTTGGATTTGGTGATGGGGGATGAGGAGAAAAGGGATGGAAGTGAAGAAAAATGTTGAGAAACTGAAAGGATTAGCGAGGGAGGCCGCCATGAAAGGTGGTTCTATGGATATGAACCTTCAAGCTTTTGTGGATGATGTTGCTAAGATTGTTGCAAGTAAATTTAAAAATGTTTTTTAATTATTTTTTGTTTAAAATATATAAATTTTTTGTCTATGTGGTGTCGTAACCATTTTTTGATAAAACAGGAAACGACACGGTCGACTCGATTTTTGAAAAAGAAAAGGAAGGGAGTCGCCTCCGATCTTTATTTGATGTGATCGGATCACCTTTGTTTTAATAAACGTTTAATTTACTAAAAAAATGCTTTTTGGTCCACGAACTTTGAGAAAACGGGTTGAAGTCGATTACGTGCGAGGAAGGATTAGCACCTCGACACGCCCAAATCGGTACCAAACCGATTGATTGATGTCCTATTTGTTGAAAACTTTGAAAGGGTTCAAAATACAATGCTTTTATTTTCAAAATTTGAAGGAATTGAAGGGATGCTAGGACTCGCTTACTTTCAAGAGATAACGATCACGCCCAAGAAGTTAGGTCGCGACACTTAAAACTCCCGAAACTAAGCTTGCCTTTTTAAAACTTGATTTTTGTTTTTGAAGAGGATCTTCCGTCATTTGTTGAACGAGAAATCGGAACCCAGTAAGTTAGGGCTTATTTTCCCGAGAATCCAAATTAGGAATATTGCCCCTATTTTGGAAGAAAAAGAAGCTTATCTCGAAGTATCTAGGTGTCGAGTCCAGTAAGTTAGGGCGCGACATTTTGATTTTCCGAGATTAAATATTTTGTTTTAAAATTTAAATTGCAATTTCAAAAGAGATATCCCGTTGTTTAACTTTAAACGAGAAAAATCAAAGCCCAGTAAGTTAGGGCTCGATTCACTCGAATTGCTAATACGGGATGTCGATCGTTATAAAAATTGGGAGGTCGAAGAACAGTGAAATGTCGATGAGAATATGAGTAGTGGTGACAGAAAAGCATCGCAACAATGGTGTATATATATGTTGACGATGATAAAAAAAATGATAATAATAATGATAGTAATATATAAAATAAATAAAATATACACATAAAAGCAAAATATAATAATAGTAATAATAATATACATACGAATAATAATAATAATAATAATAATAATAATAATAATAATAATAATAATAATAATAATAATAATAATAAAATAATAATAACAATAGTAAAATAATGGAAAATAAAATGATGAAGATAAGAAAACAATAATAAAATAATAATAACGATGCTAAAAATAAAAATGATAGGAACAATTACATTAGTAATATAAAAATATAATACTACTAGTAAATATAATAATAATAATAATAATATTAATAATAATAACAATAATAGGAAGATTTAGCTAAGTTAAAAGTAATAATAGAGGACTAAATTAAATTAAGAAACAAAATTTCGGGGCAAATTAAAAATAAAGGAAAGATTAGGGGACCTAATTGCACGCGTGAAAGGACTGGAGGGACCAAAGAGGTAATAAACCCCTTCGGCCAAAACGCGCAGTAGCAGAGAGGACCAGATCGAACACCGGACTAAATGTTTAGGCCGATTTTAAAATAACAAAGATCCGATTAAAACAATAAAGATGCGAAGGGCTAAAAGTGCAATTAGCCCGTCTGTTCAAAAACGCGCGGATCCTCGTGTTGGGCCGGGTCACGAAGCGCTGGTATGTTCAAACGACGCTGTTTTAGGGTTATAGCCCCCCAAAAAAATCGAAAAGGGCTATTTAAGGCCTTAAGTTTGAAAAAATTTCATTTCACTTTCCCAAAAAAAATCCTCTTTTTTTTCTCTGCAGGGGGAACTTCGTCTTGTTACTCCGGTTGTTCAAATGAAGGTGTTGCCTTACCCACGGTTTTTAAAGATTTCCTTTTTTTTTTAGAAATATATGTATGTGTTAAAATGGGTTTTTTAAGTATTGGTCTGAAAACGGAAAAGAGACAAAGAATAAAACAAAATATCCGAATTTCTTGTGAAATCCTTACTCTATTCTGTATTTCCCTTGCTTTTCATCTGGAATTTCTGGATTTGTGTTTGATATGTGAATCGTTTTTGCGCTTGAGGATCTATTCTTATGATATTGTAAATCTGGGTTTTTTGCATTAATTGAAAGAAAGGTAAAAAGGTCCTTTATAGCTTCGATTGGCTTTTATAGCCATTTTTTACACTTTTTTCTTTTTTTGTCTTGTCTCTATTTAATGGCTTTGCAGTGCTCTCGCAAGTTGATGGCAAGTGTCAGCAGAGGCGGTGGATGTGACGGGTCGAGGCAAGTGGCGGTCCACAAAGCGCACTAAGGGTCAAGGTGTAGCCAAACAGCCCCAGTGCAATTAATGCTTATGCTTAGGCTCCTTAGGTTCCAGAACCCTAAGTTTTAGACTTTGGGCCATTGGGCCTGTATTGGGTGTAATGGGTTGAGGGTTTTTAATTTGGGTCTTAGTGGGCCCGAGAATGGACTTTGGGGTTTAAATTTGGGCATTGGGTTCTGGGTTTTCAATTGGGCTAAGTGGGATTGTGAAATGGGCTAGGCAAATGGGCTCGTACAACTGTCCCTCTTTGCTCATTGTCGGTAACAAGAATGGAGCAAAGACTTTCAAAGGCTCATTTTGCCCGGCCCTGGGCTAAGCCCCTTTTGGTGACTTCTTTTGTAGCCTTGTTTCATCCATCGCATCTTGTTGCTTTGACTCGCACCATCGCCATTTCAAGTGGTATGACTTGTTTAACTCTTAATTTGTCCTACTGCAACTTTAGGAGATAAGTCTTGCATCTTCGACCCATGCAACTTCAATAAGGTTTATTTTGAATCGCCTTGTAACATCGGGAAAAGAGACTTGTTATCTTCGCCGCTCTTGGAATGTCAAACTCGCTATCTTCAACTGATCCCTACAAACTCGTGGATCACCAGACCGATGTCTTTAATTTGCTTCGCAACTTCGGGAATGTCAAATCGCTTTCTTCAATCGATCCTCGCAAACTCGTGGATCACCAGATCGATGTATTCGATCTACTTCGCAACTTTAGGAATGTCAAATTTGCTATCTTCAACTGATCCTCGCAAACTCAAGGACCACTAGATCGATGTCTTCGATCCGCTCGCAACTTCGTGAATATCAAATCGCTATCTTCAATCGATCCTCAGAACTTAGGGACCACCAACTTCAAGAAGGATGTCTTCGATCCCGCTTCCTACAACTTCGATCCGGAATGTCGAATCTACTTTCTTCAATCTGATCCCGACAAATTCAATCTTCGGATCACCAGAAGGTCAAATCGATCAATCTTCGATTTGCTTCTTGCAACTTCAGAATGTCAATCGCTTTCTTCAACTGATCCCCGCAAACTCGGGATCACCAGATCGATCTTCGATCCGCTTCCGCAACTTCAGAATGTCAAATCGCTTTCTTCAACTGATCCTCGCAAACTTAAGGATCTTCGATCTACCACTTTAGGAAGGTCGATGTCTTGGTCGATCCCGCAAACTCGGGATCACCAGATCAATCTTCGAACTTCGGAAGGTCAAATCGCTATCTTCAATCTGATCCCTACAAACTCGGGGATCACCAGATCGAATCTTCGATCCGCTTCTCAGATGCTCGTGGAGACGAGATCTACTCAATCGACCGTCCTCTTGAGGACGTAACCTATAGATTGAGTACCGCTATGCCTAATGATTAGGATGCCATGGGCATGATGAGTCAGAATGTTATGAGTGTGGTTTCCTATTTGAGGTGTTGTCACTCATTTATCTGTCAAGGTTTTATCTTTGTTTCCCTTGCAGTGACCGTTTTCGCATGAATGACTTGCCTCTATGGAAATTTCAAAGCCTATTTTAGGCCTCAGAACACGGGCCCACCTTGACTTCTAGCTGTCTTCCCCGAGAGTCACAACTCTTACTTGAAGAATAATTCGACTTGGTTTGTTTTAGCTCTCAATAATTTAGGGTTTTTGAATCTTTCCTTATCGAAAATTGGCCTGTCATACTTTTTCTAAGTGACCAAGTAACATTATTCACCCTACCACAATTACTGAATCGGGCGAGGAACTTTGAAGAAATGGTCTCCATTAAGACCCCCTTTCTCCAATGTCTTTATCCTGTGTTCATGGAAGTTCTAAACAAATGTTCTGTTTAAGTTTCCTATTTTATCTAGAGATTTCCAAAGTGATATGTGGAACTTTCCTTTGTGAAGTCGTTAGTTCATCAGTTATTGTTTCAATGCAGCATGTTAATGATGGATAATAAGAGGTCGATTTCAAAGAGAATTAAAATGAATTATCTATGAAACAAAGAAAATTGATCTGGGACATATCCTTTTTACAGAGAAAAGAACCCAAAATGGTAAAATAAACAACATGGATCAGACGCCCTAGACATCGCCAATTGGGCTTCTATATCAGACTTCAAGAAGATTGCTTTGAGCCTGTCATGTGTTTAGAAGACTCAAAGTATTTTGTCGATGCCCCGATATGCAACGTGCTTCCTCTTCGTTGATTATAGCAATCGCAAGATCGCGACGTGTCCATTCAAAATTTGAGCCACCCTTTTCGGTTTTCAACTCAAAAAGCCCTTTGGTCTCAAGGTGCCCTTTTATGGTTTTCACCTTGGCCTCTCCGCTTTTTTTTGAAGTCTCAAAGTGCCCTTTATGGGTTTTCACCTTGGCCTCTTCTATTTCAAGCAAAGTATTTTTAAATGAATCGAGTTTACTGGATTAGGCAAACTTTTTTCGTCCATCTCGCCGTAATCGCACCTCCCGAGAAAGCTTTTTTACCACCTACGGTCCTTTTTTAGTTCGCATCCATTTTCCTCTGTAATCCTTTTGTATGGGAAGGATCTTTTTCAAGACGAGGTCCCTTCGTGGAATTCCTGGCGAACCTTTTGTCGAAGCTCGCATCATTCGCTTTTGGTACATCGACCGTGACGGATAGCCCTCAATCTCTTTTCTTCAATTAAGTTCAACCGATCATATCGAGCTTGGATCCATTCACTTCATCCACTTCACTTCTAACAATACTCAAGAGAAGGTATTTCCACTTCAATAGGTAGAACCGCCTCCATCCCATAGACCAATGAGAAAGGCTTTGCCCCAGTAGAGGTTCGGATAGACGTTCGATAAGTATAGAGCGCGAACGGTAATTTTTCATGCCAATCCTTGTAAGTTTCGGTCATCTTTCCCACTATATTTTTGATGTTTTTGTTGGCTGCTTCCACCACTCCATTCATTTTTGGACGATACGGAGACAAATTGTGGTGTTTAATGTTGAATTGGCTGCAAACTCCTGCTATAGTACTGTTGTTTAGGTTCAGTGCGTTGTTTGATATGATCCTCTCAAGCATTCCATATCGACAAATGATTTCTTTCTTCAAGAACCGATCGATCACGACTTAGTGACGTTAGCATACGAGGCAGCTTCTACCCACTTGGTGAAGTAGTCGATGACCACAAAGATGAACCGATGCCCATTTGAAGCTTTCGGTGAGATTGGTCCAATGACATCCATGCCCCACATGGAAAATGGCCATGGGAAGTCATAACGTAAAGGTGATGGAGGCACATGAATCTTGTCTCCATAACCGCATTTATGACATTTTTGGCATAGTTGATGCGCTCTCCTTCCATGGTGGACCAATAATATCCAAACCTCATTATTTGTCCGCCATTGTGAAACCATTGGCGTGAGTTCCGCAGACGCCTTCATGGACTTCTTCCAGATTAACTTAGCCTCGGCAGCATCCACACATCTTAGCAAAGACTTGATCTTTCCTTTTCTTGTATAGGACCTCTCCATCTAGGATATATTCACAAGCTAGTCTTCTCAATGTCCTTTATCATTCTCATTGCTTGGTCCGTATTCACGATTTTTTACATACCGCAAGATATCGTGGTACCATGGTAGGCCAATTTTCTTCTTCCTCAATATTGTAGCAATGGGCTGGGTCCTGATGAATGCTCATTCGTATAGGCTTCATATCCTCATTCTTGTTTATATGGACCAGGGAGGCTAAGGTGGCCAGAGCATCAGCCATTTGGTTTTCGTCTCTGGGTAAATAACGAAAAGTGACATCGTCAAACTCTCTGATCAAATCTTGGGCCAATCTTTTGTAGATGGCCGCTTTTGATCCCCGTTTCCCATTCCCTTTAAGTTGATAGATTACGAGGCGTAATCTCCATACACTTCCAATACTCTAATTTTGTGTTCGAGAAGCAGACGGAGACCCATGATGCAAGCTTCATATTCAGCCATATTATTAGTGCAATCGAAATCCAGTTTGCAAGCAAATGGGTAATGGTCTCCTTTTGGGGATATTAGAATCGCCTCAATTCCATTGCCCACAAAGCATTTGATGCTCCGTCAAAATTCAGCTTCCAAGGATGATCTTCGAGGCACCTCTTTAGTGTTTGCCACATACATCAAATCTTCGTTAGGAAATCAAAGTCTAAAGGCTCGTAATCTTTAAGGGCTCTACTGGCTAAAAAGTCCACTATTGTACTCCCTTTTACTGCCTTTTGGTTCACATAGACTATGTCAAATTTAGAAAATAGAATCTGTCATCTGGCCATCCTCCCGTTCAAAGCGACAGACTCTATCATGTATTTCAGAGGATCTAGCTTCGAGATGAGCCATGTTGTATGATACAACATATACTGCCTCAATCTTCGAGTTGTCCAAATCAAGGCACAACATAGTTTCTCGATCGGTGAGTACCTTGTTTCACACTCAGTGAATTTTTTACTAAGGTAGTATATTGCCTTTTCTCTTTTTCCTGAATCGTCATGCTGACCAAGCACACATCCCATTGAATTATCGAGCACTGTCAAATAAAGGATTAACGGCCTACCTGGATGAGGCGGTGTCAATACTGGGGCATTGGACAGGTATTGCTTTACTTTGTCAAAGGTCTTCTGGCATTCTTCATCCCACGTGCCCGGATTGCATTTCTTAAGAAGACGGAATATGGGGTCACATTTCTCAGTCAGTTGTGAAATGAACCGAGCGATGTAATTTAGCCTTCCTAGGAAACCTCTAACTTCTCTTTGGGTACGTGGTGGAGGCAACTCCTGTATGGCCTTGACTTTGTCTGGGTCAACCTCAATCCCCTTTTTACTGACCACGAATCCGAGCAACTTCCCAGACTGAGCTCCGAAGGTACACTTTGCTGGATTAAGTTTTAGCTAGAATTTCCTCAACCTCAAGAATAGTTTTCTTAAGACCTGCACATGTTCCTTTTCAGTGCGGGACTTGGCGATCATATCGTCGACATAAACCTCAATTTCTCTGTGCATCATGTCATGAAATAGGGTTACCATGGCTCTCTGATATGTCGCTTCCGCATTTTTAGCCCAAACGGCATCACTTTGTAGCAAAATGTCCCCCACATGGTCACAAATGTTGTCTTATCCATATCTTCAGGATGCATCTTTATTTGGTTGTATCCTGAGAAACCATCCATGAAGGAGAACAACGAATAGCCCACCGTATTGTCTACTAAGGTGTCGATGTGAGGCAACAGGAAATTGTCTTTCGGGCTAGCCTTGTTTAGATCCTATAGTCTACGCACATTCGTACTTTCCCATCTTTCTTAGGGACAGTGACAATATTAGCCACCCAATCTGAATACTTAACCACTTGCAAGAATCCGATGTTAAATTATTTCTCGACTTCTTCTTTTATTTTTAACAAAACATCCGATCTCATTCTTCAAGCTTTTGTTGACGGGCTTATATTCTTCTTTATGGGCAACCGTGTACTACGATATCGCTTAATCCAGCATATCTTGATACAACCACGCGAATACATCCTTGAATTCTTGGAGTAACTCGATGAGGTATCGCTTGGTCTCTGCCGTGATACAAGCTCCGATCTTCACTTCTTGTCCTTCTCCCAGGTTCACCACTTCCACTGACTCTTTATGTGGTAGGATATGTTTTTCTTCTTGCTCTACCATTCTCAACAAATCTGGAGGCAAGTCACATTCTCTATCATTTTCAAAATCTTGAGATTCCTCTAAACACATATCTTGCTCAAAACGGACCTCTGAATCTGTAGTATCGTTGCTCATATCATTGATGGCTAGGGACCTGTGATGGGTATCAAGGGATGTACAAAGAATAAATGAATTGAAGGATAACTATTCACATGATATGAATGGGAACAAGAAATGAAAAAAGTTTGTTAGAATTAAAGATGCATTTCATTGTAACAAAATATCCGAACATGAGCCTATTTCACAAAAGAAATCTCATTGTTTCTAGGCTTAAAACAATGAGTGCGTTCTGAATATTACTCTGTATAATCTCTAAAAACTACAGGAAATTCCTCTGCAGTTCAATTATTTAGAACGCCCAGTTCAGACGGTGAATGCCCAATGTGTTTCCTTGATCAGCTTCTCGTCATGTATGGCATTGATGTGAGGAAGATTCTCCGGGTAGATTATTCCTCCTGACATGAAGGTACGGGATATGTGGGGGAATGTCATTGATTCCCACTTGACGTCCTCTCCGTTCAACCTTGCCCTTCTTCTTTCTTGTTTCTTCTCTATTTCTTTCCTCATTTGTTTTGCATCCGGTTTGAAACCTAAGACAAAACGGTCTCTTTTCTCTTTTAGCATCGGGATCTAAACTTTCCCTTAGAGATGTTTACCTAATCTTTTTCCTGGTAGAGCCCCTTTTCCTATCATCATTCGTAGGCCCATCCTCGTGGTCTTGGATAGCTTAGGCACCGGGACTTCATTTCCTTCCGAGATGAAAGTAGCATTGACAAACTCTAAGGATCAAAAGGAACATTCAACGGCCTCCTCACTTGTTTCCAGATATGGCGCTTCATTGGTAACAGTTGCTATGATGTCTTCTTCAAAGATTTATAGTTACCGCTTTTTTGTTACTAGCTTCAATTTTTGGTGCAAAGGACGAGGCATAGTGTCACCGAATGAATCCAAGGCCTTCCCAACAAGTAGTTGTAAGAGGGCTTGATGTCCATGACTAGAAAATCTACTTCATATGTGTTAGGCCCGATCAATAATGGCACGTCCATTCTTCCCATCACTCTTCTTTCGGTGCCATCAAATGCTCTCACTATGTTCTGGCATGCTTTCATGTGAGAGCTGTCTATAGGCAACCTCCTCAGTGTAGCCAAAGGTAAGACATTTAAAGCTGATCCATTATCTATTAACACGCTTGGCAAAGTGTATCCCTTGCAACGAGTAGTTATGTGCAAGGCCTTTGTTGATCCCATGCCTCCTGGTGGGATTTCATCATCACTCAAGTAAATAAATTGTCAAGACTTATGTTACTAACCGACGATCCAATTTATTAACGGATATATCCTTAGTAACATAAGTTTCATTCAAGATTTCATCGCTGCTTCACGATGTACTTCGAGCTTAACAAATAGGCTAGCATGGATATGCGAGTTGGTTGTTCTTGCAATTGCTCTACCATCAGATCACTGTGTTTCAAGAATTTCAAGAATTCTTTGGCCTCCTCCTCTTTGACGGGTTCGTTGATAGGGGCTTTGGTTTCCTTTTTCTGCCTAATCAGCACAGTCTTTGATTTTACTGGTTCCACTCCTTTGTTCTTGGGTCGCATCGCTTCCCACCACGCCGATAAGACCCTTCATTCTTGACTTCCTCGTAAATGCTAGTGGAGCTTTCACCCTTGGTATCATCACATTACAATTGTAGTCCCAAGGTACCTTTTTACTATCTTTGTAGGGAAAAGAAGCAGGTCTCTGAATTATAATCTTTGGCCTTCCCTGCACCCTACCTTCCGCGTTTCGCGAGATGATGATTCGCGGGTAATTGACTCTAGGCTTCATCGATTCTTCCTCGGTCACACATACATTTCTTTCCTCTACTCCTTCTTCATAAAACTCCAATTCCTTGTTGTCCGTAAGGTTTTGCACCAAGATTTTAAACTGGGCACATTCTTGAATCTCGTGCCCTTTTGTTTTATGGAGTTCGCAGTAGTTCTTTGTATACCTCCAATTTTCCTCGAGATCTAAATCTGTCAATCCTCTCTTTGTCATCTCCTCCCAAACTACTCTCAATGGGGTTTTCACCTCTGTGACGTCCTTCTTGATCTTTTTCACCTCCTCCTCACCAATCGTGTTTACCCCTCTACCCTCGTGATTGGGTAGTGGGTTCCCCTTTTTTATCAAATCGTCGAGTGTTATGACCTCCATCTTTATTAGCCTCTCGACTACCTTTTTAAAGGCGAGGCAATTCTCTATCGAATGCCCCGCTACCCCGCATGGTAATCGCATTGAGCGTTAGGGTCGTACCACTTAAGGTATAGAGGTTGCAATGGTTGCAAATAAAATGGAGACACGATATGCTCGTTGAACAAGGTCCGTATAGCTCTTGTATGCGTTATTGGAATTGGCGTGAATTGAATTTTTTTAGTATTCGATCTGGTTCCCGATTCTTGTCTTGCGGACCTTGTTGTCCGGAGGTGACCGCTTTTGGTCGATTAACCGTGATCACCTTGTGTGTGCTCACGCTATTTACTTCACCATCTTTCTTTTAGGAGCGACCTCCTAGCGCTTTCTCTGCCTCGATCTTGTCGCCTTATGGCATGTTCGATCATCTCTCCCGCCATTACTATGTCGGCAAAGCTTTTAGTCGTACTCCCTATCATATGAGTTATGAAAGGGGCCTTCAGGGTGTTAATGAAGAGCATGGCGGTCTCTTTTTCTAAGAGGGGTGGTTGGACCTGCATGGCGACCTCCCTCCATCTTTGTGCGTATTGTCTGAAACTTTCAATTTGTCTTTTTTCCATGCTTTGCAAAGTAATTCTATCCAGTGGCATGTCCGTAACGTGGCTGTAATGCTTTAGAAATGCTTGAGCCAGACTTCTCCAGGAACTAATGTTGGCCCGACTAAGCTGGTTATACCATCTAGCAGCTGCGCCCACTAAACTTTCTTGGAAACAGTGGATTAAGAGTTGATCATTGTTCATGTACCCACCATTCGCCACAGAACATGGTGATGTAGGCCTCGTAAAGCTAGTCCCACTGCATTTCTCGAATTCAGCATTTTAAACTTATGAAAAAGATTAAATCCAAACCGGACTTAAGTCTTTTGCGTCAATCCCATGATGCTGATCGATACTTTCTAAAGCCTTGAATTTTTCTTCCAACCATCGCAACGATCCTCTAACCGCCTTGAAGATTCTTTCTCGACCCCATTTTCTCCGCCATATCTAAATCAGTACAATAGATTGGTCGGGTTATCTCCTCGGTTGGGATCCAAACTGCGTGGAAGCTCATGGGTGGTCTAGCGTCCCGCCTTTGTTGAGGCTCGATCAGAATCGTGGCCTTAGGACATACTCCTCAGGCCTTGTTCTTGCATGTGGCGGGGTAAAACCCGGGGGAGCGCCTTCGCTATCCTCATCGACCGGAGGCATTGGACCTTTCCCTTTGTCTATTACTCCATTCAGCATTTGGGCCATCTGTGCTATCATGTTTCTCTGAGCCTCGAGCATTTGGTCCTTCATTTCCTACTGGAGTTTCAACATTTGCTCTTGCATTTGTTCCTGTATTTCTTTCTGGAATTGTTCTAACCTTTGATCCATTCTCTTGGTTTTAGCACGAGTCCCGTAGTAATGTTCGGGCCCTGATTTCCTCTTTCCTCTCTCTTGTTCCGATAATCTTAACCAATTAGGCTCCTTTTATAAACTTGAATGCATGTAATATGATGCAATGCAAATGCATGAATGTAAGAAGAAGACATCGATTTTGATCAACTTCATTTTAGAAAACTTTATTAGAAGGCAAAACCCTTTACATAAAGAAGATTACAAATATGCTTTACTTCTAAGGCCTAAGGTTTTGATTTTTCCAAGCAGGAGATTAGCTCTTGATCATGACCCGTGGTAGCTCATATCTCATGCTCAATATGTCGCCTTCATGACCAAAGTCTCAGAGGTGATCAGCTACCTCTCGAATCTGGATTATTGCTTCACCCATGAGGTAGTTCTGACTTCTAACTTGCTCGCAAGAATGGCAAAGCTCCTCCTCCCAACGCCTTTCTCTCATTTCTAGAAGCTCAATCCGAGCTCACTACTATGTAATGCCGATTCTAGCTCTTCAACCTTACCTTTCATTTCCTCGATTGTTCAGGCTTAACTTTAGTTGGCTTTCCGAGTCTTGACTTCGATAGTGGTGTAGAGACTGCCCAAGCTCAGCTATTCTAGCTTTTAATCCCTTTTTCTCCTTTTGGTTTTCTGTCATGCCCTTCTCTAAGTCTTCTTTTTGCGTTCACATTTCATGAAACTTTCTCTCCCAACTGCTAACTTTGGCTTTTTCCTCTCGGACCTTTTGTCGCCACTGCTCTGAAGTTTTCCCTAATCCCGCGTTTTTTATCGTCAGGCGCATCTTCTTGTATTCCGTCTTCAAGTTATCTTGGTCTTCCTCTACCTTCCATTTTTCTTTTCTGAGTTTCTCAGCCTCTGATTTTTGACCGTCCACCTCTAACTGGAGGAGCATCTTTTCTTCTTCCAGCTTTTCTATCCTTTTTCCAAGTTTCGAACTCATCCATTCAAAATCTTGTTTCACAATCTCTAATTCTGACGGGACCACTCGCAAGCATTCTTCTCTTGATCGGGCGCCTTCTGGATTTGGCTTGGAAATGTTATCATTGATTCTCCTAGCCCTCCATTCACTGTATTCTAGAGTCGTCCTCGGGCCTGTGGATAATCTCTTTATTCTGTGAATCTGATTCCAGGCGTTAGAGATCTCTTTAATCTTTCTCTTATAACTCCCCCTTCGCATGAGAACTCGCATTGAGCTAGCCCGTATGTCGTTGGTACAAACTATCTTGAACTATACTGTCTTAGGACCAGCAAAGGGGCATATGCAGTGGCACCCCAAATTCCCAATAGAGGAACCCAATCGAAGTTCTCACAGCGATAAAGGACCTTGTCGGGAATCATCCAAGGAGTCTTCCACTCGATGTCGTCCTCTTGAAGGTTTTGAAAGAGCACGATCCAATTTTCTTCGAACACATCCTCTCTTCTAGGCGTAATGCTATCTCTTCTAGCGGGAGTAATTCTCCGACATAAATCGACAGGACACTTTCTCCACTTTCCAGAAGTGACTATGGAACCAAGCCAATAATAGCTGCGACATCCAATAAACCTGCCTTCACCCATTCTCCGACATGCATTCAAGGATCTAAACGTTTCGCTAAGATGGTAGGAATAGTGTGACCCTTTGTCTAATCGACCAATAGATCAATAATCGCTTCATCAATGTGCCTTAAAGCTTCGGAAGATTACCGCATCAGTAAATACACAAGGCCAAGATGTCAATTTTTTTCTTTGCATCGGGATGCGCCAGGATCAGGTCTCTCAAACATATCCAGGGTATGCATTTACCTCCGCCCTTCTTTTGCATTCTAGTTGAGATCCATTGTTCGCTCATTCGGTGATATTCATCAATTTCTTCGCAAAGGTTGGGCCATTAACTGCTTTGGAATAAGCTTTGTCAACTTGAATTCTTGGGCAATGTAGCAAGGTCGTATACTCTTCTACCGTGGGAACCAGATCCACCTTCCCGAAGGAGAAACAGTATAAGCGGTATTCCAAAACTGGGTCATTGCTCGAAATAGGTGCTTATCTATTTTGACATCAAGGTAAGGGTGTCACCGTAAGTACCATAGAATAGCCGTCACTTCGCCATCCCATCGAGTCCAAATTTCTTTCAACTCCTAGAGCTCGTTCTGCGTGACACTGATATTGGTGAAATCCCGTAGCTCCGACACATACCCCTCAACTAAGCTATCCCCTTTTTCTATTTGGCATTGCTCTAACCATATGCGGACGGCCGCATTGTCTTCCACTTTATCAAAGAATTCGCTTTCCATAACCAACTTCCTAACTCAAAATGGACCGTGAATCGATGCCTCTTAAAAATGGAAATGACATGCAGAGGAAATAAAACATCATTAATTAGTACCACAGAATGAGATATAAAGCATGTAAAACACACAAACACCTATCTGGGTAACTACTAAGGTTCAGCATAGTTCGGCTCGGGGTGGGTTCTTAGGCTCTCTACGTGTGGTTGAGTTCTAAAGATTGAGGTACCCGAACCAGCAGATTCCTCGATCCTCACCCATTATAGGCTCATACGGACCGAGTTCGGTTTAGGGGAATACATTTCCCTATGGGCATGCTGAAGTGAAAACTTCACGAAGACATAGGTACGGATGTATCCCGAAAGCAGTCCACTAGCCCATGCAGAGGTGAAAACCTCACGAAGGCATAGCTTCTCGCTCCCACTTAAAGGTGCGACCACAACGGTCATGCAATGCAATGCCAAAATATTCAAGAGATCAAATATAACATTGAAAGTGCATTTAAAGAAACACGAATTTTGAAACCATTTTCCAATTTTAATTGAAGGGACAAAAAATTGATCAATCAATGGCCTGACTCTCGAGGTCCCTAGTGGAGCCGCCAAGCTATCGTAACCATTTTTTGATAAAACAGGAAACGACGCGGTCGACTCGATTTTTGAAAAAGAAAAGGAAGGAAGTCGCCGCCGATCTTTATTTGGTGTGATCGAATCACCTTTGTTTTAATAAAACATTTAATTTACTAAAACAGTGCTTTTTGGTCCACGAACTTTGAGAAAACGTGTTCGAAAGTCGATTACATGCGAGGAAGGATTAGCACCTCGACACGCCCAAATCGGTACCAAACCGATTGATTGATGTCCTATTTGTTGAAAACTTTGAAAGGGTTCAAAATACAATGCTTTTATTTTCAAAATTTGAAGGAATTGGAAGGATGCTAGGACTCGCTTACTTTTGAAGAGATAACGATCACGTCCAAGTAAGTTAGGTCGCGACACTTAAAACTCCCGAAACTAAGCTTGCCTTTTAAAACTTGATTTTGTTTTTGAAGAGGATCTTCCGTCATTTGTTGAACGAGAAATTGGAACCCAAGAAGTTAGAGCTTGTTTTCCGAAAATCCAAATTAGGAATATTGCCTCTATTTTGGAAGAAAAGAAGCTTATCTCAAGTATCTAGGTGTCGAGTCCAAGAAAGGCGCGACATTTTGAATTTCGAGATTAAGTATTTTGTTTTAAAATTTAAATTGTAATTTCAAAAGAGATATCCCGTTGTTTAACTTTAAACGAGAAAAATCAAAGCCCAAGAAGTTAGGGCTCGATTCACTCAATTGCTAATACGGATGTCGATCGTTATAAAAATCGAGAGGTCAAGAACGTTGAAATGTCGATGAGAATATGAGTAGTGGTGATGTAAAAAGCATCGCGACAATGGTGTATATATATGTTGACGATGATAAAAAATAATGATAATAATAATGATAGTAATATATAAAATAAATAAAAATATACATATAAAAGCAAAATATAATAATAGTAATAATAATATACGAATAATAATAATAATAATAATAATAATAATAATAATAATAATAATAATAATAAAATAATAATAATAATAGTAAAATAATGGAAAATAAAATGATGAAGATAAGAAAAGAATAATAAAATAATAATAACGATGCTAAAAATAAAATGATAGGAACAATTATATTAGTAATATAAAATATAATACTACTAGTAAATATAAATAATAATAATAATAATAATAATAATAATAACAATAATAGGAAGATTTAGCTAAGTTAAAAGTAATAATAGAGGACTAAATTAAATTAAGAAACAAAATTTCGGGGCAAATTAAAAATAAAGGAAAGATTAGGGGACCTAATTGCATGCGCGAAAGGACTGGAGGGACCAAAGAGGTAATAAACCCCTTCGGCCAAAACGCGCAGCAGCAGAGAGGACCAGATCGAAAACCGGACTAAATGTTCGGGCCAAATTTTAAAATAACAAAGATCCGATTAAAAAACAATAAAGATGTGGAAGGGCTAAAAGTGCAATTAGCCCGTCCGTTCAAAAACGCGCGGATCCTCGTGTTGGGTCAGTCACGA
Source organism: Gossypium rotundifolium (assembly GCA_025506655.1). Taxonomy (NCBI): domain Eukaryota; kingdom Viridiplantae; phylum Streptophyta; class Magnoliopsida; order Malvales; family Malvaceae; genus Gossypium; species Gossypium rotundifolium. The sequence goes on from CP106726.1 coordinate 1,472,361, forward strand.
GCGTGGGTATGTTCAAAACGACGTTGTTTTGGGGTTAAAGGCCACCCAAACGACGCTGCTTTGAGGGGCTATTAAGGCCGAAAATCGTAAAAAAAATTCATTTCACAAGTTCAAAAAAAAAAACCTTTCCTCTTTTTTCTCTGCAGAGGGGAACTCGGCGTTGCTCGCCCAGTGTTCAGGTGGTACGCCAAAGGTAAAACCTTAAAGATTTTTTTTTTTTTTAGAAATATATGTATAGTTAAAATGGGTTTTTAAGTATTGGTCCGAAACGAAAAAGAGACAAAGAATAAAACAAAATATCCAAATTTATTGTGAAATCCTTACTCTATTCTCGTATTTCCTTGCTTTTCATGGAATCTTCGGATTTGTGTTTGATATGTGAATCGTTTTTGCGCTTGAGGATCTATTCTTATGATATTGTAAATCGGTTTTTTTTTTTAATCGAAAGAAAGGTAAAAAAGTCCCTTTACGCTTCGATTGGCTTTTTATAGCCATTCTTTACACTTTTTTCTTTTTCTCGCCTTGTCTCGCTTAATGGCCTTGCAGTGCTCGGCGCAAGTTGATGGCGGTGCTGCAGAGGCGGTGGATGTGACGGGTCGAGGCAAGTGGCGGTCCACATGTGCACTAAGGGTCAAGGTGTAGCCAAACAAATTCCCCAGAAATTAATGCTTGCGGCTTAGGCTCCTTAGGTTCCAGAACCCTAAGTTTTAGACTTTGGGCCATTGGGCCACCGGGTGTAATGGGTTGAGGGGTTTTTTAATTTGGGTTAGGGTCTGTAACTGGACTTTGGGGTTTAAATTTGGGTTTTATTTTGGGTATTGGGTTCTGGGTTTTCAATTGGGCTAAGTGGGATTGTGAAATGGGCTGGGCAAATGGGCTCGTACATGTGGCATGCCAGATTAACATACTACCATGTGGCAACTTCTGGTGATTTTCGTCCGTAACATTAGCCAGATTAATAGTTAAATTATTCAACTGACAATTTTCGTTAAAGAAAGAGGTCAATTGATTTTTTTAGAATCATTGAGTATTCAATTGGTGCACTTTTTTCATAAAGGCTAAATTAATTTTTTAGTTTGTTATCGTTGAGGGCTACAGTAATAAAAATTTTTGAGGTAAAATCAGAACGTCCCAAAAATCTAATACTTAATTTATAAAATTTTATCATTAATAAGTATTCGTCATAGTGGTAAAGTATTTGAGTTGTCTTTATAAGAGTTTGTGTTCAAGTCCCTACGTGAGAGTTTGTGTTCAAGTCCCTACGTGAGTGAATTGTTATTATTATTTTTTATTTTTTGCGTGGGTTGGGTAGATGGTTGAGTTTGAATCCATTTCGAACTCTGGAAAAAGGTGGTTAGTTATCTGAGATGGGGTTAGTGCTTTGTAGATTTGGATTTGGTTTATTTTAAAATTTATTAATTAATTTGTTAAAAAAATTAAATTAATTTTTTTCCTAATTTTTAGCTCACCATTCTTTCTTTTGTTTTTTTTTTTATGCTTTCTTTTTCTTTTCCTTTTCTATTACCTTTCAAATCACGTCGATTTGTTCCTATTTTGCTTTTGAGTTTTTCTTTTCTTTCCTTTACGCTCCTCTACGATCAGGTCTTAATTCCTTAATTATTTTTTTTGGTTGGCATTGCTCGTTGGTAAGTGGGTTAGTTTTTGTTTTGATGTGTTTTTACGTAGTTAGTTAAAGAAATGTGTTAATTTTTGGATTATGGAGTTGATTGTTTTTAATCAATTCTCCAGTAAGTTGACTCGTTTGTTGCTGTTACGTGCTAAGGTAAGAGATTAATTTTGATTTGGGGCTGTATGGTTGTGTAGATTTTTCCTGTGAGTTCATTTGGTATTTTTAGGATAAATCATTTTTTAAAACGTATTGCTACCATCACTAATGTGATGTTTTAATTTATGCATTTAGGATCTGGTAGTCTTCTTGGTGTTTTCGCATAAAAAATTGAACCAGGTGTGTAACAAAAAACCCCAAAAACAACGAGCGACGAAAGTTAAAAATTGCACTGTCGATGCCATATGACCGTGTGGTAGACCGTGTCTGGGCTAGTTGAGCCGTGTGGACCACACAGGTGTGTGTGAGGACGTGTGCCACGCCATGTGGGCCACACAGGCAGGCCATTTAGGCCATGTGGGACCAAAATTCTATATTTTTCCCTAGGGTTATACACATCGTTATGATTGATCGTAGGCTTTCCGTGGGGTCGATATATGATCAAATAGAGTGTAAAGTATGAAATCTGGTCAACTACTAGTATAAATTCTAATATATGTTCATATATTTGAGATGTTATTTGTTAAATAAACCTTGTAATAGGCTATGAGAAACCTGAGAAATGTTATGTATGCTTTGTATCTATTATCTCATGGATGTATAAGCATATCATGTCCGGTTCGCTCATTATGTTCTCTATTTGCGTCTAGGATGGGTTATATTATGTGGATGAAGTGTTTCTTTGAATTGAGATAATTCGCCTATTACATTGGCAGCACAGCTGCAAATATTCTAAAAAGTGTCATATCGACACTAAGTGGTGTGTAAGGCTGGATAGGTGTTTCATACCCCATATGGTATGTAGCGGATGGGGTAGAAATATATGTTTGTATCTGTACTACTTTAATATGAATTTGTTCTGCTAAATCTATCTGATATAAATTAACTGTTTAAAGTTATTCGTTATACATTGAGTTTTGTAAACTCACTTTCTGTTTGTTTGATATTTTTAGGTAATCCTCAGACTTTGGCAAATCGGTGCGAAGGAGCTCGGTTAAATTGATTTAGTTTCATTATCTATTACACTTAAATTTGGGGTTATTGTGTTTCATTATTTTTGGACTATTGGGACTTTTTGGACTATTTTGGTTTTTGAGATTTTATTTTCAATTTTTGCATGATACTATTAAAAATATTTTATTGGAAATGTTTGTTTTCCTGCAAAATAATCGATTTTAGAAAAATAAACTTGGGTTTCCAAACATAACGATATGAGAATTTTCACGCTAAGTATTCATTTTAGAAAATGTAAGCAAACATCTTTTCAACTATAAAGTTAAGTTAGATGTATTTTCTCTTAAATCGAGGTTTAAGTAATAAAAGTTTATGACATTTTTTAAATTTTACAAAAATGGATTTACAATTTTTTTATGTAACATCTCTAGATTTAGAGTGTTACATTTAGTGGTATTAGAGTTAGGTTGCAAAATTCGTGCTGTGAAATTTTGGTTTCAAAATTTTGTGAAAACTATTTTTCGAGTAAAGTTCATTTCTACATTAATCAGAAAAATAATTATGTGACGTACCAAGTCTCTAATGTTGATCCTGTGAGTACTTCTGACTTAGATAAACCTTAGTTTAGAAAACTCTGAAATGATTAGAACTATACTAGGATAGTTAGAGACTGAAACATCTCTATAAATTCTTTGCCTACACCTATTCCTGAGACTGAGTCTCAAAGTCACTCGACTGGGGACAATACAATGTCCCAAGCCATGCGTTTTGGATAGGGCCACTGGGCCCCATTTTGGTTCTAGGAGAATCTGGTCCAACAGTGCTGAATTATTTAGAGGTGTCATTGGAGTCGCCCCGACTGTGGCCAAATATTGGTTACAGGCCATAGAGAGGATTATGAACAATATTAATTGTACCTTTGAGCAGAAATTGAAGGGTACAATATCTCTATTTCACAATGAGTCATATTAGTGGTGGTTGATGGTTGAGACGGGTGCTTAGCCAGATTAGATCATGTGGGATCATTTTAAGAGCGCCTTTTAGAGTAAATATGTGGGAGAGGGTTACGTGGATGCTCGAAAACGCAAGTTTATGTGCCTTACTCAGAGGGACAAGACTATAGCTAAGTATGAGGCAGAATTCTTGAGACTAAGTAGATATACTTGTGGGCTGCTATCGAATAACTATGATAAGTGTATCCGCTTCGAGGAAGGGTTAAACGATAATCTCAGGGTTCTGATAGCTCTGCAGTGGGAGCGGGTTTTTGTTGTCTTAGCAGAAAATGTGAGAATTATTGAGGAGGTTAAGCGTATTGAGCGTGAAAATAGGGATCGTGGGAGATATGATAATAAGAAGGATTCAGAGCCTTCTAATTCTATTTCGAGGCCTAAGAAATGGGACAGATCTAATAGGCCTCTAAGGGTTGAGGTTCTTATTGCTCCTGTTGTGGTTCAACCATGTAGAGATTATGGTAAACACCATCCGGGCGATTATTGAAGGTTAGGAGCTTGTTTGCAATGTGGGTTAGTGGTACACCGTATCAGTGATGAGGCCGAATTCCTGAGACTAAGTAGATATGCTTGTGGGCTGCTATCGAATGACTATGATAAGTGTATCCATTTCGAGGAAGGGTTAAACAATAATCTCAGGGTTCTGATAGCTCTACAGTGGGAGCAGATTTTTTTTGTCTTAGTGGAAAATGCGAGAATTGTTAAGGAGGTTAAGCGTATTGAGCGCAGAAATAGGGATCGTGAGAGATGTAAGAATAAGAAGAATTCAGAGCCTTCTAATTCTATTTCGAGGCCTAAGAAATGGGACAGAATTGATGGGTTTCCAAGGGTTGAGGTTCTTGTTGGTCCTATTGTGGTTCAGCCGTGTAGAGATTGTGGTAAACGTCATCTAGGTGAATGTTGGAGGTTAGGAGCTTGTCTGCGATGTGGGTTGATGGCACATCATATTATGGATTGTCCACAACGTTCTAATTAAGTACAAGCTCCAGCTTTGGGTTTAGTTCAGCCTCAGCGGGCAGCTCAGCAACTGTCTATAGGTCATGGTCTGGCCAGGGATGGTAACTGTATGGGTAGAGGTCAGAGAGCACCAGACAGAGGTGCTAATCAAATTGAGGCTAGACATAAGTATACGTGGCTATATGCCATGAGGACAGAGACGTTGTTGATCTTATCACTGGTATGTTCTTCATTCATACAGCTCCCTATATTGCTTTGATATATATAGGATCAACACGCTCTTATATAGCAAGTCTGTCTCTATGAACTTGGGGTATTGTCTATTTAGAGCACTTTTGGAGAGATTATTGTGATTAGTCATTGGGCCAGTCAGATCGGGTTAACAGGCTTTATAGGAATGTATGTTGGAAATACAAAAGGTTGTGTTTTTGGCTAATCTAATAGAGTTTTCGTTCAGAGAATACGATTTAATTCTGGAAATGGACTGGCTCGTGGAGCATCAAGTCAACTTGGATAGTGTTATAAAAATTGTGGTTCTGATATTTGATGATGATGTAGAAGTGGTTATGATCGACAAGCGTCGAGATTACCTCTCCAATATGATCTCCCCTCTTGTGGCCGAAAAGTTAGTTTAGAAAGGATGTGAGGTATTTCTAGCCTATGTGTATAATTTAGTTTTTGTGAATTTGTCTGTTAGAGAAATTTGAATTGTTAAGGAGTTTTCAAATGTCTTTTTCGAGGAGTTTTTGAGTTTGCCTTTAGGTTAAGAGGTCGAGTTCGGTATTGAGATTTTACTGGGAATAGCTTCGGTGTCCATTGCTCTCCACCGTATGGCACCAAAGTAGCTTTTTGAACTAAAGGGTTAGCTTCAAGAACTTCTCAATCGAGGGTTCATTCGACCTAGTGTGTCTTCGTGGGGGCACCTGTTCTGTTTGTTAAGAAAAAATGTGAGACTATGCGGATGTATGTAGATTACTGTCAACTAAATAAATTGACGGTAAAGAATAAGTACCCGCTTTCGAAGATCGATAATTTGTTCGATCAGTTTTGTGGGGCTTCTGTATTTTTTAAGATAAATCTTTTTTTATGGTACCATCAGCTTAAGATCAAGAAAGTCGATGTCCATAAGATGCTTTTAGGACTCGTTATGGTCACTAAACTTCTTAGTCATACCTTTGGTTTGACAAATGCTCCAGCTGCATTCATAGATCTTATGAACTGGGTCTTCTAACCGTTTCTAGATCAGTTCATCATGGTTTTCATTGACGACATTCTGGTATACTTTAAGACTGAGGATGATCATGATTAGCATCTTAGAGTAGTTCTTCAGATACTACGTGAGAAACAGCTCTACACTAAGTTGAGTAAGTGCAAGTTCTGGTTAAGAGAGGTACCATTTTTGGGTTATATGTGTAACAGTCCAGTTTTAACCTTAGTCAGAATAGTGGTTTCGTTACCACAAATTTGAGTCAAAAAATATTTTAATATTATTTTCTATGTCTGAAGTATATATCTGAGCATATGTGAAAGTTTTGTTGATTAAATTGTCCGTTTGTGTGCTTAATTTGAGTAAAGGGCTTAATTGCGTAAAATAAAATTTTGATGGTTAGACAGGAAAATGCCTAATTGTTGTTGTCTTTATAATTTGGAGGTTTTATAATGAAATTAACCCAATTTATAAGTTGGTGGACTGCAAGGCCATTAAATGTATATGGTTTATATGTTAATATTAAATAGTTAAAATGTAAATTGATTAATAATGATATTATAATAAAAAGAAAGCTAAAAGATGGTGGATATTTTATATGTTCTTCCACCGAAAAAGAAGAAAAGAAAAATAGGTTAAAACCTTTGAATATTTGGCCCTTTCTCAAGCAAATTAAGGTAAAAGTTTCGTTCAGTTTTTGATAATTTCTAGGTTTTTACAATCGTTGCTTCAGTATATTTCAAAACCCATGTCTTAATTTGAAAATTGATGATGATTTTGAAATGCGTCTTTGATGAACACATGAGCTTTAAAATATTTGATGATGAAATATGGAATATATGTGTTTGATTAGCATATTTTGTATTTGGATTTTTAGTAAATTTGAGTATTTTAGATTAATTGAGAAAATAGTATTTTGAGGGACTAAATTGTGAAATAAATGAAATGTATGGACTTGTATGAGCTACATGAATATTCGGCTAAGCATGGGTGTATTGAAATTTTGTGTATTTTGTGATTTTGATAAATAAGGACTAAATTGTCAAAATGTGAAAATATGAGGGCTAATTTGTAAATTACCCTAAATATGTGTTTTTGGATTGAATTGAATGAAATAGTAAATAAATTGGTTAAATTTGAATATGTATAAATCAAGAACCGAAGAAAACAGACTTAGATCGCGGGAAATCAAAAGTTATTTAATAGCCGTTTATCTCCGTTCTTCCCGTATGAGGTAAGTCAATATACAAATAAATGTATTTGAATTGAATTATTTATGTGTTTATGAGATATAGATTGTATGATTAATGCTCGAGATGGAGTATATATGAAATCCGAGAATATATCGATAAGTTATCAATATCCTAAAAGTCTCGGTTGAACCTAGGAATAGATAGGATTACGTATGTCATGACATAGGTGTTTGATATGTAATATCATGTAATACCACGTCTGGGACGTTGACATTTATTTGAGATTTCGTGTAAGACCACGTCTGGGACATTGGCATCGATATGAAATTTACGTGTAAGACCACGTCTAGGACGTTGGCATCGATATGAAATTTAAGTGTAAGACCATGTCCGAGACATTGGCATCGTATTGGTTTGTGTAAGACCCTATCTAGGACAGTGGCATCGATATTTGAGTACATGTAAGACCTCGTCTGGGACGTTGGCATTATATGACTATTCTGAGCATTCTGAATATCCTACTAGATTCTGGAATGGTTCAACGGGTAAGTCCGAGAAACTAATGACAATGTGATTTGTATATCTGTTTCAGGTACGTTTGATATATACACATTGTGTGTATAAGAAGGTAAGTATATTCATGAACTTAACTAGATGATTTATGTATTTGAATTTGAGAAAGCAAAATGTGTTACATGAATGGACAAGCTATGATCCAATAAAGTATATGGTGATATGCAAGATTGATAGATGAATGGCTAAGTGAATGTGCCAAGAAAAACTATGGCTATGCAATTGAGCTATTAGAAAATTCATATTGATTATATGTTTTGAATGCTTATATGTTAAGTTTATTTGTATATGGCTTACTAAGCTTTTGGAAAGCTTACTTTGTGTGTGTTTGTTTTTTTTTATAGATTGTCAAAGCTACTGAAGGCTTAGGGAATTAGTCGAGGATCATCATCACACTACTGAAACATATTTTGGTACTTTGGAAATGTGTATATAGCTAAATATGGCATGTATAGGCTAGTTATTTTGGAATATGTTTGAGTTATAAATAGCCATGTGATGTGGCTAGATAAATGTTGGTAATATGCATGAGCAATTATGGTATATGATGCATGTTTTGGTATGGTTTGATGGCAATGAAATGGTCTTATGTATGGTAAGATGTGAATGTACATGCATGATTATACATGTGAATTGGTTGTGCATTTTGGTATACATGTTGGTATGAATAGAAATGAGATTGAATGAGATGATAGGTTGAATATTTGACATGATATTGGTTGCCAAATTGTGTATGGAATATTGATTATTTGAGTTTGTAGGGATGACCCTTGTGTGGGTGGCAATTTGGCCTTGAAAATGGCCTATAATTGCCTACACGGATGAGCACACGGGTGTGTGGCTCGACCGTATCCCTTGTGGTTTTAATTCAAAACAAGTCAGACTCGACCACGGGTAAGACACATGGGCGTGTGGATCGTGTGGTGCAAGTCAGTAGCGACCACGGGTGAGGCACACTGCGTGTCCACACAGAAGTGTGGACAAGTCAAGATGTATGCCTCAGATCTTGACACGACTTAGACACACGGGCGTGTCTAGGCCGTGGGAGGCACACGGTCTGCCCACACGAGCGCGTGACCTAAGTAACTTAGAAAAAATTTTAAATTTTCAAGTATTTTTGTATAAGTTTGGTTTAGTCCTAGCCCTATTCTAAAACATGCTTAAGGTCTCATTGACCTATTCAAGGGACATTCTGGATGTGAATCTATAAATTACGTATTAAATTATCTGATTTAGTTTTTGATTGTCCGGTAATGCCTCTTAACCCTATTCTGGCGTTGGATATGGGTTAAGGGTGTTACAATGTGATTTCTGCCGAGGGGATCCGAGTTGATCCTAAAAAAATAGAAGTTGTGCTTGAGTGGAAACAATCGAGAAATGTTTCTAAGATCCACAACTTTCTTGGGTTAGTGGGTTATAATCAGAGGTTTGTTAAGGGGTTTTCACATATCGCAACTCCTCTTACTAAGTTACTATGTAAGAATGCACCATTTATTTGGATTGATGAGCAGCAATCGAGCTTTGAGAAGCTTAAATCTGTTTTGACTCAGGCTCCTATTCCGATACAGCCTAAATTCGGTAAGTAGTTTGTGGTTTACAGTGATGCATCACATGTTGGTTTGAGTTGTTTTCTGATGCAAGATGGTAAGGTAGTGGCTTATGCATTTTGACAACTTAAGTCACATGAACGAAACTATTCCTTGCATGATTTGGAGTTACCTGCGGTTGTTTTCGCCTTAAAAATTTGGAGGCACTATCTGTATGGTTAGAGGTGTATCATTTACACCGATTGTAAGAGCCTCAAGTATCTCCTTATTCAGAAGGAGTCAAACTTTAGGCAATGTAGATGGATTGAGTTGTTCAAGGACTACGACTTCACAATTAAGTATCATCTCAGTAAGGCCAATGTGGTGGTTGATGCTCTTAGTCATAAAGCAATGTCTGATTTGGCGGCAATGTTTGCTCACAGGTCTGTTTGATGATGGAAGTCTATTAGCTGAGTTGCAAGTTAAGCCGACTTGGATTGATTAGATTCGTGTTAAATAGTAAAGGATAATTCTCTAGTTTTGCATTTCCATCTAGTTAAGGAAATAAGTACTACTAATTTTGGATTGAACAGTAATGAGGTTTTACGTTTTTGGGGCTAAGTCTGTATGCATAACGACTCTTATTTGAGGCACTCCATTCTATGAGAAGCGCATAATAACCCTTATGTTATGCATCTCATCGGTTATAAGATGTATCGTGACCTGCGTGAGTTGTACCAGTGGCTTGGTTTGAAATAGAAGGTAACGAATTTTGTCTCTCATTGTTTGACGTGCCAACAAGTTATGGCTAAGCATCAACTTCCTTCGAGTTTGCTTCAACTTGTTAAGATTCCATTATGTAAATGAGAACAGGTGACTATGGACTTCATTAGTGGGTTGCCCTTCACACCCACTAAAAAGAATTCTGTGTGGGTCATTGTGGATCGGTTAACTAAGCTTGCCCATTTTATTCCTGTTAGGACAGGCTACTCTTTTCAAAAATTGGCCAAGTTATATGTTTCTAGGATCGTGAGACTTCATGAGGTTCTGGTCTTGATTATTTCTGATAGAGATCCTCGCTTTACTTCTCGATTTTAGAGGAAGCTTCATGAGGCACTGGGTTCTAGATTAGACTTCAGTACTGCATTCTATCCTCAAACAGATGGTCAATTTAAAAGGGTGATTCAGATACCGGAGGATATGCTTCGGAGTTGTGTCATTGATTTTTGAGGTAGTTGAGAGGAATTTCTACCGTTAGTTGAGTTCACTTATAATAACAGTTTCTAGTCCAGTATTCAGATGGCACCTTAGAGGCTCTATATGGTCGTAAGTGTCATACTCCGTTGTGTTGGATTTAGATGGGTGAACAATGGGTTTTGGGTCCTGAGTTGGTTTTCGAGACAGAGGATAAAGTTTGACTGATTCAAGATCATCTTAAGGCAGCTTCTGATAGACAGAAGTCTTATTTGGATCTGAAGAGGTGAGATATCAAGTATTCGGTAGGTGATTATGTTTTTCTTAATGTATCTTCGTGGAAGAAGGTCCTTCAATTTGGACGTAATGCAAGCTAAGCCTTACGTTCATAGGGCCTTATCAAATTCTGAAACGTCTGGGGCTCGTTGCCTATCAATTAGAGCTGCCTCCAAAGTTAGATCATATTCATGATGTGTTTCATGTCTCCATGTTAAGGCGGTATCAGTTGGACTTATCTCATATTGTTCTTGTAGAGGAGATTGAGGTTAGATGGATTTAACTTTTCAGGAGGAGTCGGTGCAGATTTTGGATCGATATGTTAAAGTCTTGAGGAGGAAGTCCATTCCTTTGGTAAGGTTCTGTGGCAAAATCATAGCATTGAAGAAGCCACTTGGGAACTTGAGGACTTGATTCAACAACAGTATCCGCAACTGTTTGAATCAGGTAAATCTCGAGGCCAAAATTTCCTTTAGGGGGAGAGTTGTAACTCCCCAAAAGTCGAATATTTGATTTGTTAAATTCTGTCATCAATAAGTATCTGTTTCAGTGATTAACTATTTGAGTTGTGTCTTTAAGGTCTTATGTTTGAGTCCTTATATGAGTGGATTGTCATTATTATTATTTTTTTATTTCTAAGTGGGTCGGGTAGGTGGTTGAGTATGAGTCAATTTCAAACTCTGGAAATGGGTGGTTAGTAGATTTTTATTTTTTTATTTTAAAATTTATTAATTAATTTATTAAAAAAATTTAAATTAGTTTTCCCCTAGTTTTTGGCTCTTACCATTCTTTCTTTTGTTTTTCTTTATGCTTTCTGTTTTCTTTTTCTGTTACCTTTCAAATCAAGTCGATTTTGTTCCTATTTTGCTTTTGAGTTTTTCTTTTCTTTCCTTTACGCTCCTCTATGACCGAGTCTTAATTCCTTAATTATTTTCTCTTTGCTAGCGTTGCTTGTTGGTAAGTGGGTTAGTTTCTATTTTGAGTTTCGATTTTGATGTGTTTTTACGTGGTTAGTAAAAGGAATGTGTTAATTTTTTGATTATGGAGTTGATCGTTTTTAATCAATTTTTTCTAGGGGAAGTGTAACAGTCTAATTTAGACTTTAGTCGGAACGGTAGTTTCGAGACCACGGATCCAAGTCAAAAAAATATTTTAATATTATTTTCTATGCTTATTATGTGTGCATTGGTGTGTGTGAATATTTCGTATTAAAATTTGATTGTTTTGGTGCTTAATTGTGAATAAGGGCTTAATCGCGTAAAATGAAAATTTGAATGTTAGATGAGATAGTGCTTAATTGTTGATGTTTTAATAAATTTGAGGCTTAAAGTAGCAATTTGGTCATAAAGGAAGGTTAGTGGTCGGTTGGTATGCATGAAATAGTGATTTCAATTGTTTATTATTCTTAGGTGAAAATGGTACATTATTTTAATATATGTTAATATTAAATTTGGGTGGTTAAATAGATTTGTTTTCTTTATTGTGTGGATTTAAGTTGCAATTTAGCCATTTGGCATATAAGTGGACGGCACAATGCTTCCACTATGTGTTTATTTATTAGTATTATATGTTAAATGGTAATAATAATATCATAAAATATTATAAGCATATTATAGTGAATCATAAAAGAAAAAGTGGCATGTTCATCTTCATTTTTCTTTCTTGTTATCACCGAAACTCAAGAGGAAAAAAAAGAACTTGAGCTCTTCCATATTTGGCCATTTACAAGCCAAATTAGGTATGTGTTTGCTTTAGATTTTCTATGATTTTTATATTTTTGAGATTTTTGTTTACTCTACTATCAAGCTCATGTATTAATTTTGTGCATTGGTGATGTTTGTGAGATATGCCATGGATGAGATGTTGAGCTTTGTGATAATTTATGGTGTTAAATGAAAGATTTGAGCTAGGTGAACATACTTTGTTTTGGGTTTTTGATGAATTTAGCTAATTAGGGTTAATTTGTGAAAATATTATTTTAGAGGGTTAAATTTCGAAATTCATGAAAAATATGGACTTATATAGCCCCTAAGAGAATTCTGCTCTAAAGAATGGTGCCAAATTTTGAGTAATTTGTGAGTTGTGTATTAGGGACTAAATTGTAAAATTTGCGAAAGTCGGGGGTAAAATGGTAATTTGCATAATTATATGATTTTGGATTAAATTGAATGAAAATATATTTGAATGAGTTTAATTTGGAATTAATTAGATCAACAACAAAAGGAAACGAAATTGGATCGGGGAAAAGCAAAGTTAAACGAATAGCCGGGAAGTTTAATCCGTTAATTTTTGAGGTAAGTTTATAAGCAAATTGGTCATAAATGAATAGTATTATAATGGAATGTATATTTTCAAATGAATTTTATGAAATAAAGACTCAATTGCTAAATGTAACATGTAAATTTTAAAAAGTGTTAGCCAAATGTGATTTTACCATGTATATGTATTTAAATGCATAATTCTTTGATTTGTTGAGATATGGATATTGGTATATATGCATATATTTTGTCGAGTGTGACATGGTATGAGATTAAATGAATGTACTAGACGAATATGTGTTGCATTATGCATGAAATTATTTATGAAATTGAGTAGAGGTTTAAAGGTGGACCTTGAGATAGGGGATGATAATGATCGAATAGTTAACTACATAAATATATATGTATGTTATTTGTACAAGCAGTGAATGTATATGTATATGACATGTGTGTGCGAGATCGATTGAATGGCACTGTGTGTGTAACACCCCAAACCCGGCCCATGAGTCCTGACGGGATCTGGTATGTCACGGAGTGAAATAACTTGAAACCTTTTTAGTGTCTGGTGAAACTTGTTAAAATTTGGCTAAGGCATTAAAACGGTGTTTGAAAACTCAGTTGGGCTTTATAAATATAGTTGGGTTGACAAACCCTTTTGAAAACGGTTGATCATGTAGCATTTTTAAATCGTTAAAGTTATAGTTGACTTGGTTAAATTTTTGTTACCCGATGGTAATATCTTTGAAAACCCTTAGAAGTTTATTAAGTTTGAAAAGTTACTTTTAACCGGTTTACATATGTTTTGTAAATTCGTTTGTAGCATAACATAAGTAAAATGAAATAGCTTCCAAATAATAAATAATAGCGGCCTTATTACAATCCCGAAATAAAAGACTTAGAAAAATAATTAAGATTAACTAAAACAAAGCAATTTCAAATCCACTAATAAGCATGGCCGCCTCGAGTCCTCTTCGGCTCCATCTCCGCGTTCTACTCATCTGCAAAATGGTAATGGAAAGGGGTGAGTCACCAAGACTCAGTGTGTATATCCCTCACCCGGAAAATACAACTCATACACAATTTATTAATAAACATGCAAATATGCAACCCAACCTAACCATCCATACTCCTTAACTACCCCGTGTGGTCAAAACCACTGATGACTTAGAGTCACAAATTAAATGATGGGGCCAACCCATCGTGTGGTCAAAACCACTGATGACCATAGGTCACAAATAATCAAGTGTGGTCAAAACCATCGGTGGTACCAAACCACCGGGACTTAGTCGCAATTTATCAATCGGTGTGGTCAAAACCACCGATGACCATAGGTCAAAATAACTGATGGGACCAACCCATCTTGTGGTCAAAACCACCGATGACCATAGGTCACAAATAATCTGATGGGGCCAACCCATCTTGTGGTCAAAACCATCGCGGCAATCCATAAAATCATTCCCCCTCCTCTCATCAATCCCACCATCACATGCTTATATATCAATTTTCATATATCATGTATTTAGGCATAGCATTTAACATCATGTGATGGCATGCAAAATCATAAATCAAAGATCACGTGATAGGGGACTTACCCGGAATCCATGCCTAGCCATAAGCAAATCACTACCAGAAAGGTAAATAGGCAACAACATAATCATGTAAACTAATAAAGTGTGTAGTGAGTTCTTACACACCTGTTACTACCGAAATTCCTAGATCCCGAAGATCCGATCTACGTCGCTAGATCTTGACCCTACATTCGGCCAATAACATGGTTAGGGACCTTGGCCTATTCGGCCAAACTAAAAGAAATACCAAGGCTCGTGCGACACTTACCTTGGATGGATTTGATTTCCTAACAAATCTCGAAGCCTTAATTAGCCCCTAAATCCATGGCACACATTAGTTTCGACATTTAACAATAAACTTTTAACAAAAGGGCCCTTGGCCGAATGATGTATCCCACATATCATGCTCACCTTAAATCCCGAAGACCTCTCAATTCTCCTTAATGCTGGCTTCTAGTGAGGGTTACCAATCCAAGACCCTGAATAGGTTCGGTTATACACAAGAATTCAAGGTTAAACCTCATGGTTTCGGTTGGCCAAAACAATAATAAAAAGAATTAAACTTAAAGAGATCCCTTACCACACTTATTGAAAATCGACAGCACCTTAGTTAGGGATGTGAGATTCGGCCTAAACACAAGATGGAGGGCTGGAATTTTGAGAAGAAGAAAGGGTATGTTCGGCTAAGAAGAAACAAGAGAAGCTGGAAATTTTTGAACAATTTTGGCTATGAATCAAGGGAGAATTCGGCAGCAGCAAATTTGGAGAGAAAGAAAAGAAAATTGGTTGAACTTTTGGCACTTCTTTGCTGTACAAATCAGATATGGACAGCCCCCCCAAGGAGTCCAATAATCGGCAAACACCCTCTTTTTTGGTGATAATTCCAGCCTTTAATCTAATCACATTTATCTTTTGTTATCCCTTAATCTCCTCTTTAACAAATTAAATGAAAATAAACTACTAAAATTCACTCTTCCAGCCGAATTCTATAGCAAAAATTAAGCTCCAACCTTATCAATTCAAGAGTCCACAATTAAGCCAATACTCTCATTCACGCCAGCAGCATAAAAAAAAAATAGAATACCAATGCAGTTTCTTAGGTTCTAACCCACGCCCTCACTAAAGCAAATTTCTACAACGCCCTTGCCATTTTTTCCATTTGACTTTCATGTCAAATAACCCCACCATTTAATTATAAGCCTTCTTCCCGCCCTCTTTCACCAAAAGCCCAAAATAAAACACCTTCCTTGCGTCCCTCATGACTCGAACCCGAGTCCTTAAACCAAGGCCCTTAAGTGGCGCCCCAAGCCACTCCACCAACCTGTCTTTCATGTCCAAACCTTACCCGAAAAATCTATTAAGGCCTTCCAACCTAGCCCCTATCTTAACGTCCCCAAAAGCCCAAAAATTAAAATACACCCCTTGCTTCTCCCATGAATCGAACCCAAGACCTCCCTTGCAACACCCTTAGACGCACCCTTGTAGCACCTAAGTGGAGCATGGAAGCCACTTTTCCAAGCCATTTTTCGTGTCATGATCCTCCCAATTTTTACTTAACCCCTATCTCCTAGCTCCCTCCTTTTAGATACTTAAAAAGAAATTTTTAGGTCTAAGTCAGGCCTAGCTCGGGATTATTTCTAGACCCTAAGACATGTCAAACAAACATAAAATTCATTTCTTCAAGCATACACATTGGAAATTAATTGAATTACAAACAACCCCCAATTCAGGGTGTTACAGTGTGTGCGGATTTATTCACCGAGCACTGTGTGTGCGAGATCGGTTGAATGGCAGTGTGTGCAGATTTATTCACCGAGCACTGTGTGTGCGAGATCGGTTGAATGGAACTGTGTGTAGATTTTCAAAGTAACGGCTCTAAGTGTGCAATACATTGCGGAATCTTGGCACTAAGTGTGCGGAACGTTAAAGTAACGGCACTATATGTGCGATACGTTACTAAATTCTTGTAATGTATATCTGTGTTTGATGCTTTTTAATAGACTCGTATTATTAATGTTGACAAGGATAATAAAATGTTCGAGTATACAATCATATGTTATGCTCGGGTGGTTAAGGTTGGAGAGGTAAATGACCCAAAAGGTATGTATTAATTATAACAACTTGTGATTGATGGTGGCTTGAAATGTAAGTAGGAATTTGGTAAGTAAAAGAGGCATATCTGTTATTTTATCATGTGAAGGTGATGTATGGATATATACATATTTATACATGCACATAATGTTGTTATGAAATCTATTTAGTATGTTTGACTATTCGACAAGGAAGTTGTAAATGAAATAATGTATTAAATCATGCTAAAGCATATATGTGAGTTAAAATGCTTAAAACTTGCTAAGCTTAAATAGCTTACTTTGTGTTTCCTTGTCGGTTTTCTGTTTTATAGATTTTGGATTCGATACGAGCTTGGGGATCGTCAGCAGGACTATCACACTATTGACAGCTTATGTTGGTATTTTGGTTATGTTAATTACGGATATATGGCATGTATAGATTAGAAAAAGGGTAGATCTGAATTGAGTATCTATGTATATAAGTAATAGCCATGCGAAAATGGCTTGTCCATCTTGTTAATTTTGAAATTTATATTTTGGCTTGATGATTACGTTTGATTTGGTTTTGGTATATATATAAGTTTGGTTAGAGTTTAAATGAAATGGAGTAAAGATGTTATAAATTAGTTAACCATATTTTGCAATGAAATAGTTTTAGTTAGCAGCAGTGATGTGATTTTGAAAAATCACCAAAAATATGAGAAATGGAATTAGAAGGTGAATAAGATATATAATTAAATCTTATTGTGTCTATTTTATATGAAAGAAACAGAGTAGCAAATGAATTCTATATTATGAGATATTTAAGTTTTAGTGAGATTGGTTCTGAATGACTTCGTGATCCCCTATTCTGTATTGGAAAAATTATTAAAAATTGTACAAAAATAATCATGGAGCATAGTTTATATGCTTAGAATCCTTAATGAGTCTATTTTGTATTGGAATAAATGAGAACATTATTTGAATTTTTACAATTATATAATTGAGTTTTTGTAAAGATAGGTCAGAACCATCGTACAGTGAAATAGGAGGAACTTTAATGAAAAACTTTACTAATTGGCTACATGAAAATTCTGGAAAAATTATAGTAAGAATATATATGAGTTTAGTTTTATGAAAAATTTACGGATCTCAATTTTGAGTTTTGTAACTCGAGTTATAGTCAATTTAGTCAACATGACAAAGATGGACAGTTTCAATTTTTATGCTCCAAATTAGTAGTTAAGTCTAGTAATGCCTTACGCTCGACTCCGGTAATGGTATCGGGTAAGGGGTGTTACAGGAAGGACGTAAGTTACTTGCTGATTCTTTAGTAAGTTGACTTGTGTGTTACTATTACCTGCTAGGTAAGAGATTAATTCTGATTTGGGGCTGTGTGGTTGTGTAGATTTTCCATGTGAGTTCATTTAGTATTTTTAGTTCATTTAGTATTTTTAAGATAAAATGTTCTTTAAATCATATCGCTACCACCGCTAATATTATGTTTTAAGTTATGCATTTAGGTTCTGGTAGTCTTGTGGGTGTTTTCATATAAAAAATCAAACCAAGTGCGTAACGGGAAACCTGAAAGCAATGAGCGGTGAATGCAAAAAGTTATACTGTCAATGCCACACGACCATGTGCTGGATCGTGTGTGACACATGGTCTGGGCTAGTTGGGCCATATGGACCACATGGGCGTGTGAGGCCATATGGGCCACACGGGCTGGCCATTTTGGGTCGTGTGGGCCACACGGGCTGGCCATTTTGGGTCATGTGGGCCACACGGTTTGGCCATTTGGGGCGTGTGGGCCCAAAATTCTATAGTTTTCCTTAGGGTTGTACACATCTTTCTAATCGATCGTAAGCCTTCCATAGGGTCGGTAAATGATCAAGTAGACTGTAAAGTATTTAATTTGGTTAACTGCAAGTATAATTTCTGATATCTGTTCATATATTTGAGATGTTATTTGTTAAATAAACCTTGTAACAGGATATGAGAAACCCGAGAAATGCTATGTATGCTTTGTAATTGTTATGTCATGCATGTATAAGCTGTATCATGTCTGATTTTGTTCTATTCAAGATTTATGTCAGGATGGGTTATATTATGTGGAGGAAGTGTTTCTATCAATGGTAATAATTAGCTTATTACATTGGTACTCAATTGCAAATATTCGAAAAGTGTCATATCGACACTAAGTGGTGTGTAGGGTTGGATGGGTGTTTCATACTCCATATGGTGTGGTGGGATGGTAGGAGATTGTGTGTAGTAGATGGGGTAGGAATATATGTCCGTAATTGTATTGCTCGATATGAATCTATTCTACTAAATCATTCGATATAAATTAACTATTTAAAGTTATTCGTTATACATCGTATTTTGTAAACTCACTTTCCATTTGTATTATATTTTCGGTAATCCTCAAACTTAGGCAAATCGGTGTGACGGAGTTCGGTTAAATTGATTTAGTTTCATTATCTATTATACTTAAATTTGGGGTTATTGTGTTTCATTTTTTTTGGACTATTGGGATTGTTTTGGTTTTGGGATTTTATTTTCAATTTTTGCATGATACTATTAAAACATTTTATCAAAATGTCTATTTTCAAAACAACTGATTTCGAAAAAATAAATTTGGTTTTCCAAACATAACGATTTGAGAATTTCTGCTGCTAAGTATTCGTTTTAGAAAATGTAAGCAAACATCGTTTTCAACTATAAAGTTAAGTTAAATGTATTTTTCTCTTAAATTGGGGTTAAGTAATAAAAGTTTACGACATTTTTCTAAATTTTACGAAAAACTAATTTACAATCGTTTTACGTAACATCTCTAGATTTGGGCATAACTTCTAAATTGGGTTTGAAGTGTTGCAAAAATGAATAAAGTGTTATAGCTAAATATATCATTGTGCCTAAAATGTAAAGCGAAAATCTATTGAAAATGGAAAAAAAATGGAAAGCCACAATTTTTGTCACTTATGTTTGCTTAAAATTATAGTTTTAGTCACCATTCTTTTAAAGTAAATATATGGTCACCAATATTATCCATTTGTTACTTTGAAATAACTCACCTTAAAGTTATACCCATACGCAAGAAAGGATTAAATGACATTAGGTTACCATAAAACTTGTATCTTTTTTTATTCATCTAATGCCATTTCAACATTTTCATTTAAAAAAATTGACATATCATTTTGAATTTGATCTTTTTCAAGATGAAAATATTGAAATAATGTTAAATTACTGGAGAGAAATACAAGGTTCATGGTATCTCAAATTCATTTAATCTTAATATCTCTAAGAAAGCTGATGTAACATATTAATAACATCATTTCAAACAAAGTTGTAGGTCAAATTGTTCATCTAGTCCTTGTAATTGTTTTTAGGTGAATTTCATTATTATTATTTTATTTTCTTTGGCTTAAATATACATTTACCCCTAATTTTATCACATTACGCTTAAATATACAACAAATAATAGTAAATAAAATAATCGTCTCAACCCTAATAATAATAGATAAATAAAATAATAACACATGCAATCGTTATAATAAATAATAGTAATATAAACAAATAATAGTGAAAATATAATCAAAATGATAAATAATAATAATATGGTAATAAATAATAATAAAAAGATAACAGTAATAAATAACATACGAATAATGATATAGTAATAATAATATAACAATAATAATAATATAGCAAAATGATAGAGAATAAAAATAATATTAGAACAATGACGATAAAAATATAAATAATTCTAATGATAATATATAATGTATAAATAATAATATAAAATAAAAAGAAAGAAAAATGATAATAATAATAGTCATCAATGAATAATGTAATATATATGCAAAAGAATAAGCAAATATAATATATAATATAATAGTAATAGTAGAGATATAGTAATAATAATATACATATAAATAGTAATAATAATAGTGAGAGTAAAATAATAATAAAATAATCAAAGTAATAAAAAAAAGGGCCAAATCGAGTTCAAAACGAAAGTTTGGGGCTTAATTTGAAATAAAATAAAAGAAAATGGGACTATTTGAAACACGCATGAAAGGAGGGGGGACCAAAATGGCAATTATTCCATTCCCCTAAACGCAGTGTTCTGACGTGGACCAAAATGAAAATCAGAATAAATTATTGGGCAAGATTTTAAAACGTTAAAAGTCTGATTGTAGAACAATAAAAAAGCGGAAGGGCTAAAACTGAAATTAGCCCTTCTTTCAAAAAACACGCGGATCCTAGACGGGTCGGGTCGGTCGGATCGGGTCATGTCAAAACGACGTCGTTTTGGGGCTAAAGGCCAGCCCCCAAAACGACGTCGTTTCAGGGGGCTATATAAGGCCATAATTTCTGAAAAAAATTCATTTGGGCATTCAGTTTAACAAAAATTTCTTCCCCTTTCTTTTTTTCTCTCTGCGAAGGAGAATCCGCGAATTCTTCTGGCAGGTCGCCATGCATCCGCCGTCATGGAGTCTTGCCACTCGCCCACCTGATGTGGTAGGAAGGTAAAATTTTATATTTTTTTGTCTTTTCTTCCTTTTTAGACTATGTATATATTTTAATAATGTAGATATGTATAGTTTACTAAAAAAAATGGAATAACTTTGAAAAAAAAGGAAAAGAAATTCACCTTTGGTTTCGTTTTTTGATTTTAATGTATCTTTCGTTTTTTTCCTTTGTGTTTGGATCTCATTGTTTCTACCTTCAAATTTCTTTTTGTTTTTATTGATTTGAAAAAAGAAGATCCTTACTTTGGATCTTAATCGCTTTTATAGCCATTTACAAAAGATTTTTTTTTGTATTTTATTCAGCTCTTGTTTCTGTTTGCGTGTTTGTCTTCTTTTGCGGGGCATGGGCGAGGCGTGATGGGACGATGTGGGGTGGTGCGAGGAGTAGGTGGTGTCAGTGGTTGGTGTCGAAGGCGTGCGGTCGGCGGTGGGTAGAGGTGTCGAAGTTGAAGGGTCGAGGAGGCGGTGGCTAGGGTTTTGAAACCCTAGCATTCGATAAAATTTTTTAATTTTGGGCCTTGGGCTTGTTTTTTATTTTGTTTTGGGGTTTGGTTTATTGTAAAATGGGTGCAGGTAATTGGTTTGATTGGGCTTGTAAGATTTGGGTTTTATTTTTGGTTTGTATTTGTTTGCTGGGCCCGGGTAAATTTGGGCCGTCCACAGAAAATATTGAAATAATGTTAAATTACTGGAGAGAAATACAAGGTTCATGGTATCTCAAATTCATTTAATCTTTATATCTCTAAGAAAGCTGATGTAACATATTAATAACATCATTTCAAACAAAGTTGTAGGTCAAATTGTTCATCTAGTCCTTGTAATTGTTTTAGGTGAATTTCATTATTATTATTTTATTTTCTTTGGCTTAAATATACATTTACCCTAATTTTATCACATTCTGCTTAATTAGTATTCATAGTTTAGAAAATTTTACAAATATATTATTTTTAAGAAATTATAAGAAAATTACAAAAATCCAAAATAATATAAAAAAGCTATGAAAACCTAGAAATACAAAAAAAAAAAATCATGTTTTTACAATTAGGGAAATACCTAAATTTGTTTTCATCAATTAAGAAATAAAAAAATTGTTGAGAAATATCTTTTAGAGATTCTTAGCTTTGACAAGTTCTCTCCACCACTTCTCTTACGTTCCTTCCAGGATCTTGCTTTTGTGTGTTGAAAACTCAAATGAACAAAATATGAACCTACATCATAATTGCATTTAAGACCGCATGATTGATTATCTTTTATAATTTCAGGCTTCTCAACTATTTTGAAAACAACAAAACGTCTTACACCAAAAAAAAAAAAAAAGAACAACGTCGACATTAAATTTGATTTTTGGAGTTATATATATATCACATTAGCATTGACTTACTTTTCTACTGTTAGTCTTCTCCAACAAGTTAAATATTTCCATTTTAACAACATTGACAGGTCTTTGGGGTAGGGTCAAGCAAAGATCAATAGAAACAGATGATATAGGTTGAGTTGGCTCGGTCAAGCCCATGCTCCTAGCTATAAGCCCCTGGTAAAATCAATTTTAAATTTAGTTATAATAGTTTAAGCGAATTGATTATTGAGTAATGAAATACATAATTCAACTAATCAAATTATAATAAATATATATTTACTTTTATGGTATCCTTCATCTCCTTTATTAATGGTTTTTTAAGGTTGGAATTTATATATTTTTATTTATGAGTACAATGTGTCTTATAATTATATTTGCTGGTTATATTTTTATTTGAAAACATATATTATAATATATAACCAGATTTTGTCACACCCATTTTATGTTAAAAATATTTTTTAAATTGAGTATAGGTTGGGTGGTAATGTACTCATATTTTAGTACTAGAAATTACGTGTTCAATCTTTAGATTTATAATTTATATTTCTTTTAATTAAAGATGATATACAAGCATGAAAAGACAAAAGTGACATAGTAATAATATTAATTATAATTTTTATATATAATTTTATAATTGAGTTGATGACGTGGTTGAATGTGATACTAACTCTAAAACACTTAAATATAATAATAGCTTTGGTAAATACATTCTGAGTTGGTGACCTGATTGAGGGTCCAATTCAATAAAACACTTAAATACTTGCTATAAATCCTATCACGCACTTATGTGTATGAAAATCACAAATTTAGAATACAAAGATGTGTTTAAAAATAACATACAATAAATAATGAAATTTATGATTCAAACTAATTAATAGTAGTACATGAAATATGTACGATATCAAAATGAAAAAAAAAAGAGATTAAATTGTGCATAAAACAAAATTTTATCATATTACATCAATAAAGTTATATTTATTACCTCGCCAATTGTTTGTCATTAAGAACGTTAAAGTTTCCTTGAATGATATAATTTATTCTAAATAGAATTGATGTATGGTTGACTTGCTATACTAACTTAGCAAGGGCTTAAAATTATTAAAATACCCTTATTTTAAAGGGAAATTAATATTATTATAAATTTATTTTCATCTTTTCATACTTCTATATAATTTTCAAATAAAATGATTGAAATATATTATTTGAGAATCAAACACAAGACCAAAAATTCATATAGAAAACCCTTACCACTCCAGTAATAATTATTTGTTGATATATTTTTGGTAAAAAGACCTCTCCAATCCCTCTTAGTTTCAAAATTGTGCAAATTAGCCCCTCTCAAAAAAATTGAGGCAATTTAATCCCTATCAATTTTGAAAGTGAGTAACTAAGGACAATTAATCATGGTGTTAAATTTTAATATTCTTAATTTAAGATAATGATGTAAATTTTAAGACATGCATGTCTGGTAGAATTGTGATTATACTTTTTAAGTATTGACTCAGTTTTCCACGCGAGTCTCTATTTGAGCAAAGCAATTTGAACATTTCTTCATCTCGTTCAATCCAAATGCATTTGGGATTTTCTTATATCATTTTAATCATATTAATTGTTTCAAAAACGATTGAAAAAACCTATTTTAACCTATTTTCCATTCAATTTTTGGAGAAGTAGAATTTTCTAACCTATTTTCCATTAACTTCACTTCAATTTTCAATCACAATCAATTGCATTCAAGAGCACCACATCTTTTTGGATGAAACAAACCTTTCAATTAATTTTAAGATAAACGGGTCTTTAGGGTTATTAATTGAGGGCCTTTTCCACAATTGCCACGTCAACATTTACGTATCACATTTAATTCAATTCCACTCAATTTTAATTTTTAGAGATGATTGGGTTACAACAATGGTTTGAAGTGAAGATATTTCAAAAGAAGATGAACACTCTAAGTCATAATTTAAAATTCACGTTATATTTCATTTCAACTAAGTTAAATATTAAGATTGGATTCAACTTTTAGAGATTCCTCACATAACAATCAAACCTTTATAAAAGTACTTAAATGAAGGCTAAACATTTCAAAATAGACAAATAAGGACTTAAACTTTTAAAAAGTGTTCAAATAAGGACTTCTCAAATGTTGTATATCAAGTTATGTGTTTTACTCTAAACACATCCGCATTTACCTATTTTTTTTACAAATTGGGTTGAAGTGCATGAAAAACCCTTATTGGTGCACTTATGTAAAGGTTAAACTCTTATTCGACCAATTTAAAAGGTTTAATATGAGCAGCCTAAAATTGTTCTCATGAATCAAGAAACTAAAAAAAAAATGTTGAGAAATATTTTAAGGATTCTTAGCTTTGACAAGTTCCCTCCACCATCTCCCTGCCTCCAGTCCTACCTCTTCTCTTATGCTCCTTCCAGCTTCTTGCTTTTTGTGTGTTGAAAATTCAAAGGAACAAAATATCAACCTACATCATAAGGCACGAAGGCCAGAACTTTACTTTCTAGCCTACATCATAAGAACTAACATTTTAGGATCACATTTAACTCAACTGCATTTAAGACCTCATGATTTTATTCTATAATTTCAGT
This sequence comes from Gossypium rotundifolium, assembly GCA_025506655.1. Lineage (NCBI taxonomy): Eukaryota > Viridiplantae > Streptophyta > Magnoliopsida > Malvales > Malvaceae > Gossypium > Gossypium rotundifolium. Next base: position 1,497,407 of record CP106726.1, read on the forward strand.
CTTGTCAACCTTTTCGGAAATAATAAAACATGGACATTAAATTTGTTGTTGATGCATTCAATTTTTTGAGGGGTCTTTGGAGTTATATGTGTCTTTAGCATTGACTGGCTTTTTATAATTGTCCTTTTATAATAAGTAAATATATCAATTTTAATAACATCGACATGATATTTGTTTAGTTGACTCGGTCAAGTCCATTAGATTGATAAAGTCAATTTAAAATCAGTTATAATGGATTAAGGTAATTAATTATCGAGTAATGAAATAGATAATCAAATCATTTGATTTTTTAGAAATTAAAAAGAAAAAGGATAAGCTGAAAATTGATTGCCCTTTATTAAAATTAGGAATTCGCAATTTACATATTAAATAATATGAACATCGCATATATAATTAATAAGAAAAATTACGATACGATTATTTATTATCATAAAATGTTAGTTTAAATTTATTTTAATATGTTTATTGAACTTCAACTATTAAATAAAGTATAAGCTAAATATGTGTAAATATTCTAGAAACTATTTTTAATTGATGATAGACTAATTTGGAATTAAGATTAATATATAAAAACTAGATAGTAGAGTTATAGTCCTCAAACTACACCTAATTTAATTTTTCTGACATTCTATTTTTGAAAAGAGAATCGCTTTTAAAAAGCATATGTACTAATTTGAAAAATTATAACTATCAATAAATTCAGATATATTAATAAATACCAAATATACAATACTTAAATATAGATGTGTTTTATAAAAAAATATCAAACTTAAAGAAATTGCAACAAAATTTAAAATTCATTTATCAAACCAATATTTAAAACTTATAATCTAAACTGTGACATAATAAAATACATGAGCATAACTTGGATTTACCAAAAATTTATCTACTTTTCTAAAATTTAAATTTTAGTCTCTATACTTTAATTTAGAGACATTAAGTCACTATACTTTTTATTTAAAATCTTGGTCCCTTCATCAATTTTATCATTATAATTGTTGATTTAGTTGTTATAAAAAAGGTTGAATAACTTTTAGCCTTAAACATTTATAGTTTTTGTTAATTTGGTCCCTACTCTTTAAAATTACTTAAAATTGCAAAAATATTTTAAAATTATTTTTTCTTATTTTTAAAAACTTTTATAGTTTTTTTTTGGTGGTTTGGTAACTTATCAACTTGACTCTTAATTGTAACCAACTTTTCTCGACCTTTTCGTACCTTAACCTAAGCCCGTTACAACTTTCTAAAGACCTCTTGATTGGTGTATCATCTCAATTTGTTTTTATAGTGGTAGAGATTTAGTTTTCAAGCAAGCCTATGATAATCACATTTTTAATTCATTGTTGAGCATACAGATTTGAACCTTAAACACTTTGAGTGCTTTGAGTGAATCTTAGTTAGGGTATTGATTATAGTTGAGTTTGAATTTCAAGTAAGAGGAGACGCCTATGTTTTTTTTGCTTTACAAATTTTTGCTTAGATTGCTTTTATTCTTTAGTGTCATACAAGTTTCAATTTCCAGTGCATGTATATTATTCCTAAGGCATTGTCGGTGAAAACAATAAATTGAGGGAGATTAACATGAATAAGTGTTGAATAAGCTACCATAAACCGTAATTCATGGGAAGGCTTGTTGCTCATTTTATTGGTTTCCATTTTGATTTTGCAAAAGAAGTTTGAATTTTGAAGAGAGTCTAGTACGTGAGAGCAAATAATTGAGCAAAAGAAAGAAAATAGTTTATTAATTTTTACGAATACCGACATATTATGTAACAGCCCAAATATGACCCTAACCGGAACGGTGGTTTCGGAACCACGAATCCAAGTCAAAAATAATAATTTAATATTATTTTCTTGTTAAATATTTACGATTGACTATGTGCTAAAATTTCGTGAATTTAATTGCTTGTTTAGATGTTTAATTTAATAAAAAGGATCAAATAGCTTAAGTGGTAAAAGTAGTGTGCATGAATTAAGAAGGTCAATTGAATTGTTTTATTCAAGTGAGGATTTGCATGTCAATTTTCCACATTTCATGGTAGTGGACGGCATAATCATTACTTGTATATTAAATTTAATTTGCTTTAGTTAGTGGTGTTTTTATTTATATTATAATTTGAGTAAAATAAAGGAATAATAAAAACAAAAGCAAGAGAAGAAGAAAAGTATTCATCTTTTTTTTCTTGAAGTGGCCGAATTTTTGAAGGTGAAAAGAGACTTCAAGCTCTCTTCTTTTTCGGTTGGTGCATGCTCAAATTAGGTTAGTATTTAAGCATAATTATTGAGAATTCTTACATTTTAGAGTCCCTTGTCTTGAGCATTCTTGAACCCATGTTGGAATTTTTGAGATTTAGCATGCTATGGTTTCGGCTATTGTTGAATGTTCTTGATTTGTTTTGCTTGATGGAAAAATAGTTTATAAATGGTTGAGATCAACATATTTTGATAAGGAAGCTGTAAATGAAGTAGTGCATGATGGTTCAAATTGTGAAAAATAATTAGTGAAGGGTCTAAAATGCATAATAATTGAGTTATATGGATTCGTACAAGGGGGAGTAATATTCGGCCATTAAGGATTAGGTTCAAATTTTAAATATTTTGTGAGTTTGTGTTTGGGGACTAAATTACAAGAAAATGAAACTAGAAGGGTAAATTGGTAAATTGGCAAATTGATAAATTATATGCTATGATTAATTTTAAATGTTATAAAGGGACTTAATTGAGCTTGAGGAGTATTCGTTTTAGCTCAAAAGAGTATGAATTGTTATTTGTTGGAATGAATAAAAAGAAATGGTAAAATTATGTGTTCGTATTGAAATGAATGAAATCTATTTGAATGGACTCTTTTCGAACTTTGTTTAGATCAAGGAAGGAAAGATTTGGAAACGAATCGGGGGAAGTCTAAATTAAATGAGTAGCCGGGAAGCTTAATTTGACAACTATCGAGGTAAGTTTTAAGCAATTGGATTTAATTGAATTTTATTTTATACTATGCGCATATGTTAAAGGATTTTAAGGAAGTTAATTATCATGTTGCTGAATGTGAAGATGGATTTAGCATGAAATGGCCGAATGTCATACTTGATAAATGTATAAGTACACTTGATTTAATTGAGTTGTTGAATATGTATATATGCAATACAAGATGGTTATTGATAATGATGATACTAGAGATGATCTTTTGAAGATGGTGAATATGTGTTAAATATATGTTAAATGTGAGCGAATGTGATGTGTATATATATATATATATATATGAATAAATGAGTTATTTGTGAATCCTAATTAATTAAATGTGTATATATGAATGAAGAATTGTACATATGTGTATTTCTTTGTGAGGAAACATGGGATTGGTGGCACTGTGTGTGCGAAAATTAATTACCGAGCACTGGGTGTGCGAGATCGGTTGTCTAAGCACTATGTGTACGAACTTATAAACCGAGCACTGTGTGTGCGAGATCGGTTGAAAGGCACTGTGTGTGCGGAAATATAATCACCGAGCACTGTGTGTGCGATATCGGTTGAAAGGCACTGTGTGTGCGAAAATTAATTATCGAGCACTGTGTGTGCGATTCGGTTGAAAGGTACTATGTGTGCGGAAAATAGCATCACCGAGCACTGTGTGTGCGAGATCGACAAAAGGTAAGAATAGAAGCAATTATTAAAAGTAAATAATGACGCGTGTATGTCTGCGAATGGTTTATCATTTTAATGCGAATTTAAGTAAGTTAATTTAAATTGGCTATGAAGCATGTGACTATATGGTTACTTTGATTATTGAATTGGGATTAAATGAATATGGGATTGATGAATGTTAGTTTTGGCTACATGTTTATAGATTGAATTATTTTATAGTTTGTTTGAAAACTAAAGAAATGATGTAATGCATATTTGTGTACTTTACCTTCTTGCTTAAACTTACTAAGCTATTTAAGGTTACTTGGAATGTTTATTTCTTGGTGTTTAGATCTAGAAGTCGCAGCTTAAACTCAGGAATCCCCGTCGAAGTCAAGCACACTATCAACTTTTGGTACTCTTTTGTAAATGAACTTAATATTATGGCATGTATAAGCTAGCTTTTTCCTAGAACAAGTCTACATGTTATTTTGCAAATGTACATACAAATGCCATGCGAAAATGGCTATACTTCTATACTTGGGAAATGAATTGGTTATGCTTGATCATGTTGTTAGCATCTATGTATGTTCGGTCTTGATATAATCTTAGTATGGAATTTAAATGCTACATTTTTTTTAGTTATGAGTGAATTGTATTAAGTGATAGGTACTAAATTAAATCATGTATGTTCTAGCAAATATAATATACATATCATCAAGTGCCTAATGTGATATGGGAATTGTATTAGTACAGTCAAAAGGGATATATGATCATGTACTTGGGGTGTTTTATATTATCCTGGATCTCTTGATATATCCAATAGGGTATATAAGCATAACCATTGATGTGTATACACAAGATGGTGATTGGAACATGGTGTAGAATCTAAATTTATGGAGAAGGCGAATAGGAATAGTATCATGTATGCAACTAATGTTTTAATGATTATTTGATTGATATGAATTGAATGAGTAATTGGTTTGCATATGGATTGGATGTGTATCATTGCAAATGGTTTTGGTTAGGTAGATGAATGAGCATTGAGTAGGCGGGTATGAGCTGATAGCATAGCATGGAATAATTGAGTTAGTAATGCTCGTAACTCTAATCCGGCGACGGACACGGGTTGTGGGTGTTACATATTATATATGATTAATGTAGCGATTTAAAATTTGCTTGGGCGATAATTGAGGAAATTATTTAAAATTTGAAAACAGAGTTTCAATTTTATTTAAAAAGGAGTCGCCACCGATCTTTTTTCTAGGTGTGATCGGACACCTAATAAATCCTCTTTTAAAGAAAATTTACTTTTTGAATTTTCTTAAAAAGGGTGGTTTAAGTCTGCGTCAAAATTTCGAGAGAAAAATAGGGTTCGGAGTCGATTCTGCATGAGGAAGGTACTAGCACCCTCATGACGCCTAAAATTGTTATCTCGTTAAGCGACGTTGTCTTAATTTTCAAAAATACAAGTTCAATCTATTATTTAATCGTGATCCGATTGAGACACAAGAAAATTTTTTTAAAAAAAACACGAGAATTTTAAGACTCGAGAAATTCTTTTTTAAAACCCGAGAATTTTTGAAAACACGAAAATTTTTCAAACCCGAAAGTTTTGGAAACACGAAATTTTAGAAATCTGAAAACTTTGAAAACACGAGAATTTTTTGAAACATGAAATTTTAGAAATCTGAAAACTTTAAAAACACGAGAATTTTTTAAACACTAATTTTTTTTGAAAACACGAAAATTTTAAAACACAAGAATTTTTTTGTTTTAAAACATGAATTTTTGAAAATACGAGAACTTTGAAAACACGAGAATTTTTTTTGAAACACGAAATTTTTGAAAACACGAAATTTTTGAAAACATGGAAATTTTAAAACACAAGAAATTTTTTTAAAAAAAACATGAAATTTTTGAAAACCGAAAATTTTGAAACTCGAAAATTATTTTTTAAAACACGAATTTTTGAAAATACGAGATTTTTTGAAACACGAAATTTTGAAAATGTAAAATTTTGAAATCGAAAATTTTGAAAACATGAAAACTTTTAAAACACAAGAATTTTTGAAATACGAGAATTTTTAAAACACGAATTTTTTAAAACACGAAAGTTTTGAAAATACGATAATTTTTGAAAAACACAAAAGTTTTGAAACTCAAAATTTTATTTTATTTTTAGATTTTTGATTTTTTAAAAGGGCGTATCGTATTTAACACAGACCGATGATATTCACCCAACATAACGATGAAATCAACGACAAGTGTTAAACCGATTCGTTGCCTTATTTATTAAAATTATTAAAAATAAAAGTAAAAAAATACAAATAAAAATGCTAAAAATATCAATAATATTAAAACGAGATGTCATAAAAAATACACAAATTAAATTAAAAGTGGGTAAAGAAATTACCGAAAAATTTAAAATTACGGACTTGAAGAACAGGATACACGACCCAACTTTTTTCTCTCTTTTTTTCTTCTTTCTTTTTTCTTTTTTTTTTTTTTTTTTTCTTTTTTCTTATCTTTCTTCTTCTTCTTTCTTCTAGGCTCACGCTTGGCCTGGGTCGGCTTCTTGGACACTTGCCTGTCGCCATGAGTTGTGGTCGTGGGTCGTGGGTAGGGTCGGATCGACCCGACTGAGTTAGATTTTTTTTTTACTTTTTCTTTTTTCTTTTTTCTTTCTTTTTCTTTCCTTTTTTCTTTCTTTTTTCTTTTTTCTTTTTCTTTCTTTTCTTCTTCTTCTTCTTCTTCTTCTTCCTTCTTCTTCTCCTTTCTTCTTCTTCTCCAACCGCCGCCGCCGCCGTCGTCGACTCCGACTCCCCCGTCGGTGGTGAGCCTTCTCTCCCTCTTCTCTTCTTTCCTCTCTTTTTTCTCTTCTTTTCTTTCTCTTTTTTCTTTCTTTTTCGTGGGTTTTTTTTTATGATTGGGGGTTTGATTTTTGGGAAAAAATCCCCTTTTATAGTGTGTTTCTTTACCTTTTTCCCATGCTTTTGCAGGTAGCAGTTGAGGAGGGAGTGGCCACCCATGCTGGTGGCCGAAAAATTCGGGAATTAGGTGTCCCAAATCACCAAATCTGCCAGAAGGACCAGATTGCAATCACAACAAAACTTGTGGGGTCAAAACATAATTTCAAGAAAGTATTAGGGTTAAAATGTAATTTTAGAAAAGTTTTGGGGTTGAAACATAATTTAGGAAAAGTTTAAGGGCCAAAGTGTAATTTTAGAAAAGTTTAGGGGTCAAAGTGTAATTTTGGAAAAGTTAAGGGTCAAAATGCTATTTTTAATTTTTAATTATTTTTTCTTAATTTTGGAAATTAAAAGCTAAATCGAATCCGGACAAAATTTAGTGCTTACAGATGCCCCTCTATGCTCATCGTTGTGAAACAGGGATAGAGCAAAGACTTAAAAGCGCTAAATTTTGTTCGATTGTCCAATATTTATTCTTTATTGAAAAAGTAAATCGAAAATAGCTCGACATGTGACCAAGCTCAACTCACCTCTCGGATTATGAGTTGACCTTTGAAAAAGCGTAAATTGAAAATACTCTCAGTGTGACCAAGCTCAACTCACCTCTCGCAATATGAGTTAATTTTGAAAACGAAAATTGAAAAATACCTCAACGTGTGACCTCTCAACTCACCTCTCGCGAATATGAGTTGATTTTTGAAAACAAAATTGAAAAATACCTCGGCGTGTGACACGAGGCTCAACTCACCTCTCGCAATATGAGTTGATTTTTTGAAAAATGAAATTGAAAAATACCTCGGCGTGTGACTGAGGCCCAACTCACCTCTCGTAATATGAGTTGATTTTGAAAACGAAATTAAAAAATACCTCGGTGTGACACGAGGCTCAACTCACCTCTCACAATATGAGTTGATTTTTTGAAAAATGAATTGTAAAATACCTCGGTGTGTGACTGAGGCCCAACTCACCTCTCGCAATATGAGTTGATTTTGAAAAACGAAATTAAAAAATACCTCAACAGTGACTGAGGCTCAACTCACCTCTCATAATATGAGTTGATTTTTTGAAAAGCAGAATTGTAAAATACCTCGGTGTGTGACTCGAGGCCCAACTCACCTCTCGCAATATGAGTTGATTTTGAAAACGGAAATTAAAAAATACCTCGGCGTGTGACCCGAGGCTCAACTCACCTCTCTCAATATGAGCTCAACTCACCTCTCGTAATATGAGTTGATTTTTGAAAACGAATTGAAAATACCTCAGTGATGTGACTGAGGCTCAACTCACCTCTCATAATATGAGTTGATTTTTTGAAAAACAGAATTGAAAAATACCTCGGCGTGTGACTCGAGGCTCAACTCACCTCTCGCAATATGAGTTGATTTTTTGAAAATGAAAATTGAAAAACACCTCAACGTGTTGACTCGAGGCTCAACTCACCTCTCTAATATGAGTTGATTTCTTTGAAAAACAGAAATGAAATAATTTTAAAAAGTATCAGAATTTCAAAACATATCATCTGGTGGAACTTGAATGTCTTCTTTGTCCTTGGTTCGGTACAGCTATCATCAAAACCTTTTGCTTTACTGGAATACCTATATATGTCATGCATGATGTTACCATGATATGCACACGTTTGGTCTTAAATGCTTTTATGCCTACATGATTATGCCATACGCCTTGGGCTTGTTTGCCATATATCTCTTTTCGTTACGACTCTCATGATGACTGCATTCATTGCTTTGATTCTTGACTTCCCTTTCAGGTTTTGTACCCATCCTCGAGTAATCTACGTTTCGTGTATCACCTTTTTGCCCCTTGTTGAACTTTGTCCTTGCTTTGAGGCTCTTGTGCTTACCAAATTCTCATCCGGGTAATACTCAACATTCCTTTTGCTTAGAGTGTAACAACCCAATTTCTGACCCTAATCGGAACAGTGGTTTCGAGACCACGAATCCAAGTCAGAAATAATAATTTAATATTATTTTCTTGTTAAATATTTATGATTAACTATGCGCTAAAATTTTGAATTTAATTGTTTTGGTGTGCTTAAATTAAGAGAAAGGACCAAATAGTTAAAGTGATAAAAGTGTTTGTATTAAGTAGGAGAGTTTAATTGAATTGGTCCATACATAAATGGACTTGCATGTCAAATAGTCCAATTCCCATGATAGTGGACGGCATGATGATTAGATTTTATATTATATTAAGTTAAATCTTAGTTAGTGGCATATTTTTTTATTTATTTTATAATGGGCATAGAATAAAGAAATAAGAAAAGAGGAAGTATCATCTTCTTCCTTCTTTCATCACCGAAATAGAGAGAAAAGAGAGAAGAAATTGAACCCCCATGTTCGGCCATTGCATGTGGTGCTAAGGTAAGGGATTGAACTTTGTTTTAGCAAATATTTACATAATTGAGTGAGTTACCTTGAATACCATGAAAACCATGTTGAAATTTTGAGAGTTAAGCATGTATAGTTTCGGCAATGGAGGAGTGTTTCTTTTGGCTTGTATGTTTGATGAATACAAGATTTATTTGAGAAAGAGAATTAGATGGAAAGGGTGAATAATGGTTTAAATTGTATGCAATGCAATGGAAATTATTTGGAGTTGAGCATGGAGGTATCTTTATATTCGGCCAAAATCTTTTTGAATGAGTATATATGTGGAATTATTAGTAATTGTTTGGTTATACTTATATATAGAAATATATATATGTATTGAGATAGTATATTTGGTTTTTAGAAGATAAATTGTATTAGAAATTATTTATAGTAAAATTTTGAAAGGGTTAAAAAGCAAGTAAAAATAAAATGAATTGATATAAGGGTTAGGGGTATTCGGCCCTTAATAAGATTTAGTTAATTCTTGATATTTGGTGTTTTAATGCTTTGAGGATTTAATTGAAAAGGTGTAAACTATATGAGAAAAATAGTAGAATCTTATAAATTTTAGTATTGGATTAAATTGAATAGAAAATGAGTTTGAATAAACTACTTGGCATTTATTAGATCAAGTACAAAAGGAAAAGGAGCTTGATCGGGGAAAAACAAAACTCAACGAGTAGCCGGGGAGCTTGTTTGGTCAACTATCAAAGTAAGTTTTAAGCAATTCGGTTGAATTATAATTTATTATAAGAATTACAATTGTTAAGTAAGGACAATTATAATTATGTGTATGTGACCGAATGTCAATTAGTAATATAGAGATATAAATATATTCATGTGGTTGCCAAATATGAACTTGGTGTTCTTATATAGCCTTGAATAAATGATGTTTGATTAAGGTGGGATTGAGTATAGGCTTATAATGTATGATTTAAGCAATTGATTTAAATTGGATTTTTGTACCTTATTATATGCCTTGTTTCGAATGGTAGTAAGTGTGTAATATGTGCATAACCGAATGTACATATGGTTTTGGTGAGTTTAGCCGAATGTATAGATAATTGGGATGTTAATGCAATGGCATAAAGGTGTATTTACATGATGTTGGTACCTTAGTTATGTAAAATTAGTGAAATAGATGCATGAAAATAGATTAAAAGAGTTGTGGGTGATTTGGTATTGCTTAAGCTGAATGCAATATAGAATTGGATTGCTAAAGCATAAATATTATTTATATTGGAATATGCCTATGGGTGAAAATGTGGTAGATTGGATTTGTATGTGAATTTTATATTGAATGGATGATAAATTATATTAAGCACTATGTGTGTGTATGATCGAGTAACGGCTCTAAGTGAGCGTCGTTACGTAAACTTTAAGTAACGGCTCTATGTGAGCGATACGTTACGTAAACTTTAAATAACGGCTCTAAGTGAGCGATACGTTACGTAAACTTTAAGTAACGGCTCTAAGTGAGCGTCGTTACTAAATTTTATTAAAGATTATGTAAGAATGAAATTTATTGAAGGACTGTTATTTCTAATGTTTTTCTTTATGCATGGGAAAATGTACAAGTGATATATTACGCGTTTTGACCGAATGGTTAAGTTTGGAAGGGTAAGTATATTAGAGGTAAGTGTTATACATTGAATTGAGGCTTGGAAACTTGAATGTTAAGTAGATGAATTAGTGAATGTACATGACATGTATATTAGTTATTTCTCATGCAAAGATAGTATATAGAATGTATATTATAAGCATATGATGATGTTGTAAGTTCAACCCTTAAATGGTTGGGGTGTTCGGTAAGAGCATATAAATTAAGTGTGTTTAAATTCTTGGTATAAATATTCTACATATGTATGTGATATTAATTTGCTTAAACTTACTAAGCTCTGAGAAGCTTACCTTATTTCGGTTGTTGCATTTGTAGTCTTCTTTGGAACTCAGTCTGCGCTCAGGGATCATTTTGGGAAGCTCGTCACATTATCATCTATTTTGGGTACCTCTTTATTTATGAAACTTTTGGGAATTTTGGCATGTATAAGCTAGGTTGTCCTTTTGAGTTGCTTTGAAATGAATGTATATAAGGCCATGCGAATATGGCTAAATTTTAGTTAAGTATGCTGTTGTGTCTTGATATGTATGTTGGTTTATGATGGCAATGTTTATGCATTCTTAATTAAAGTTTAATCGTTTTTGTTAAGGAAATGTTTGTATACGAAACGAATCCTTGAATTAGGGATGTAGGTAGGTTCGGTTAGAAGCTAGTCTTTCATAAAATGCAACAAAACAGCTTGTAGTAGCAGCAGTGATGTGAGTTAGAAAAATCACCAAAAATAGGTTATATTGAATTAGAAGGTGAATGAGATATGAAATTAAACCTTATTGTGTCTATTTTTACATAAGAGAAACAGAGTAGGAAAAAGATTTATAAATTATGAGATAATTAAGTTTTAGTGAGACCTGCTCTAAATGAATTCATGAGCCACTGTTCTGTTTTGGAAAAATTGTCAAAAATTGAAAAAAAATCATTAAGAAGCATGGTTTATATGTGTAGAACCCTTAATGAGTCTATTTTTCATTGGTATAAACAAGAACATTATAGGAAATTTGTGCAATGAGATTACTGTATTTTTGTAGAGACAGGTCAGATTTGTCAAGCAGTGTAATAAGGGTAACTTTGATGAATAAACTGTACTAATTTGTCACATGAAAAATTCTGGAAAAATTATGGTGAAAAGTTATATGAGTCTAGTTTCAAGGAAAATTTACGGATCTAAATTTCGAGTTTTGTAACTCAAGTTATGGTCGATTTGGTCAGTATGACACAGTTGGACAGCTTTAAAATCTTACACCCGAGTTAATAGTCAAGTCTAGTAATGCCATGTACTCGATTAAGCAAGGGTTTCGGGTATGGGGTGTTACAATTTTATTGGTATCAGAGCTACGGTTTAGTCGGTTCTTAGACTAACGTAGCGCGTAAGAGTCTAGCTATACATGCCATGTTCTATGATAAGATAATGTGATGACTTCTAACCGTGAAACTTACTTGTTTCCTTCATCCAGTAATGGAACCGGATCCCGAGCAAGCATTGGCGGATGATGTCGAGAGTGTGGCGCCTGTTCCTGCCCAAGGGACTGCGTCGGAAGAACCTCGACCGCTGCAAGTGGCCGGATGAAAGGTCAAACAGGCTTTCCAAAATATGATGAGCGATTGGTTTAGCCACTACTTACGAACTACCCCGTCTGGACCCCCGATAACACCAGTGGTACCTCCAGTGACTAGTCTTGATCGAACAACTAAACCCCCAATTGATCGTATTAAGAAGCATGGGGCTCAAGAGTTTAGAGCGAATATGATGACGATCGCGGAGCGAGCTGAATTTTGGCTCGATAACACTATTCAGTATTCGATGAGAAATGTCTTGTACCCCGACGAGTGTTTGAAGTGTGTTATATCACTACTGCGAGATTCTGCGTACTACTGGTGGAACACGTTAGTATCAGTTGTCCCTAAAGAGAAAGTTACCTAGGAGTTCTTTCAAGTGGAATTTCGTAAGAAATATATCAGTCAGCGCTTTATTGATTCTAAACGCAAAGAGTTCCTTGAGCTCAAACAGGCCGCATGATCGTATCTCGAGTCTGACGCAAATTTGTGCGACTTAGTCGCTATGCTCGAGTGTGTTTCATCGAGTCGCTATGTGCGGAGATTTGAAGATGGCTTAAATGAGAATATAAAACTTTTGGTTGGTATTTTGGGAATAAATGAGTTCGTAGTCTTTGGTTGAGCGAGCTTGTAAAGCTGAAGAATTGGGAAAGGAAAAGCAGAAAGTGAGTTTGAATCTAAAGACATTCGAAAGAGGATGACAAGCAAATCTTCACAGATACCTACTGAAAAAGTTTAAGAATGATGGTGGATGACTCAAGCCTAATACCGGGTTTCTATTAGAGAACGACCGCCGATGAGTTCTCTGCTACCTCGATTACAAGCGTGGGTAATGAGAATCGGGTAAACCTGAGTGCCAAGATTGTGGTAGACGAAATCATGGGGAGTGTTGGGGTAAATCTATTTCGTACTGTTATATAAGCGGCTCCCAAGACCACTTTATACGAGATTGTCCGGAGAATCTTGAGAGGTATGCTGCGAAAAGTCACGAGGAAAGTGGCAATATAGCTCGAGGTAGATCATCTCGTTTTGGGGGTGGTAGAGGCGGTACTCGGAGGGAGTTTCGAAGTGATTGTTCGATCAGATGCTAGGGCACCAGCTAGGGCTTACGCAATCCGTACTAAAGAGGAGGCCTCGTCCCCAGATGTCATTACTGGTACTTTCCTTCTCTTTGATACTAATGTGATCGCTTTGATTGACCCGGCTCAACTCATTCGTATGTGTGTGAAACATTGGCATCTAGTAAAATTTGCCTATCGAGTCTCACCGATGTTGTGATTCGAGTTTCAAGCCCTCTGGGTAAATGTGTGTTAGTCAATAAAGTGTGTAAAAATTGTCCATTGATGATTCGAGATATGTGTTTCTCGGCTGATCTGATGTTGTTACCGTTCGACGAGTTTGACATTATTCTCGGTATGGATTGGTTAACAATGTATGATGCGATGGTAAATTGTAGGCGAAAGACTATTGAGTTGAAAAGCGAAATAACGATATAATCCGGATTGAGTCTGCGGATTTAATTGGACTACCTAAAGTGATATCGTCGATGTTGGCTCGAAGTTGTTGAAAAGGGTGGTGAAGCTTATCTTGCTTATGTGATTGATAGCAAGATAACCGAAAAGAATATCGAATCTGTGCGCTTGTTAGTGAATATTGGATGTGTTTAGGAGGAATTACCGGATTGCCACCTATCCAGGGAGGTAGAGTTTGGCATTGAGTTAGTGCCAGGGACCACTTCGATCTCGATAGCTCCATATAGAATGGCACTTACGGAATTAAAAGAATTGAAGGCTCAGTTGCAAGAGTTGACGGATAGAGGTTTTGCACGACCGAGTTTCTCTCCACAGGGTGCGCTTTTTTATTTGTGAAGAAGAAAGACGGAACATTAAGAATGTGCATCGATTATCGACAACTCAATAAGGTGACAGTTAAGAATAAATATCCATTGCCTCGTATAGACGATTTATTCGATCAGCTGAAAGGAGCCTCGGTGTTTTCAAAAATTGACTTGAGGTCGGGTTATTACCGATTCTGGGTTAGGAGGCGACGCGTCAAGCGCGCTTTCGGACGAGATACGGTCATTATGAATTTTTGGTGATGCCGTTTGGGCTCACTAATGCCCCGGCAGTATTCATGGATTTGATGAATCGTGTCTTCAAACCGTATCTAGATCAGTTTGTGGTCGTATTTATAGATGATATATTGATCTATTCGCATGAATAAACCGAACACGCCGAACATTTGAGGCTAGTGTTCTGATTTTGCGGGAAAAGCAATTGTTCGCAAAATTTAGTAAATGTGAGTTCGGATGAAAGAAGTTAGCTTTTGGGGCATGTCATTTTAGCCTCGGTATTCGAGTTGACCCAAGTAAAATTTCAGCCATACTTGATTGGAAACCTCCGCGGAATGTTTCTGAGGTTCGTAGCTTTCTGGGACTTCCTGGATATTATAGGCGTTTTGTGAAAGGCTTCTCGATGATAGCAACTCCGATGACAAAACTTTTACGAATGATGTAAAATTGAATGGTGATAGGTGTCAAAAGAGTTTTGATCAATTGAAGGCCATATATGTAAGCTCCAAACTTTCGTTCAAATTGAGTCGGAAAGGAATTCGTTGTTTATAGTGATGCCTCACTTAATGGGCTCGGGTGTGTATTGATGCGGGAGGGCAAAGTGGTAGCTTATGCCTCGAGGCGATTAAAACCGCACGAGAGGAACTATCAACACACGACCTCGAATTAGTGCCATAGTCTTCGCTTTGAAGATATGGCGTCACTACCTTTTGGTGAAAATGCCATATCTATTCGGATCACAAAAGTCTAAAGTATTTAATGACACAAAGGATCTAAATCGAGATAGCGGCGATGGTTAGAATTATTGAAAGACTATGAGCTCGTGATCGATTATCACCCGGAAAGGCTAATGTGGTAGCCGATGCACTTAGTCGCAAATCATTATTTGCTCTTCATGCAATGAACGCCGATTTAGCTATAATCGATGATGGGGTGATCATTACGAAATTAAAGCGAGACCATCATTTGTGTCACAGATCCAGAAGCCTGGAGCTTGATGATGATTTAAAGGCAAAAGGGTTGTTGTAATTCGAGGTAATTGATTTTCGGATAGATTTGAAGGATGTTTACGGTTCAAGAATCGATTGTGTATACCTAAGAAAGCTGATTTAATTGAATGATTTGTGATGAAGGTCATAGTGGTAGATTGACGATTCACGGGTAGCACAAAGATGTATAACGACTTGAAACAACATTATTGGTGGCACGGTATGAAACGAGACATCTCGGATTATGTATCGAAGTGTTTGATATGTCAACAAGTGAAAGCTAGGCATCAAGTACCATCGGGACTTCTTCAACCGATTTTGATACCTGAGTGGAAATGGGACCGAGTTACCATGGATTTTGTGTCGGGATTGCCTCTGACGCCGAGCAAGAAAGATTCGATCTGGGTTATTGTGGATAGATTGACAAAATCAGCTCATTTCATCCCTGTGCGTACGGACTTCTCACTTGATAAATTGGCCGAACTGTATGTATCTCAGATCGTACGGTTGCACGGGGTACCCATTTCTATTATTTCAGATAGAGACCCAAGGTTTACATCGCGGTTTTGGAAGAAGCTGCAAGATGCTTTGGGTACTAAGCTACATTTTAGTACCGCTTTTCACCCTCGATCGGATGGACAATCGGCGTATTATTCAAATACTCGAGGACATGTTAAGATGTTGCGTTCTTGAATTTGAGGTACATGGGATCGATATTTGTCTCGATCGAATTTGTTTATAACAATGACTTTCAATCGAGCATCAAAATGGTACCTTACGAAGCCTTGTATGGTCGTAAGTGTCGTACTCCGTTGTACTGGACCGAATTAGGGGAAAATAAGATCCATGGGGTTGATTTGGTTAAAGAAACTGAGCAGAAAGTGGCAAAAATTCGTGATAGTTTGAAAGCGGCATCGGATCATCGAAGTCTTATCTTGATTTAAAACGCAAGGACATTGAGTTTCGGATAGGTGATCGAGTATTCTAAAAGTATCACCGTGGAAAAGCTAATGAGATTTGGTCAAAAGGGAAGTGAGTCCTCGATTCATTGGGCCGTATGAAGTTATTGAGCAGATTGGACCGATTTGCGATAAACTTAGGTTACCTTTCGAGTTGGACAAAATTCACAATGTTTTTCACGTATCGATGCTTGGCGATACCGATCCGACCCTTCTCATGTGATCAGTCATTGAAATTGAAATTCAGCCAAATTTAACGTATGAGGAGGAACCAATTCAGTATCTTAACTCGTGAAGTGAAAGAACTGCGACATAAAAAGTTACCATTGGTTAAAGTGTTATGGTGTAAGCATGGAATCGAGGAAGCTACTTGGGAAACCGAGGAATCAATGAAAGAACGTTACCCTCACCTATTCACGGGTAAGATTTTCGGGGACGAAAACTTCTAAAAAGGGGGAAGTTGTAACAACCCAATTTCGACCCTAATCGAATAAGTGGTTTGAGACCACGAATCCAAGTCGAAATAATAATTTAATATTATTTTCTTGTTAAATATTTATGATTAACTATGTGCTAAAATTTTGAATTTAATTGTTTTGGTGTGCTTAAATTAAGAGAAAGGACCAAATAGTTAAAGTGATAAAAGTGTTTGTATTAAGTAGGAGAGTTTAATTGAATTGGTCCATACATAAATGGACTTGCATGTCAAATAGTCCAATTCCCATGATAGTGGACGGCATGATGATTAGATTTTATATTATATTAAGTTAAATCTTAGTTAGTGGCATATTTTTTTTATTTATTTTATAATGGGCATAGAATAAAGAAATAAGAAAAGAGGGAAGTATCATCTTCTTCCTTCTTTCATCACCGAAATAGAGAGAAAAGAGAGAAGAAATTGAACCCCCATGTTCGGCCATTGCATGTGGTGCTAAGGTAAGGGATTGAATTTTGTTTTAGCAAATATTTACATAATTGAGTGAGTTACCTTGAATACCATGAAAACCATGTTGAAATTTTGAGAGTTAAGCATGTATAGTTTTGACAATGGAGGAGTGTTTCTTTTGGCTTGTATGTTTGATGAATACAAGATTTATTTGAGAAAGAGAATTAGATGGAAAGGGTGAATAATGGTTTAAATTGTATGCAATGCAATGGAAATTATTTGGAGTTGAGCATGGAGGTATCTTTATATTCGCCAAAATCTTTTGAATGAGTATATATGTGGAATTATTAGTAATTGTTTGGTTGTACTTATATATAGAAATATATATATGTATTGAGATAGTATATTTGGTTTTAGAAGATAAATTGTATTAGAAATTATTTATAGTAAAATTTTGAAAGGGTTAAAAAGCAAGTAAAAATAAAATGAATTGATATAAGGGTTAGGGGTATTCGGCCCTTAATAAGATTTAGTTAATTCTTGATATTTGGTGTTTTAATGCTTTGAGGATTTAATTGAAAAGGTGTAAACTATATGAGAAAAATAGTAGAATCTTATAAATTTTAGTATTGGATTAAATTGAATAGAAAATGAGTTTGAATAAACTACTTGGCATTTATTAGATCAAGTACAAAAGGAAAAGGAGCTTGATCGGGGAAAAACAAAACTCAACGAGTAGCAGGGAGCTTGTTTGGTCAACTATCAAAGTAAGTTTTAAGCAATTCGGTTGAATTATAATTTATTATAAAATTACAATTGTTAAGTAAGGACAATTATAATTATGTGTATGTGACCGAATGTCAATTAGTAATATAGAGATATAAATATATTCATGTGGTTGCCAAATATGAACTTGGTGTTCTTATATAGCCTTGAATAAATGATGTTTGATTAAGGTGGGATTGAGTATAGGCTTATAATGTATGATTTAAGCAATTGATTTAAATTGGATTTTGTACCTTATTATATGCCTTGTTTGAATGGTAGTAAGTGTGTAATATGTGCATAACCGAATGTACATATGGTTTTGGTGAGTTTAGCGAATGTATAGATAATTGGGATGTTAATGCAATGGCATAAAGGTGTATTTACATGATGTTGGTACCTTAGTTATGTAAAATTAGTGAAATAGATGCATGAAAATAGATTAAAAGAGTTGTGGGTGATTTGGTATTGCTTAATTTGAATGCAATATAGAATTGGATTGCTAAAGCATAAATATTATTTATATTGGAATATGCCTATGGGTGAAAATGTGGTAGATTGGATTTGTATGTGAATTTTATATTGAATGGATGATAAATTATATTAAGCACTATGTGTGTGTATGATCGAGTAACGCTCTAAGTGAGCGATCGTTACGTAAACTTTAAGTAACGGCTCTATGTGAGCGATCGTTACGTAAACTTTAATAACGGCTCTAAGTGAGCGATCGTTACGTAAACTCTAAGTATGGCTCTAAGTGAGCGATCGTTACGTAAACTTTAAGTAACGGCTCTAAGTGAGCGTCGTTACTAAATTTTATTAAATATTATGTAAGAATGAAATTTATTGAAGGATTATTATTTCTAATGTTTTCTTTATGCATGGGAAAATGTACAAGTGATATATTACGCGTTTTGACCGAATGGTTAAGTTTGGAAGGGTAAGTATATTAGAGGTAAGTGTTATACATTGAATTGAGGCTTGGAAACTTGAATGTTAAGTAGATGAATTAGTGAATGTACATGACATGTATATTAGTTATTTCTCATGCAAAGATAGTATATAGAATGTATATTATAAGCATATGATGATGTTGTAAGTTCAACCCTTAAATGGTTGGGGTGTTCGGTAAAACATATAAATTAAGTGTGTTTAAATTCTTGGTATAAATATTCTACATATGTATGTGATATTAATTTGCTTAAACTTACTAAGCTCGAGAAGCTTACCTTATTTTGGTTGTTGCATTTGTAGTCTTCTTTGGAACTCATCTGCTCGAGGATCATTTTGGGAAGCTCGTCACATTATCATCTATTTTGGGTACCTCTTTATTTATGAAACTTTTGGGAATTTTGGCATGTATAAGCTAGGTTGTCCTTTTGAGTTGCTTTGAAATGAATGTATATAAGGCCATGCGAATATGGCTAAATTTTAGTTAAGTATCTTTGTTGTGTCTTGATATGTATGTTGGTTTATGATGGCAATGTTTATGCATTCTTAATTAAAGTTTAATCGTTTTTGTTAAGGAAATGTTTGTATCTGAAATGAATCCTTGAATTAGGGATGTAGGTAGGTTCGGTTAGAAGCTAGTCTTTCATAAATGCAACAAAACAGCTTGTAGTAGCAGCAGTGATGTGAGTTAGAAAAATCACCAAAAATAGGTTATATTGAATTAGAAGGTGAATGAGATATGAAATTAAACCTTATTGTGTCTATTTTTACATAAGAGAAACAGAGTAGGCAAAAGATTTATAAATTATGAGATAATTAAGTTTTAGTGAGACCTGCTCTAAATGAATTCATGAGCCACTGTTCTGTTTTGGAAAAATTGTCAAAAATTGAAAAAAAATCATTAAGAAGCATGGTTTATATGTGTAGAACCCTTAATGAGTCTATTTTTCATTGGTATAAACAAGAACATTATAGGAAATTTTTGCAATGAGATTACTGTATTTTTGTAGAGACAGGTCAGATTTGTCAAGCAGTGTAATAAGGGTAACTTTGATGAATAAAATGTACTAATTTGTCACATGAAAAATTCTGGAAAAATTATGGTGAAAAGTTATATGAGTATAGTTTCAAGGAAAATTTAAGGATCTAAATTTAGAGTTTTGTAACTCAAGTTATGGTCGATTTGGTCAGTATGACACAGTTGGACAGCTTTAAAATCTTACACCCCGAGTTAATAGTCAAGTCTAGTAATGCCATGTACTCGATTCCGGCAAGGGTTTCGGGTATGGGGTGTTACATAGAGTATGTCATTTCACTATTTATCATTTAGACAAACCACACATGAGATGCATGAAAATAGGAAAGTAGGTACGAAAGAAATACCTCACATTCATATTTATTTCAAAAGCAATAAGCAAAGAAAATTGACAAGGAAGAGCTCAATAAAGAAAACATTATAAAGAAAGGAAAGATTCAATTGTCACAAATGCTCTAGATATTCAACGCATGAACTTCTCCACATTTCTTCATCCCGGATCTCTTGAGCACGGCTTCTTGTGTAGAAGATTTCGAGCTTTCGGGACTGCTTCAAATATTGTAATCTCGCCACATGACTCCCCGTTCAAATCGTCTTGCTCCTTTTGTCTGAACCTCCTTCATTAGGATGCCCTTTCAGGTTTTCATCCTAATCTTTTTTGTTTATCAAGACACCCTTTCGAGTTTTCATCTTAATCTTTTTTCTTCTTTTTTTTCCTCTTTTTATCAAGACGCCCTTTTCGGGTTTTTATCTTGATATTTCTTTTTTTTAGGCATAGTACTTTTTCACGGCATCTGAGTTCACTGGATTAGGTAACTCCTTCCCATCCATCTCAGTGAGAATCAAAGCTCCACCGGAGAAAGCCTTCTTTCGACGTCGGCCCTTCCCAATTTGGTGCCCATTTTCTCGAAAGTCTTTTTGTAGTAGGAGAATCTTTCTCGGTCGAGTTCCCCTCATGAATTCTCTTGGCGCACCTTCTTGTCATGAGCCATGATCATTCTCTTCGGTACATCCGTCCATGATGATTGCCTTCAGCGTTTTCTTCGATAAGATTTAGCTGGTCATATCGAACTCGAACACATTCTGATTCTTCTAGTTTTGACTCCATTAAGACTCGTAGAGGGATCTCAACGATGGGTAGCACGACTTCCATTCCATAGACCAGAGAAAGGAGTTGCTCCGTAGATGTCCGCTTACGGATGTGCGATATGCATACAAAGCGAATGGTAGCTTATCGTCTTTGGTCTTTATAAGTCTCGCCATTTTCCCAATAATCTTCTTAATATTTTTGTTAGCCGCTCTTTGTTCCGTTCATCTTTGGGCGATAGGGTGAGGAATTATGATGCTTTATTTGAAATTGCTCGCACACTTCTTTCATCATCTTGTTGTTGATTTAAAGCATTATCTGAAATAATTTTCTCGTGCAAACCGTATCGACATATGATTTCCTTTTAAGAACTCGCAAAGCTGCGGTCTTAGTCACATTAGCAAATGAAGCGGCTTCTACCCATTTTGTGAAGTAATCTATAACCACAAAATGAACCGTGGCCATTCGAAGCTTTTGGGAAAATTGGCCCTATAACATCCATGCCCACATAGAAAAGGCCACGGAGAAGTCATGACATGAAGGATGAAGAAATTTGCATGAATTTTATCGTAGTAAATTTGACATTTGTGGCACCTTCATGCGTAACTAATGTAGTCGCTTTCCATCGTCACGAAGAATAACCGAGTCTCATAATCTGCCTGGCCATAGTGAAACCATTGGCATGCATCCCAAAATTCCTTCATGGACATCTTCAAGTATTTTTCTGGCTTCAGCAGAAGCCACGCATCTCAAGAGCACTTGATCTTTTCCTCTTTTGTACAGGATATCCCCATCAAGGACAAATCCAACCGCCATTCTTCTGATTGTTCTTTTGTCGTTCTCATTTGCTTGCTCGGGATACCTTTGATTCTTGACATATTCTAAGATATCATGGAACCATGGCAATCCATCTGTCTCTTTTTCAATGCTACAACAATGTGCAGGGACCTCATATATGCTCATTTAGAGAGGCATTATTTCCGTTTCTCTGTTTGCTTTGAACATTGAAGCTAGGGTGGCCAAGGCATCAGCCAATTGGTTTTCTTCTCGTGGGAAGTAGTTAAAAGTCACTTCTTTGAATTCTTTGACCAGCTCCGCCACGAGATCACGATATTTGACCAATTTTGAATCTCTCACTTCCCAATCTCCACGGATTTGGTAAATCACCAACGCTGAGTCCCCATACACTTCTAAGATTTTGATGTTTCGTTCAATAACTAAACGAAGGCCCATGATGCAAGCCTCATATTCTGCTAGAAGAAATTTAATCTGACAGTGAATGGATAATGGTTCCCTTCTGGTGACACTAAGACTGCTCCAATCCCATGCCCCAATGCATTCGATGCACCATCAAAGCTCATCTTTCATGATTTCTCTTTTGACGACTCACACTCTTTTTCTGCAATGCACATCAAATCCTTGTCTGGGAAATCAAATCTCAAAGGCTCATATTCCTCCGTGGTTCGAGTTGCTAAGAAGGCAGCTATCGCGCTCCCCTTTATCGACTTTTGACTCACATATATAATGTCGTACTCTGATAGTAGGATCTGCCATCGTGCCATTCTTCCTAAAAGTGCAGGTGATTCCATCATGTATTTTATTGGGTCCAGCTTTGAAATTAACCACGTCGTATGATACAACATATATTGTCTGAGCCTTCGAACTACCCAGACCAAAGCATAACAGAATTTTTCAATTGACGGGTACTTTGCTTCGTACTCTATGAACTTCTTACTGAGATAGTAGATCGCCCTTTCTCTTTTCCCCGACTCATCATGTTGCCCCAGTACGCAACCCATTGAATTTTCAAACACAGTTAGATACAATATTAACGGTCTTCCGGGAGTTGGCGGTACTAGCACCGGAGGGTTAGACAAATACTTTTTTATCTTGTCAAAAGCCACTTGGCACTCATCGTTCCACTCTCCCGAATTATGTTTTCGAAAGAGTCAAAAAATTGGGTCACACTGGTTGGTAAGTTGAGCAATGAATCAAGCGATGTAGTTCAACCTCCCTAAAAATCCTCTGACTTCTTTTTGTATACGCGGAGGTGGTAATTCTTGTATGGCTTTTATCTTATCTGGATCAACCTCAATACCTCTCTCACTAACAATGAAGCCGAGTAATTTTCTCGAGGTAGCTCGAACGCATACACTTGGTGGATTAAGCAATTTGGAACTTTCTTAGTCTTTCGAACAATTTCTTGAGGTTCCCAATATGCTCTCTTTCCCCCCGAGATTTGGCAATCATATCATCAACATAAACTTCTATCTCTTTGTGCATCATGTCATGGAATAGCATCACTATTGCCCTCTGATATGTTGCCCCGGCATTCTTTAATCCGAACGGCATCACCTTGTAGCAAAATGTTCCCCACATCGTTACGAAGGTAGTTTTCTCCATATCCCCGGGAGCCATCTTTATCTGATTATAACCCAAAAATTCATTCATGAAAGAAAATAATGAATGTTTTGCTGTGTTATCCACCAACGTATCGATGTGTGCAAGGGAAAATTATCTTTAAGACTTGCTCGATTCAGATTGTGATAATCCACGCACATTCGTACCTTACCGTCTTTCTTCGGTACTGAGACTATGTTAGCTACCCATTCTGGGTATTTGGAGACTTGTAGGAAGCCAGCATCAAATTGTTTCTTGACTTTTTCTTTTATCTTTAATAGCATTTCAGGCCTCATTCGTCTTAGCTTCTGTTGGATGGGTTTGCATTCTAATTTCAGTGGGAGTCTATGGACCACTACATCCTCGTTCAACCCTGGCATGTCCTGATACGACCATGCAAAAACATCTTTGTACTCACGAAGCAAGGCGATCAAATCATGTTTGGTGTTCTTTGAAATGGAAGTCCCAATCTTCACTTCTTATATCCTCTCTTCATTTTCCAAATTCTTGTCTCAATGATTCTTGATGGGGTAAAATCTGTTTATCTTCTGTTCTACCATCCTTAGTAAGTCGAGACGATACATAATCTTGACATTTTCCTCGAGCTTCGAATTCTCCTAAACAAATAGCTTTCTCAAAATCGATTTCAGGACTTGTAACGAGATTGTTTATGTCGTTGGTATTTGAGCACCTGAAAGGTGAATGGAAAAGAAAACTATAGAGGAGCATCAAAGTATTGAAACCAAACAAATATAATGTTATGGCATGATATGAGGTACATGTAAGGACAGGCTGCGAGAAGACGGAATAATTATGAAGTTAACAAGAATGAAAAAGGCTATGACAAAATGCATATCCATTAATGTTCATTTAAATGATAAAGAGCAAACATAAGCTCTTACAAAAGAATCCCACTATTACTTAGGGGCACACAAAAAAGAGAGTTAACATTGAGCATTACTCTGGAGAGGACTTAGAAACTATAAGAAGATCCACAGTAGTCCAATTGTTCAAAATGAATTCAGGAGGACAAGGGTGTATCATTGAAACATCTTCAATTGCATCATCCCCTTTGTCAATAACATTTATACTGATGTTCTGAAGACCCCTTTTAATTAATGGCAGCATGCTTCGTGCATTATCTTGCCTTGGGTACATCATTCCTGCAGATGTCAATGTTTTTGACAAAGGAGGATACGCTATGGGCTCTCATTCCAACTCCCAACCTGAGGCTCCTGCAAACCTCATTTCTTGATCTTTCTACAACTGTGGATTGTACGGTTTTAGCCTCAGTGAATGATTAGAGTGATATGTGTAGCGACCTAAAATTTGCTTGGGCGCTAATTGAGGAAATTATTAAAAATTTGAAAACAGAGTTTCAATTTTATTTAAAAAAGGGAGTCGCCACCGATCTTTTTCTAGGTGTGATCGGACACCTAATAAATCCTCTTTTAAAGAAAAATCATTTTTTAATTTTCTTAAAAAGGTCGGGTTTAAGTCTCGTCAAAATTCGAGAGAAAAAAATAGGGTTCGAGAGTCGATTACTGCATGAGGAAGGTATTAGCACCCTCGCGACGCCCAAAATTGGTATCTCGTTAAACGCGTGTTGTCTTAATTTTCAAAAATACAAGTTTAATTTAATATTTAATCGTGATCCGATTGAGACACGAAATTTTTTTAAAAAAGAGAATTTTAAGACTCGAGAAAATTTTTTTTAAAACCCGAGGATTTTTGAAAACACGAAAATTTTTTTTAAACCCAAAAATTTTGAAAAACACGAAATTTTAGAAATACGAAAACACGAGAATTTTTTTGAAACACAAATTTTTTTTTTGAAAACACGAAATTTTTGAAAACACGGAAATTTTAAAACACAAGAATTTTTTTAAAAAAAAACATGATATTTTTGAAAACCCGAGAATTTTGAAAACACGAGAATTTTTTTTGAAACACGAAATTCTTTTGAAAACACGAAATTTTTGAAAATCTGAATTTTTTAAAAAACACGGAAATTTTGAAAGCACTAAAATTTTTGAAACACAGATTTTTGAAAATCTGAAATTTTTTGAAAGTACTGAAATTTTTTACACTCGAATTTTTGAAAACCGAGTATTTTTGAAAACACGAAATTTTTGAAAATATGAAAATTTTGAAATCTGAAAATTTTTGAAAACACGAATTTTTTTAAAACACGAAACTTTTGAAAACACGAAATTTTTAAAACATGGAAATTTTGGAAACACTAAAATTTTAAAACACAAAAAAATGAAAATTTTGAAAACCGAAAATTTTGAAACGAAATTTTTTTAAAACACAATTTTTGAAAATCGAGAACTTTGAAAATCGAAAATTTTTGAAACACGAATTTTTGAAAATATGAAAATTTTGAAATCTGAAAATTTTTGAAAACACGAAAACTTTTAAAACACGAGAATTTTTAAAATACGAAATTTTGAAAACACAATTTTTTTAAAACACGAAAATTTGGAAAATCGACAATTTTGAAAACACAAAAGTTTTGAAACTCGAAATTTTATTTTATTTTTTGATTTTTTGGATTTTAAAAGGCGTATCGTATTTAACACGAACCGATGATATTCACCCAACATAGCGATGAAATCAACGACAAGTGTTAAACCGATTCGTTGCCTTATTTATTAAAATTATTGAATTAAAAGTAAAATAAAGTACGATTAAAAATAAAAATGCTAAAAATATTAATAATATTAAAACGAGATGTAATTAAGAATACACAAATTAAATTTAAAGTGAAAAAAAATTACCGAAGAGCCCAAAATATGGGCCCGGTCGAACGGGTTACGTGACTCGGTTTTTTTTTTCTTCTTCTTTTTTTCCTTCTTTCTCTTTTTCTGGGTTGGGCTGCTCCTTCTTCTTTTTTTTTTTTTTCTTTGGGCTTGAGGAATTGGGCTGTTTTGGGCTTCTTTTTCTTTTTTTTTTTTATGATGGGCTTCTGAATTGGGCCCAGATTGGGCTTGCTGTTGGAACACCCGGGTCGGGTCGGGTCACGCGGGTCGGGTCGACCCACTGTCTTTTTATTTTTTGTTATTTTTTGTTTTTTTCCTTTTTCTTTTTTCTTTCTTTTTTGTTTTTTTTTCTTTCTCTTTTTCTTTTTCTTTTTTTTTTCTTTCTTTCTTCTTCTTTCTTCTTCTTCTTCCTCTTCTTCTTCTTCTTCTTCTTCTTCTTCTCCTAGCCCCCTTGCCTTGCTTGCTTGTAGTGGTCGACTCGACTCCCCAGGTGGTGAGCCTTCTCTCCTTCTTCTCTTCTTCTTTTTTTTGTTTTTCGTGGTTTGTTTTTGAATGCTTGGGGTTTGATTTTTGGGAAAAAATCCCTTTTTATAGCGTTTTTGTGCAGTGTAAAGTGGCTAGGGAAGGAGGCCATCCTTGGGTGGTGGTGGAAAATCGAGAATTGGGTGTGAAATCCATGGGATTTTGGAGATTTTTGATGAAGGACCAGATTACAAACGTTGATAGAAATTGGGGCCAAAGTGTAATTTTAAGAAAGATAAGGGTAAAATGTAATTTTGAAAAGTTTTGGGGCGAATGTAATTTCAAGAAAGTTTAGGGGTTAAAATGTAATATTTTAAAATTTTTATTTTTTAAAATTATTTTTAAATAAACCCATAATTAATCCGAACAAAATTTAGTGCTTATAATTGCCCCTCTTTGCTCATCGCTGTGAAACAGGGATAGAGCAAAGACTTAAAAGCTTAAATTTTGTTCGATGTCCAATATTTATTCTTTATTGAAAAATAGAAATCGAAAATAGCTCGACATGTGACACGAAGCTCAACTCACTTCTCGGATTATGAGTTGATCTTTGGAAAACAAAATTGAAAATACCTCGGTGTGACACGAGGCTCAACTCACCTCTCGCAATGTGAGTTGATTTTTGAAAACAGAATTGAAGATACCTCGGCGTGTGATCGAGGCTCAACTCACCTCTCGCAATATGAGTTGATTTTTTTGAAAAACAGAAATTGAAAATACCTCAGCGTGTGACCCGAGGCTCAACTCACCTCTCGCAATATGAGTTGATTTTTTGAAAAACAGAAATTGAAAATACCTCGGCGTGTGACCCGAGGCTCAACTCACCTCTCGCAATATGAGTTGATTTTGAAAAACGAAAATTGAAAAACACCTCAGCGTGTGGCCTGAGGCTCAACTCACCTCTCGCAATATGAGTTGATTTTGAAAAACGAAAATTGAAAAATACCTCAGCGTGTGACCTGAGGCTCAACTCACCTCTCGCAATATGAGTTGATTTTTTAAAAAAAATAGAAATTGAAGATACCTCAGCGTGTGACCTGAGGCTCAACTCACCTCTCGCAATATGAACAAAAATTGAAAAATACCTCGACGTGTGACCTGAGGCTCAACTCACCTCTCGCAATATGAGTTGATTTTTTTTGAAAAACGAAAATTGAAAAATACCTCGGCGTGTGACTTGAGGCTCAACCCACTTCTCGTATTATGAGTTGATTTTTGAAAAATTGAAATAATTTTAAAAGTATCAAAATTTCAAAACATATCATCCGGTGGAACTCGAATGTCTTCCTTGTCCTTGGTTGATGCATGCTATCATCAAAACCTTTTGCTTTATTGGAATACCAGATATGTCATGCATGATGTTATCATGATATGCACATGTTTGGTCTTAAATACTTTTATGCCTACATGATTATGCCATATGCCTTGGGCTTGTTTGCAGATATCTTTTTTCGTTCGACTCTCATGATGACCCATTCATTGCTTCGATTCTTGATTTCCTTTCGTGTTTTGTACCCATCCTCGAGTAATCTGCGCTTCGTGTATCACCCTTTGCCCCTTGTTGAACTTTTGTCCTTGCTTTGAGGCTCTTGCACTTACCAAATTCTCATCGGGTAATACTCAACATTCCTTTTGTTTGGAGTGTGTCATTTCACTATTTATCATTTAGACGAACCACACATGAGATGCATGAAAATGGCAAAGTAGGTACGAAAGAAATACCTCACATTCATATTTATTCCAAAAGCAATAAGCAAAGAAAATTGACAAGGAAAACCTCAATAAAGAAAACATTATAAAGAAAGGAAAGCAGATTCAATTATCACAAATGCTCTAGATATTCAACGCATGAACTTCTCCACATTTCTTCATCCTGGATCTCTTCGAGCACGGCTTCTTGTGTAGAAGATTTCGAGCTTTTGGGACTGCTTCAAATATTGTAATCTCGCCACATGACTCCCCGTTCAAATCGTCTTGCTCCTTTTGTCCGAACCTCCTTCATTAAGACGCCCTTCGTGTTTTCATCCTAATCTTTTTGTTTATCAAGGCGCCTTTCGAGTTTTCATCTTGATCTTTTTCTTTTCTTTTTTTTTATCAAGACGCCTTTTCGGGTTTTCATCTTAATCTTTCTTTTTTCTTTTTTTTAATCAAGACGCCCTTTTCGGGTTTTCATCTTGATCTTTTTCTTTTTTTTATTTTTTCCTTTTTTATCAAGACGCCCTTTTTGGGTTTTCATCTTGATCTCTCCCTTTTTTTTTTAGGCATATTACTTTTTCACGGCGTCTGAGTTCACTGGATTAGGTAACTCTTTCCCATCCATCTCAGTGAGAATCAAAGCTCCACCAGAGAAAGCCTTCTTTACGACGTACGGCCCTTCCCAATTTGGTGCCCATTTTCCTCAAAAGTCTTTTTGTATTGGGAGAATCTTTCTCAATACGAGTTCCCCCTCACGGAATTCTCTTGGCCGTACCTTCTTGTCATGAGCCGTGATCATTCTCTTCTCGTACATCATCCATGACAAATTGCCTTCAAGCGTTTTTCTTGATTAGATTTAGCTGGTCATATCGAGCTTGAACCCATTCTGATTCTTCTAGTTTCGACTCTATTAAGACTCGTAGAGAGGGGATCTCAACTTCAATAGGCAGCACAGCTTCCATTCCATAGACCAGAGAGAAAGGAGTTGCTCCCGTAGATGTCCGCACAGATGTGCGATATGCATACAAAGCGAATGGTAGCTTCTCGTGCCAATCTTTATAAGTCTCGGTCATTTTCCCAATAATCTTCTTAATGTTTTTGTTAGCCGCTTCTACTGCTCCGTTCATCTTTGGGCGATAGGGTGAGGAATTATGATGCTTTATTTGAAACTGCTCGCACACTTCTTTCATCATTTTGTTGTTCAGATTTAAAGCGTTATCTGAAATAATTTTCTTAGGCAAACCGCATCGACATATGATTTCTTTTTTAAGAACACATAAAGCTGCGGTCTTCGTCACATTAGCAAATGAAGCGGCTTCTACCCATTTTGTGAAGTAATTATAACCACAAAATGAACCATGGCCATTAAAGCTTTTGGAGAAATTGGCCTATAACATCCATGCCCCACATAGAAAAAGGCCACGGAGAAGTCATGACATGAAGGGCGAAGAAGGGTCGTATGAATTTTATCACCGTAAATTTGACATTTGTGGCACCTTCGTGCGTAACTAATGCAGTTGCTTTCCATCGTCACCAAGAATAACCGAGTCTCATAATACGCTGGCCATAGTGAAACCATTGGCATCGTCCCACAAATTCCTTCATGGACATCTTCAAGTATTTTAAAGCTTCAGCAGAATCCACGCATCTCAGGAGCACTTGATCTTTTCCTCTTTTGTACAGGATATCCCCATCAAGGACAAATCCCACCGCCATTCTTCTGATTGTTCTTTTGTCGTTCTCATTTGCTTACTCTGGATACCTTTGATTCTTGACATATTCTAAGATATCATGGAACCACGGCCGCCCATCTGTCTCTTTTTCAATGCTAAAATAATGTGCAGGGACCTCATATATACTCATTTGGAGAGGCATTATTTCCGTTTCTCTGTTTGCTTTAAACATTGAAGCCAGGATGGCTAAGGCATCAGCCAATTGGTTTTCTTCTCGTGGGAAGTAGTTAAAAGTCACTTTTTTGAATTCTTTGACCAGCTCCGCCACGAGATCGTGATATTTGACCAATTTAGAATCTCTCACTTCCCAATCTCCACGAATTTGGTAAATCACCAACGCCGAGTCCCCATATACTTCTAAGATTTTGATGTTTCGTTCAATAGTCGACGAAGGCCCATGATGCAAGCCTCATATTACGCTACATTATTGGTACGAGAAGAAATTTAATCTGACGGTGAGTGGATAATGGTTTCCTTCGGTGACACTAAGATCGCTCCAATCCCATGCCCCAATGCATTCGATGCACCATCAAAGCTCATCTTCCATGATTTCTCTTTTGATGACTCACACTCTTTTTCGCAATGCATATCAAATCCTCGTCTGGAAATCAAATCTCAAAGGCTCATATTCCTCCGTGGCTCGAGTTACTAAGAAGTCGGCTATTGCGCTCCCTTTATCGACTTTTGACTCACATATACAATGTCGTACTCGATAGTAGGATCGCCATCGTGCCATTCTTCACGAAAGTGCGGTGATTCCATCATGTATTTTATTGGGTCCATTTTGAAATTAACCACGTCGTATGATACAACATATATTGTCTCGAGCCTTGAACTACCTGCACTAAAGCACAATGTAATTTTTCAATTGTGGTACTTTGCTTCATATTCGTGAACTTCTTCTTTGAGGTAGTAGATCGCCTTTCTCTTTTCCCCGACTCATCATGTTGCCCAAAGACACAACCCATTGAATTTTGAACACGATTAGATACAATATTAACGGTCTTCCGGAGTTGGCGGTACTAGCACGGAGGTTAGATAAATCTTGTTTTATCTTGTCAAAAGCCACTTGGCACTCATCGTTCCACTCTCCGGATTATGTTTTGAAGGAGTCAAAAATTGGGTCACACCGATTGGTAAGTTGAGCAATGAATCGGCGATGTAGTTCAACCTCCTAAAAATCCTCGACTTCTTTTTGTGTACGCGGAGGTGGTAATTCTTGTATGGCTTTTATCTTATCTGGATCAACCTCAATACCTCTCTCACTAACAATGAAGCCGAGTAATTTTCCCGAGGTAGCTCCAAAAGTACACTTGGCTTGATTAAGCTTCAGCTGGAACTTTCTTAGCCTTTCGAACAATTTCTTGAGGTTTCCAACATGCTCTCTTTCCCCCCGAGATTTGGCAATCATATCATCAACATAAACTTCTATCTCTTTGTGCATCATGTCATGGAATAGCATCACCATTGCCCTACGATATGTTGCCCCAAACATTCTTTAATTGAGCGGCATCACCTTGTAGCAAAATGTTCCCCACATTGTTATGAAGGTAGTTTCTCCATATCCCGGGAGCCATCTTCATCGATTATAACCGAAAATCCATCCATGAAAGAAAATAATGAATGTTTTCTTTGTGTTATCCACCAACGATCGATGTGTGGCAAGGAAAATTATCTTTAGGACTTGCTCGATTCAGATCGTGATAATCCACGCACATTCTGCACCTTACCATCTTTCTTGATCTTTGGGACTATGTTAGCTACCCATTCGGGTATTTGGAGACTTGTAAAAGCCAAACATCAAATTGTTTCTTGACTTCTTCTTTTATCTTTAACAAAGATTTCGTGTCTTATTCGTCTTAGCTTCATTGAACGGGTTTGCATTCGGTTTCGGTGGAGTCTATGGACCACTACATCCTCGTTTAACCTCGGCATGTCTTGATACGACCATGCAAATACATCTTTATACTCATAAAGCAAGGCGATCAAATCATGTTTGGTGTTATCTCAAATAGAGGTCCCAATCTTCACTTCTTGCCTTTTTTCTTCATTTCCCAAGTTCTTGTCTCAACAGATTCTTGATGGGGTAGGATCTGTTTATCTTCTTGTTCTATCATTCTTTGTAAGTCAGGAGACGAGACATAATCTTCAGCATTTTCCTCAGCTTTGACTTCCCCTAAACAAATAGCTTTCTCAAAATCGATTTCAGGACTTGAAACGGGATTGTTCATGTTGTTGGTATCTGAGCACCTGAAAGGTGAATGGAAAAGAAAACTATAGAGGAGCATCAAAGTATTGGAACCAACAAGCATAATGTTATGGCGTGATATGAGATACATGTAAGGACAGGCTGTGAGAAGAAGGAATAATTATAAAGTTAACAAGAATGAAAAGGCTATGACAAAATGCATCTCCATTAATGTTCATTTAAATGATAAAGAGCAAACATAAGCTCTTACAAAAGAATCCCACAATTACTTAGAGGCACACAAAAAAGAGAGTTAACATTGAGCATTACTCCGAGAGGACTTAGAAACTACAAGAAGATCCACAGCGGTCAATTGTTCAAAATGAATCTAGGAGGACAAGGGCGTATCATTGAAACATCTTCAATTGCATCATCCCCTTTGTCAATAACATTTATACTGACGTTCTGAAGACCCCTTTCAATTAATGGCAGCATGCTTCGTGCATTATCTTGCCTTGGATACATCATTCCTGCAGATGTCAATGTTTTTGACAAAGGAGGATACGTTATGGGCTCTCATTCCAACTCCCAACCCGAGGCTCCTGCAAACCTCATTTCTTGATCCTACATGAATCGTGGATTGTACGGTTTTAGCCTCGATGAATGATTAGAGTGATATGCACATGCAATGAATGGATGAATGAATAAATGAAAAATGCATGTTAGTCATGAATAAATATGCAAGAATTTGGTGTTGATTTCAAGATAGCCCCATACTTAGGCATTTCATTAATCAAAAGAGTCTATTACAAAACGTTTTGCCATATCTGATCTAACAGTTATACAAATTTCCTAGCCACATCGCCTTGTTTCTTTACTCACTCTAGGAATTTCGACATGCTTGATCCTTGTCTCGGAGGAATTGGTAAGCGAGATCTTCTCGCTTCATCGATAATTGCACAATTTGCACAAATTGTCTTGCAATTTCATTAATCAAATCGCCAAGATACATATCTTTTTCTTGGAGAGCTCTTTCGTAGGTACAAATGTCTCTCATCATCTTGGCCATTCTTTTCTTCTAGGGCTTTTAGGAGAGTATCCAAGTGTTGTTGATGAGCTTGCGGTGTATTTTCTAAATCTTGTATTTTCCTTCTTAGCTCTTGACGCTCAAACCGACTAGTCATTAATTCTGCGATCTGATTTAGTATTCAACATTCTTCTTCCTTAACTCTATCATAGCACAAGCGACTTTTTCCTCTTCCTTCTTTGCTTTCCTTCTCCGTAATTCCATCCCACCTTTGATGTTGCTTAATTCTTCCTTCCATTCCATCGATGATTTGCCCAATTCGTTATTCTTTATGGTGCCTCTTAACTTCTTATTTTCCAAATGAAGATCCTTTAAGTCATTTCTCATGATCTCAGCTTCTTTCTGGACTTTCTCGTTTTTGGATTTTTCAATTTGAACATCTATCTTCAGCTGGTAATTTTCCTCTTTAAGAGAACTAATATCCTGTAACAGACTGGCCTTTTCACGTTCAAATTCATGTCTTGCTATTTCCAGTTCGGACGGTATTTTTTCTGAGAAAGGATTCTGAAAGATATAATCTGTTGGTAAGGTTTGTTGACTATTCACTCGTCTTTGTCTCCATATTTCATAATCTTGAGTGATAGTATCGACATCTGAGCTAACTCCATTAGGTAGATTTCCTTCCAAGACTTTGCGATATCTCGGACTTTTTCATGTAACCTTTACTGTAAAAGCAAACTCGATCGTGCTAATCCTCCGGTAGTTGGTATGAGCGTCGTGAAGCAAATCGCCTTTGAACCATTAACTGCATATCCAACTCCTCCCCATAACCCGAGTAAAGGTACCCAATTTTGGCTTCCGCATTTGTATAGCGTAATCGAAGGACGGATCCATGGTGCTCTCCAAGTTATATCTTGGCGCGGAGGTTACAAAATCAAACCAGTCGTTGTTAGGTGACATCCTTGACCAATCTTTCTCAAGGTAAGCTTCCAATGGAGCGAATGTTTTCGAAAACATGTGGAAAGGTGTGCGCTCCACTTTCTAGAAGTGGCTCAGAATCCAAACATTAAGTAGCTGTGCACATCCGATAAAACGTCCTTCCCCTTTTCTCCTATAACAATTTAGAGATCTAAAAGTCTCAGTTAAGATAGTTGGGACGGGGTTGATTCCTTGCCTCAACTTTTCAAAGAAATCCACTACCGCAACTTCTATATGCCCAAGAACTTTTGGGAAGACAATTAATCCGTAAATGGCTAAAGCAAAGCAGATCCACTCTCTTTACAATATCTGGATGGTTTTGAACTAAGTCTCGCAGAGAAAACCATGGAATACAACCGACTTCGTTCTTTTCTTTATCTTTTTTCAGCCCATGTATCGACCATTCTGTCAACTTCATTAGCTTTTCTTGAAGGTCATTGGTTTGGGCTCTTTCACATATATCTTGCTAAATTGTGCATTGTCAACTTGAAGCAAGGTGGCATACTCTTCTATGGTAGGAGTCATATCTTCACGGTTGAAAGTAAAACATTGATAAGTTGGGTCCTAGAATTGAACCATGGCTTGAATCAAGCTGTTCGCTCTCGTTGATAGCGATTAAGTGAGCTATATCCCGTATTTTCGGTGAAGATGCCCCTAGTGTCCGAGTCCCACTATTTCCAGATCCTAGTCAAGTCTTGAGGTTATTAAAACGAACATTCATGGTCACATGCTCGGGAAGATTGGAGATACATCCTTCTTTAAAGCTGTCTCCTTTTGCTTTCTGGGTTTTCAAAGACCAGTCTCGAACCACGGCATTTTTCTCGGTTACTTGTGTAATTGACTCCTCCATCAGAAACCCGTTTTTGGCAACCAATCTCTAATCAACACCTTCCTAACAAGATGCCTATGATGCATGATGAAAAATAAAAATGAAGACATATAACATTGGTTAGTAATTACAACAAATATAAACGGAGAAAAACTATGGAAAATCTAACAAATTAAGATATTTAATTTTGCATTTTGGTGAAACTAACCTACTCTTTTTTTTTTTTTTACTTTTTTTTTACCCCATCATATTTATAAAAATAAACTTACCCCACATGCTCATCAGATAATCTACCCGATGCAATTTTATTAAACGGACCCGATTTGCTTGCATAAAAAGTGTAAATGTAAAGGAAATAAAAGGTAAGAAGCGTTTCTCCCATGTACTTATTTTGGTAACTATTAACGGACAGAGGTTCGGCATGGCTCTAATCAGTGGCTCATACGGTTCACTATATGCGGTTTCGGTTCTAAAAAGGTACTCGAATTGTCCGTCTTGTCGCCTATTAAGGCTAGTCACGAGCCTCGGTTATCACCCATCATAGGCTCATGAGCTCAATTCGAGGATTACATTTACTTATGCCTATGCGGAGGGACAAGTTAACTCACGAAAGCATAAGTCATATGTAACTGGAAGTATTCACTAACTTTGTCGGAGGGCGAGTTAACTCACGAAGGCATAGCGTTTACTTCCACTTAAGCGACGGAGCCGGGTAGAGAGCTCATGTTATGCAAAATGCAAGTGCACAGTGTGTGGGAGAAACTCACAAACCTTTTCGTTTTATTTTAAAACTAAAAAACTAAAACCGTAAAACTTAAAAGTTGAACACAAAAGATAAGACAAGTTAGAAAAATATTTACAACATGATGCAAATGCATGACTTTTCAAAAAACAAAATTTAAGGATCACGACTTAATATTAATTTGAACAAGGAGTTTCAAAATTTTGACAACACGCGTTTAATTCCGCACTCGACTCTCAAAAAAATGTCCCCATGAGAGTCGCCAAATTGTAGCGACCTAAAATTTGCTTGGCGCTAATTGAGAAATTATTAAAATTTGAAAACAGAGTTTCAATTTTATTTAAAAAGGGAGTCGCCACCGATCTTTTTTCTAGGTGTGATCGGACACCTAATAAATCCTCTTTTTAAAGAAAAATCATTTTTTGAATTTTCTTAAAAAAGGGTCGGGTTTAAGTCTGCGTCAAAATTCCAGAGAAAAAATAGGGTTCGGGAGTCGGTTACGCGCGAGGAAGGTATTAGCACCCTCGCGACGCCCAAAATTGGTATCTCGTTAAACGCGTGTTGTCTTAATTTTAAAAATACAAGTTTAATTTAATATTTAATCGTGATCCGATTGAGACACGAAAATTTTTTTTTAAAAAAAGAGAATTTTAAGACTCGAGAAATTTTTTTTAAAACCCGAGGATTTTTGAAAACACGAAATTTTTTTTAAACCCAAAAATTTTGAAAAAACACGAAATTTTAGAAATACGTAAACACGAGAATTTTTTTTTGAAACACGAAATTTTTTTTGAAAACACGAAATTTTTGAAAACACGGAAATTTTAAAACACAAGAATTTTTTTTTTAAAAAAAACATGATATTTTTGAAAACCCGAGAATTTTGAAAACACGAGAATTTTTTTTGAAACACGAAATTCTTTTGAAAACACGAAATTTTTGAAAACACAATTTTTTAAAAAACACGGAAATTTTGAAAGCACTAAAATTTTGAAACACTAGATTTTGAAAATCTGAAATTTTTTGAAAGTCTGAAATTTTTTACACTCGAGAATTTTTGAAAATCGAGAATTTTGAAAACACGAAATTTTGAAAATATGAAAATTTTGAAATCGAAAATTTTGAAAACACGAATTTTTTTTAAAACACGAAACTTTTGAAAACACGAAATTTTTTAAAACATGGAAATTTTGGAAACACGAAAATTTTAAAACACAAAAAAAATGAAAATTTTGAAAACCCAAAAATTTTGAAGCGAAATTTTTTTAAAACACTAATTTTTTGAAAATACGAGAACTTTGAAAATCGAAAATTTTTGAAACACGGAATTTTTGAAAATATGAAAATTTTGAAATCTGAAAATTTTGAAAATGTAAAACTTTTAAAACATGAGAATTTTTAAAATCGAGAATTTTGAAAACACGAATTTTTTTAAAACACGAAAATTTGAAAAATATGACAATTTTGAAAACACAAAAGTTTTGAAACTCAAATTTTATTTTATTTTTTAATTTTTTGGATTTTTAAAGGCGTGATCGTATTTAACACAAACCGATGATATTCACCCAACATAGCGATGAAATCAACGACAAGTGTTAAACCGATTCGTTGCCTTATTTATTAAAATTATTCAATTAAAAGTAAAATAAAGTATGATTAAAAATAAAATGCTAAAAATATTAATAATATTAAAACGAGATGTAATTAAGAATACACAAATTAAATTTAAAGTGAAAAAAAAAATTACCGAAGAGCCCAAAATATGGGCCTGGTCGAACGGGTTACGTTACTCGGTTTTTTTTCTTTCTCTTCTTTCTTTTTTTTTTTCCTTCTTTCTCTTTTTCTGGGTTGGGCTGCTCCTTCTTCTTTTTTTTTTTTTTTCTTTGGGCTTGAGGAATTGGGCTGTTTTGGGCTTCTTTTTTTTTTTTTTTATGATGGGCTTCAATTGGGCCCAGATTGGGCTTGTTGTTGGAACACCGGGTCGGGTGGGTCCTTGTGGTCGGGTCGACCAGCTGTCTTTTATTTTTTGTTTTTTTTGTTTCTTTTCCTTTTCTTTTTTTCTTTCTTTTTGTTTTTTTTCTTTTCTTTCTCTTTTTTTTTTTTTTCTTTTTTCTTCTTCTTTCTTCTTCTTCTTCCTTCTTCTTCTTCTTCTTCTTCTTCTTCTTCTTCTTCTCCTAGTTTCTGCCTCACTTGCCACAACAGTAGTGGTCTCAAACTCCCCAGGTGGTGAGCCTCTCTCCTTCTCTTCTTCTTTTTTTTTTTTTGTTTTTTAGTGGTTTATTTTGAATGCTTGGGGTTTGATTTTGGGAAAAATCCCTTTTATATAGCTTTTGTGCAGTGGCAGTGTGGCTAGGGGAAGGAGGCCATCCCTTAGGGTGGTGGTAGAAAAATCGAAAGTGGGTCTGTGAAATCACTGAATTTTGGAGATTTTCCATGAAGGACCAGATTGCAAACGCAAAGAAACTATTGGGGCCAAAGTGTAATTTTAAGAAAGATAAGGGTAAAATGTAATTTTGAAAAGTTTTGGGGCGAATGTAATTTCAAGAAAGTTTAGGGGTTAAAATGTAATTTTTAAATTTTTTTATTTTTTTAAAAATTATTTTTTAAATAAACCCATAATTAATCCGAACAAAATTTAGTGCTTACAATATGCACATGCAATGAATGGATGAATGAATAAATGAAAAATGCATGTTAGTCATGAATAAATATGCAAGAATTTGGTGTTGATTTCAAGATAGCCCCATACTTAGGCATTTCATTAATCAAAAGAGTCCATTACAAAACGTTTTGCCATCTCGATTTATGATTACATAAATTTCCTAGCCACATCGCCTTGTTTCTTTACTCGTTCTAGGAATTACGACATGCTTGATCCTTGTCTCGGAGGAATTGGTAATCGAGATCTTACGCTTCATCGATAATTGCACAATTTGCACGGTAGCCTTGCAATTTCATTAATCAAGCCGCCAAGATACATATTTTTTCTTGGAGAGCTCTTTCGTAGGCACGGATGTCTCGTCATCTTGGCCATTCTTTTCTTCTAGGGCTTTTAGGAGAGTATCCAAGTGTTGCTGATGAGCTTGCGGTGTATTTTCTAAATCTTGTATTTTCCTTCTTAGCTCTTGGCGCTCAAACCGACTAGTCATTAATTCTGCAGACAGCGATTTCAGATTCAACATTCTTCTTCCTTAACTCTATCATAGAACGAAGCGACTTTTTCTCTTCCTTCTTCGCTTTCCCTCTCCGTAATTCCATCCCACCTTTGATGTTGCTTAATTCTTCCTTCCATTCCGTCGATGATTTGCCCACCGCTATTCTTTATGGTGCCTCTTAATTTCTTATTTTCCAAATAAAGATCCTTAAAGTCATTTCTCATGATCTCGACTTCTTTCCGGATTTTTGCATTTCGGATTTTCAATTTGAACATCTATCTTTAGTGGTAATTTTCCTCTGAAGAGAACTAATATCCCGTAATGATGGCCTTTTCACGTTCAAATTCATGTCTTGCTATTTCGATTTGGACGGCATTTCTTCCGAGAAAGGATTCTAGAAAATATAATCCGTTGGTGAGGTTTGTTGACTATTCACTCGTATTTGTCTCCATATTTCATAATCTTGAGTGATAGTATCAGTATACAGAGCTAACTCCATTAGGTAGATTTCCTTCCAAGATTTTGCAGTATCTCCGTAATGTGACCCATTTACGACCCTAAGCGGAACGGTGGTTTCGAGACCACGAATCCGAACCGGATTAATAACAATATAAAATCTCATAATATTATTTTATTTTCGTGTGTAGTGTTATTGATTAAGAGTATGTTAAATTGTGCAAATTTTATTTGCTTGATGTGCTTGAATTGAGAGAAAGGATTAAATAGATAAAGTGCATAAGTAACATTCATAAATTGAAATGTTTCTTAAATAAATGGTTTTGCATGTCAAATTCCCTAAAGACATGATAGTGGATAGTAATCATGATAGGAAATGATTATTATATATGTTATAATAATAGTAATATGTAATAATATTTTAATAAGGTGATTTTTAACTTAAAAAATCAAATAAAGAAATAAGAAAAGAAAGAAAGCATCATCATCTTCCTTTCTTTGATAACCGAAACTTGAAGAAAAAAAAGAGAGGGGGTTGAGCTTTCAAATATTCGGTCCTTGCATGTGTCAATAAGGTGAGCATTTGAACTTCATTTTTAGTTTTCTTGCATTTTGAGTCTATTTCCTTGAGTTTTATTGAACCCATGTTGAAATTGTTGAAAGTGAAGCATGGTGAGTATTCGCCATTGGTGGAGGTTCATAGGTTGAATTATTAAATGGTAGAATATTAAGGATAGGTTATAAATTAACATGTTTTGAATGAGAAATATTAATTAAATTGAGTACTAGGAATTTAATTGCAAATGAAATTGTTAAGGAGTTAAAATGCTTAGTAAATAGTTGGTATGAACTTAAATAGGTTAGTAGGATATTCGCCCTTGTGAAAGGAGCTAAAAAAAATCGTGTAAATTTTATTTTATACTTGAAGGACTAAATTGTAAAATCTCTAAATACTAGGGTAGAATGGTAAATGTTGTAATTATGAGTTTTGGATTAAATTGAATGAATATGTGTTTGAATGAGTTCGATTAAAATTTTTAGATCAAGTGCAAAAGGAAAAGACTTTGGATGGGGAAGAACAAAAGTAAACGAGTAGTAGGAAAGCTTAAATTGTTGACTTCAAGTAAGTTTATAAGCAATTGGTTTTAATCGAATAATATTTATAATGAAATGTACATATATTTAAATGAAATAATGGATTGAACTTGCGAATGAAACATGGGAATAATAAGGTATATTAGCAGAATGTGGCTTATTATATACATGTATATATGTATATCTCTTGATTGGTTGAAATAAGCATATTAAAAAAATCCATTTTAATTTTATATTTGCGAATGTGATGTGGATTGGAATTAAACATATATGATAGCGAATGTGTGGTTGATTTATGTATGAAATTTGGTATCTTTGGGTTGGATGAACACTTACGGATGAGTAGTAGTAGTTAAATGTGGATCTTGAAATAGGTGATGATATTGAATAAATAATTAAGTGTATATAAGGGTGTGGCGAATGTAATATTATGTGATAAAAGAAACGAGTTGTTTTGAATCTTTAATTTTATGTGTACTTATATGGATGGAATTGAAATCATATGTATACCTAGTACTCGATGGGAAGATGGATTAATAGCACTGTGTATGCGAATTTATTCACCGAGCCTCGTGTGTGCGAGATCGGTTGAATAAGCTTGTGTGTGCGGATTTATTCACCGAAACCTTTTGTGTGCGAGATCGGTTGAATAGCACTGTGTGTGCAGATTTATTCACCGAAGCCTTGTGTGTGCAAGATCGGTTGAATAACACTTTGTGTGCGGATTTATTCACCGAAATCTTGTGTGTGCGAGATCGGTTGAATAAGCTTGTGTGTGCGGATTTATTCACCGAAACCTTGTGTGTCGTGAGATCGGTTGTAAGGCAATGTGTATACGGGTTATCGGATTGTCCTCAGGACGAGAGACACTTAGTAAGGGTAAATAAAAGTGTCGTATGTTCATATTGAATAATGGATTATTATCTTGGTATAAAATTAAGTAAGTTATCTCGATAAGGGTATGCGCTTTTTTGAATATTTAGTTCTTTTGTTGAGATTTAATGGGCATGAGATTGATGAATGATAATCTAGTATGTGTGATGACATTATAAATTATTCAATTAGTTAGATTTATAATCTAGCAAACTAATGGTGAAACGCGTAGTTATGCATCTTACTTTCTTGCTTATAACTTACTAAGCTATTTAAGCTTACGGTGTGTTTGTTATGGTGCCTATAGATCTTTAAAGTTGAAGCTCGAGCTCGGGATCCTCGTCAAGTCAATTACACTATCACAAATCTTGGGTATCTTATAAGTTATATTTCTTTTGAATTTAAGGCATGTATAAGCTAGGTCTCTTTTGTATTTTTTTTTTTTGATCGTTGTTAAATTTTATATAAGCCATGCGAATATGGCTATACTTTTGTGATCGATCTTGGTATAGTTCTTTTGAATTTGTGCCATTAATATGAAAGTTTAAACTTTTAAATATAAGCTTATTTTACAAGATTACATACTAAGTTATGTGTGATTGTAGAATACATGAACTTGATATTAAATATAGTGTATATTGTAATTTGGGTAAATAAACTTTCATAAGTAATATATATGCATATATGGGTATGATTAGTAATATTAGTAGTAGTTTTAATGATGTGTAAGTGATAGTTGAGATTCTAGAATTGAATTTATTTATAACATAGATATATTAAAAAATATTGTACATAATGCATGCCTTAGGTGAGTTAGTAAGGAGCATATTAATGTGGGTTATTCTTAGGAAAATTTGGCAATGAGTTGATTTTTGTATGGATTTTAGATTTTCTCATTGATAATTGAATAAGTTACATTAAGTGTCTCCAATGTCTAGTAAAGGAGTATTAATTACAATAAGTATGTTATAATATTTTAAAGTTGAATGTGACTTTACATTTTTTTAGTGGCATGGTAATGGAGGATAATTGAATGAATTGGTGAGAGTGTATCCTTATTGTATATTTTATTTTAAAACGTGATTATTAAGTTGAATCAATGAATGGTTTGATCTTGTATGTGTGATTTGAATGAATGTGGGATGAAATGTATGTTTAATAATGAGTTAAATATGTATATTGGGTGGTTAGTTTACATGTTCATAGAATGCATAAGTGTCAACTAATAAATCGATTATTGTATTATACATAGTATTATTATAGTAATTTACCTATTGATATGTATTTAGTATGTAATAATTCTATTTGCGTGTATTAATTTGAATGGGTCTGTGATGCCCGCAATCCTAGTCCGTGACGGATACGGGTGGGGCGTTACATTTGATTGGTATCGAGCTACGGTTTAGTCGATTCTCGGACTAACGTGCACGTGAAATCTAGCTATACATGCCATAATTTACAATGTGATAGTGTGATGACTTGACGTTGAAATGTATTTATTTCTTTTATATAGTAATGGATCCGGATCCCGAGCTAGCATAGTGATGATGTCGAGAGTGTGGCGCTGCTCCGCAAAAGATCTGCGTCGGAAGAATCTCGACCTTGCTAGTGGCCCAGATGAGAGGGTAAAGCAGGCCTTCCATAATATGATGAGCGATTGGTTCAGTCATTATTTACGAACCACTCCGGCTGTTCAACCACCCCTAAATCCGAATGTTCCACCTGTAATACCAATGGTACCTCGGTTGCCAATCCTGAGCAAGTAGCTAAACCCCTGTTGATCGTATTCAGAAGCATGGAGCTCAAGAATTTAGAGCTGAGGATAATGATGATGCGAAGCGAGCTGAATTTTGGCTTGATAATACTATTCGTGTTTTTAATGAGCTGTCTTGCACACCCGATGAGTGTTTGAAGTGTGCCATATCATTATTGTGGGATTCTACCTACTACTGGTGGAATACTCTCGTGTCAGTTGTTCCGAAGGAGAGAGTAACTTGGGATTTCTTTCGGATGGAATTTCGTAAAAAGTACATAAGTCAGTACTTTATAGATTCCAAGCGTAAAGAATTTTTGAGCTCAAGCAAGGTCGTATGGCGATTGTCGAATACGAGTGCAAGTTTGTGCGACCTAGTCATTACGCTCGCGAATGTGTGTCCTCTGAGGCTGCTATGTGTCGGAGGTTCGAGGATGGTTTGAATGAAGATATCAAACTTTTGGTTGGCATTCTTGAGATTAATGAGTTTGTTGTGCTAGTTGAAAGAGCTTGTAAAGCGGAAGAATTAGGGAAAGAAAAACAGAAAGTTGAAGTTGAATCTAAAGATTTCTGAAAGAGATCCGCGGGCAGATTTTCGCAGATGGCAACAAAGAAGTTCAGGAATGATAGTAGTCGATCCAAACCTAATACTGGGATTTCTATTCGAGAATGATCGCCAGTGAGTTCGTGAGCTGCATCCGTGGCTAGTGTTGGCAATGCTCGATCGAGCAAAGCTGAGTGTCGGCGGTGTGGTCGATAGCATTTCGTAGAGTGTTAGGGTAAATCTTTAATCGCGCTTGTTATCGGGTCGGTTCGCAAAATTATTTTGTTCGAGATTGTCCGGAGATGTTGAGAAGGGTACTACTCGAGTCGA
Organism: Gossypium rotundifolium; assembly: GCA_025506655.1. Taxonomy (NCBI): domain Eukaryota; kingdom Viridiplantae; phylum Streptophyta; class Magnoliopsida; order Malvales; family Malvaceae; genus Gossypium; species Gossypium rotundifolium. Next base: position 1,541,385 of record CP106726.1, read on the forward strand.
GGCCGAGTGGTACTACTGACTAGAGGTAGACCATTTCGTAGTGGGGGAGGTAGGAGCGGTGCTCAAGGGAACTTCAGATCACGGTTATTGAGCAGATACCGTGTACTGGCTCAAGCTTATGCCATTCGTACTAGAGATGAGGCTTCATCTCCAGACGTTATCTTGGTAATTTCACTCTCTTTGATACTAATATAATCGCTTTGATTGATCCGGTTTAACTCATTTGTATGTGAGTGAAACATTAGTATCGATGAAGACTCTACTGTTGAGTCTACTAAATTTGTGATCCGTGTGTCCAGTCATTTGGGTCGTTGTGTAATGGTTGATAAAGTATGTAAAGGTTGCCCATTGATGATTCGGGATTCCTGCTTCCCAGCTGATTTAATGTTATTGCCTTTTGACGAGTTTGATATAATTCTAGGAATGGACTCGCTAACTTCGTATAATGCAGTGATGAATTGTAAAAGAAAGATTATAGATTTGAGATCGGGCTATTATCGATTCTTGAGTCGTTGATACGGATGTGCCAAAGACTGCGTTCAGAATGAGGTACGGACACGTTGAGTTTCTGGTTATGCCTTTTGGGACTTACTAATGCACCTGCTGTTTTTATGGATCTGATGAATCGGATCTTCAGACAGTTTTTGGATCGGTTTGTAGTGGTGTTTATTGATGATATACTAATCTATTCCAAAGATGAAACCGAGCATGCCGATCATTTGAGATTGGTGCTACAAACTTTGCGAGATAAACAGTTGTATGCAAAGTTTAGTAAGTGTGAATTCTGGATGAAGAAAGTTAGTTTTTTGGGTCATGTCGTGTCAGCATCGGGTATTCGTGTTGACCCGAGCAAAATATCAGCTATTATTGATTGGAAACCACCAAAGAATGTTTCTGAAATTAGAAGCTTTCTGGGACTTACGGGTTATTACCGACGATTTGTGAAAGGTTTTTCTATAATAGCTACCCCTTTGACAAAGCTATTGCAGAAAGATGTCAGGTTCGAGTGGTCGGAAAAGTGTCAGAAAAGCTTCGATCAGTTGAAAGCCCTTTTAACCAAAGCTCCAACGTTAGTTCAGCCTAAATCGGGTAAAGAATTTGTTGTTTATTCTGATGCTTCTTTGAATGGTTTAGGCTGCGTTTTGATGCAGGAAGGCAAAGTTGTAGCCTACGCTTCGAGACAATTGAAGCTGCATGAAAGAAATTACCCGACACATGACTTAGAACTCGACTATTATGTTCGCATTAAAATTTGGCGTCACTATTTATCGGTGAGAAATGTCATGTTTACTCGGATCACAAAAGTCTGAAGTATTTGATGACTCAGAAAGATCTGAACTTGAGACAACGCAGATGGTTAGAACTCTTGAAAGACTATGAGTTGGTGATTGACTACCATCCGGGGAAAGCTAACATTGTCGCAGATGCGTTAAGTCAAAAATCATTGTTTGCTCTTCGTGCATTGAACACACAGATGCTTATGTCAGGTGATAGTTCGATCATAGCCGAGTTAAAAGCAAGACCGATGTTTATTCAGCAAATTTATGATGCATAGAAAGCTGACAAGGATATGACTGTTAAACGAGTTCAGTGTGAAAGTAATGCAGAGTCAGAGTTTCGAATTGATGAAAATGACTTTTTGAAATACAAAGGCCGAATGTGTACCGAGGAGCGTGGACTTGATTCGGATGTTATTGAATGAGGCTCATAATAGTCAAATGTCGATACATCCGGTGGGCACGAAAATGTATAATGATTTGAAATAATTCTATTGGTGGCCTAGTATGAAACGGGACATATCTGAATTTGTATCGAAGTGCTTAGTTTGTCAGCAAGTGAAAGCCAAGCATCAAGTTCCATCAGGACTTCTTCAACCGATTATGATACCTGAATGGAAGTGGGAGCGAATCACTATGGACTTTGTGTCGGGATTGCCGTTGACGCCGAGTAAGAAAGATTCAATTTGGGCTATTGTTGATAGATTGACGAAATCAGCTCATTTTATTTGATGCGTCGAATTTCTCCCTTGATAAGTTGGTGAATTGTCGTGACGCAAATTGTACTGATTACAAGTACCTATCTCTATTGTTTGGATAGAGATCGAGGTTCACATCGCGGTTTTGGAAGAAAGCGCAAGATGCTTTAGGTACCAAGTTACATTTTAGTACGACTTTCCACCCTCGATCGGACGGTCGGTCGAGCGAGTTATCAAGTACTTGAGGATATGTTGAGATGTTGCGTTCTTGAGTTTGAGGTGCGTGGGAACGATACTTGCCTTTGATTGAATTTGCGTATAATAATAGCTTTCAATCTAGTATCAAATGGCACCCTACGAGCGTTATGCGGTTGTAAATGTCGTACACCCTTGTATTGGATGAACTCGGGAAAACAAGATGCACGAGGTTGATTTGATTAAGAAATCGAGCGAGAAAGTGGCAGTAATTCGTGATAGCTTGAAAGCGACATTGGATCGTCAAAAGTCTTACACAGATTTGAAGCGTAAGGACATTGAATTTCAGATTGGAGATCGAGTATTTTTGAAAGTATCGCCGTGGAAGAAGATACTCGATTTGGTCGCAAGGAAAAGCGAGTCCGAGGTTTATTGGGCCTATGAAGTTATTGAGCGTGTCGGGCGGTTCGCGTCTGATTGAGGTTACCGTCTGGGTTAGACAAGATTCATAATATTTTTCATGTGTCGATGCTTGACGCTATAGATCGACCCTTCTCATGTAATTAGTCCAACCGAGATTGAAATTCACTGATCGACTTATGAGGAAGAACCGATTCGTATTTTAGATCGTGAAGTAAAAGACTTACGAAATAAGAAGATATCGTTGGTCAAAGTGATGTGGCATAAACACGTGGATAGAGGAGGCAACTTGGGAAACCGAAAATCAATGAAAGAACGTTATCCTCACCTATTTTATGGGTAATATTTTGAGGACGAAAATTTCTTTAGGGGAAGAGTTGTAATGACCCATTTACGACCTTAAGCGGAATGGTGGTTTCGAGACCACGAATCCGAACGGATTAATAACAATATAAAATCTCATAATATTATTTTATTTTCGTGTGTAGTGTTATTGATTAAGAGTATGTTAAATTGTGCAAATTTTATTTGCTTGATGTGCTTGAATTGAGAGAAAGGATTAAATAGATAAAGTGCATAAGTAACATTCATAAATTGAAATGTTTCTTAAATAAATGGTTTTGCATGTCAAATTCCCCTAAAGACATGATAGTGGATAGTAATCATGATAGGAAATGATTATTATATATGTTATAATAATAGTAATATGTAATAATATTTTAATAAGGTGATTTTTTAACTTAAAAAAAATCAAATAAAGAAATAAGAAAAGAAAGAAAGCATCATCATCTTCCTTTCTTTGATAACCGAAACTTGAAGAAAAAAAAAAGAGGGGGTTGAGCTTTCAAATATTCGGTCCTTGCATGTGTCAATAAGGTGAGCATTTGAACTTCATTTTTTAGTTTTCTTGCATTTTTGAGTCTATTTCCTTGAGTTTTATTGAACCCATGTTGAAATTGTTGAAAGTGAAGCATGGTGAGTATTCGGCCATTGGTGGAGGTTCATAGGTTGAATTATTAAATGGTAGAATATTAAGGATAGGTTATAAATTAACATGTTTTGAATGAGAAATATTAATTAAATTGAGTACTAGGAATTTAATTGCAAATGAAATTGTTAAGGAGTTAAAATGCTTAGTAAATAGTTGGTATGAACTTAAATAGGTTAGTAGGATATTCGGCCCTTGTGAAAGGAGCTAAAAAAAATCGTGTAAATTTTATTTTATACTTGAAGGACTAAATTGTAAAATCTCTAAATACTAGGGGTAGAATGGTAAATGTTGTAATTATGAGTTTTTGGATTAAATTGAATGAATATGTGTTTGAATGAGTTCGATTGAAATTTTTAGATCAAGTGCAAAAGGAAAAGACTTTGGATCGGGGAAGAACAAAAGTAAACGAGTAGCCGGAAAGCTTAAATTGTCGACTTCCGAAGTAAGTTTATAAGCAATTGGTTTTTAATCGAATAATATTTATAATGAAATGTACATATATTTAAATGAAATAATGGATTGAACTTGCCGAATGAAACATGGGAATAATAAGGTATATTAGCCGAATGTGGCTTATTATATACATGTATATATGTATATCTCTTGATTGGTTGAAATAAGCATATTAAAAAAATCCATTTTTAATTTTATATTTGCGAATGTGATGTGGATTGGAATTAAACATATATGATAGCCGAATGTGGTTGATTTATGTATGAAATTTGGTATCTTTGGGTTGGATGAACACTTATGGATGAGTAGTAGTTAAATGTGGATCTCAAATAGGTGATGATATTGAATAAATAATTAAGTGTATATAAGGGTGTGACCGAATGTAATATTATGTGATAAAAGAAACGAGTTGTTTTGAATCTTTAATTTTATGTGTACTTATATGGATGGAATTGAAATCATATGTATACCTAATCTTGATGGGAAGATGGATTAATAGCTTGTGTGTGCGAATTTATTCACCGAAACCTCGTGTGTGCGAGATCGGTTGAATAGCACCTGTGTGTGCGGATTTATTCACCGAAATCGTGTGTGCGTAGATCGGTTGAATAACCTTGTGTGTGCGGATTTATTCACCGAAACCTTTGTGTGCGAGATCGGTTGTAAGGCCTTGTGTATACGGGTTATCGGATTGTCCTCAAGGCGAGAGACACTTAGTAAGGGTAAATAAAAGTGTCGGTATGTTCATATTGAATAATGGATTATTACCATGGTATAAAATTAAGTAAGTTATCTCGATAAGGGTATGCAGTTTTTTGAATATTTAGTTCTTTTGTTGAGATTTAATGGGCATGAGATTGATGAATGATAATCTAGTATGTGTGATGACATTATAAATTATTCAATTAGTTAGATTTATAATCTAGCAAACTAATGGTGAAACGCGTAGTTATGCATCTTACTTTCTTGCTTATAACTTACTAAGCTATTTAAGCTTACGGTGTGTTTGTTATGGTGCCCTATAGATCTTTAAAGTCGAAGCTCGAGCTCGGGATCCTCGTCAAGTCAATTACACTATCACAAATCTTGGGTATCTTATAAGTTATATTTCTTTTGAATTTAAGGCATGTATAAGCTAGGTCTCTTTTGTATTTTTGTTTTTTTGATCGTTGTTAAATTTTATATAAGCCATGCGAATATGGCTATACTTTTGTGATCGATCTTGGTATAGTTCTTTTTGAATTTGTGCCATTAATATGAAAGTTTAAACTTTTAAATATAAGCTTATTTTACAAGATTACATACTAAGTTATGTGTGATTGTAGAATACATGAACTTGATATTAAATATAGTGTATATTGTAATTTGGGTAAATAAACTTTCATAAGTAATATATATGCATATATGGGTATGATTAGTAATATTAGTAGTAGTTTTAATGATGTGTAAGTGATAGTTGAGATTCTAGAATTGGACTGTTTATAACATAGATATATTAAAAAAATATTGTACATAATGCATGCGCCTTAGGTGAGTTAGTAAGGAGCATATTAATGTGGGTTATTCTTAGGAAAATTTGGCAATGAGTTGATTTTTGTATGGATTTTAGATTTTCTCATTGAGCGACTGAATAAGTTCTGTTAAGTGTCTCCAATGTCTAGTAAAGGGAGTATTAATTACAATAAGTATGTTATAATATTTTTAAAGTTGAATGTGACTTTACATTTTTTTTAGTGGCATGGTAATGGAGGATAATTGAATGAATTGGTGAGAGTGTATCCTTATTGTATATTTTATTTTAAAACGTGATTATTAAGTTGAATCAATGAATGGTTTGATCTTGTATGTGTGATTTGAATGAATGTGGGATGAAATGTATGTTTAATAATGAGTTAAATATGTATATTGGGTGGTTAGTTTACATGTTCATAGAATGCATAAGTGTCAACTAATAAATCGATTATTGTATTATACATAGTATTATTATAGTAATTTACCTATTGATATGTATTTAGTATGTAATAATTCTATTTGCGTGTATTAATTTGAATGGGTCCTGTGATGCCCGCAATCCTAGTCCGGTGACGGATACGGGTTGGGGGCGTTACAATCTCAGACTTTTTTCATGTAACCTTCACCTGTAAAAGCAAACTCAGACTGTGCTAATCCTCCGATAGTTGGTATGAACTGTCGTGAACCAAACTACTTTTGAACCATTAACGGTGCATATCCAACTCCTCCCCATAATCCGAGTAAAGGTACCCAATCTTGGCTTTCGCATTTGTATAGCGAGGCGAAGGGCGGATCCATGGTGCTCTTGAGTTATATCTTGACGTCAGGAGTTCTAAAAAACTGAAACCCAGTGCTGTTCGGTGACATCCTTCGGCCAATCTTTCTCAAGGTAAGCTTCCAATGGAGCGAATATTTTCGAAAACATGTGGAAAGGTGTGCGCTCCACTTTCCAGAAGTGGCTCAGAATCCAAACATTAAGTAGCTGTGCACATCCGATAAAACGTCCTTCCCCTTTTCTCCTACAACAATTTAGAGATCTAAAAGTCTCAAGCAAGATAGTTGGGACGGGGTTGATTCCTTGCCTCAACTTTTCAAAGAAATCCACTACATAACTTCTATATGCCCAAGAACTTTTGGGAAGACAATTAATCCGTAAATGGCTAAAGCAAGCAGATCCACTCTCTTCACAATATCCGGATGGTTTTGAACTAAGTCTCATGAGAAAACCATAGAATACAACCGACTTCGTTCTTTTCTTTATCTATTTTTCAGCCCATGTATCACCCATTCTGTCAACTTCATTAGCTTTTCTTGAAGGTCATTGGTTTGGGCTCTTTCACATATATCTTGCTGAATTGTGCATTGTCAACTTGAAGCAAGGCGACATACTCTTCTATGGTTGAGTCATATCTTCCTAGTTGAAAGTAAAACATTGATAAGTGGGTCCCAAAATTGAACCATGGCTTGAATCAATTGTTCGTCTACGTTGATGGCGATTAAGTGAGCTATATCCCCGTACTTTTCAAATGAAGATGCCCCTAGTGTCTAAGTCCCCTTGTTTCCAGATCCTAGTCAAGTCTTGAGGTTATTCCGACGAACATTCATAGTCACATGCTTGGAAGATTGGAGATACATCCTTCTTTAAACTGTCTCCTTTTGCTTTACGGGTTTTCAAAGACCGGTCTTGAACCACTACGTTTTCTCGGTTACTTGTGTAATTGACTCCTCCATCGAAACCCATTTTGGCAACCAATCTCTAATCAACACCTTCCTAATAAGATGCCTATCATGCATGAAAAATAAAAATAAAGACAAATAACCTTGGTTAGTAATCACAACAAATATAAATAGAGAAAACTATGGCAAATCTAACAAATTAAGCTATTTAATCGTGCGTTTTAATGAAACCGACCTACTTTTTATTTTATTTTTTTTACCCCATCATACTTTACAAAATAAACTTACCCCACATGCTCATCAGATAATCTACCCGATACAATTATATTAAACAGACCTAATTCTCTTGCAAAAAAAAAAAAAGTGTAAATGTTAAAGAAATAAAAGGTAAGATACGTTTCTCCCATGTACTTATTTTGGTGACTATTAACAGATGCAGGTTCGGCATGGCTCTGGTCGGGTGGCTCATACGGTTCACAATATGCAGTTTCGGTTCTAAAAAGGTACTTGAATTGTCCGTACTGTCGCCTACTAAGGCTAGTACAGAGCCTCGGCTATCGCCCATCATAGGCACGCGAGCTCAATTCGAGGGATTACATTTACTTATGCCTATGCGGAGGGACGAGTTAACTCACGAAAGCATAAGTCATATGTAACCCGAAGTATTCACTAACGATCTGGAGGGACGAGTTAACTCACGAAGGCATAGCGTTTACTTCCACTAAGCGGACGGAGCCGGGTAGAGAGCTCATGTTATGCAAAATGCAAGTGCACGGTGTGTGGGAGAAACTCACAAACCTTTTCGTTTTATTTTAAAACTAAAGAAACTAAAATCGTAAAAACTTAGAGCTGAAAAACAAAAAGATAAATCAAGTTAGAAAAACATGATGCAAATGCATGACTTTTCAAAAAAAAAAAAAAAAAAACAAAATTTGAGGATCACGACTAAATATTAATTTGAACAAGGAGTTTCAAAAATTTTGACAACACGCGTTTAATTCCAGACTCGACTCTCAAAAAAAATCCCCAGTGGAGTCGCCAGCTGTAGCGACCTAAAATTTGCTTGGGCGCTAATTGAGAAAATTATTTAAAATTTTAAAACAGAGTTTCAATTTTATTTAAAAAAAGGAGTCGCCACCAATCTTTTTTCTAGGTGTGATCGGACACCTAAATTCTCTTTTAAAGAAAAATTATTTTTTGAATTTTCTTAAAAAGGCGGGGTTTAAGTCTGCGTCAAAATTCGAGAGAAAAATAGGGTTCGGAGTTCGGTTATATGCTAGGAAGGTATTAGCACCCTCATGACGCCCAAAATTGGTATCTCGTTAAACGCGTTGTCTTAATTTTCAAAATACAAGTTCAATCTAATATTTAATCGTGATCCGATTGAGACATTTAGAAATTTTTTAAAAAAACACGAGAATTTTAAGACTCAAATTTTTTTTAAAACCGAGAATTTTTAAAACACGAAAATTTTTCAAACCGAAAGTTTTGGAAACACAAAATTTTAGAAATCTGAAAACTTTGAAAACACGAGAATTTTTGAAACACGAAATTTTAGAAATCGAAAACTTTGAAAACACGAGAATTTTTTAAACACGAATTTTTTTGAAAACACGAAATTTTTGAAAACACGGAAATTTTAAAACACAAGAATTTTTTTGTTTTAAAAACATGAATTTTTTGAAAATACGAGAACTTTGAAAACACGAGAATTTTTTTGAAACACGAAATTTTTGAAAACACGAAATTTTTGAAAACACGAAAATTTTAAAACACAAGAATTTTTTTAAAAACATGAAATTTTGAAAACCCAAAAATTTTGAAAGGCGAAAATTATTTTTTAAAACACGAATTTTTTGAAAATCGAGAATTTTTGAAACACTAAATTTTTGAAAATGTGAATTTTGAAATCGAAAATTTTTGAAAACACGAAAACTTTTAAAACACGAGAATTTTTGAAATCGAGAATTTTTGAAAACACGAAAGTTTTGAAAATCGACAATTTTTGAAAAACACAAAAGTTTTGAAACACAAAATTTTATTTTATTTTTAGATTTTTTGATTTTTTAAAAGGGCATATCGTATTTAACACGAACCGATGATATTCACCCAACATAGCGATGAAATCAACGACAAGTGTTAAACCGATTAGTTTCTTATTTATTAAAATTATTAAAAATAAAAGTAAAAAATACAAATAAAAATGCTAAAATATCAATAATATTAAAACGAGATGTCATAAAAATACACAAATTAAATTAAAAGTGGGTAAAGAAATTACCAAAAAATCAAAATTACGGACTTGAAGAGCAGGATACACGACCCATTAAAATTGTACAATAGATTAAAATGTATGATTTGAAACTATTTAATAATAACACATAACATATCTACCATATTAAAATAAAAATAAATTAAATTGTAAGTAAAACATAATTTAAATATATGAATACATCAAATTAAGAATAATAAATGAATACATTTATTTATGATGATGTTGTTGCCAATTCCTAAATTGGTGTCGAGTTAATTTGTGGAATCTTATGTATTGATGTGGATTTAAATATCACCATAATTTTTAAAATAAAAACTAAAATACCCTCAATTAATATAACTTATATTAAATGAAAGGTATTTTGTAATTCTCTAACCGAGTTGGTGCTCGGTTGACTCATGACACCAACTCAATCAAAAGCTTCAATAATAATACAGATATTCACGTTAAAAAACAAAAAACAAAAACAAAATTACTTTAGTTCGAATAATTATATAACAAGTAAATTTATAATTGATGAATAAATTTATAAATAATATATTTATATGATCTAATTTATAAACAAATTAAAGAAAATATTTTTGGAGTTTTGAAAAAATTAAAGTGAAAAACATACCTTCTAATTTGTTGTCATATAGATCTATTTCCTGGAGCGTAGTTGAATTAAAAATACGTTCTGGAATCAGCCCACTGAATTGATTTCCGTCTAAACTTAAATTCTGAAGCTGGTAACATTCAGCTATACTTGATGGAATCTGACCTGCACGCATAGTCCAAAATTAAAGTGAAAAACTATTTTGCCTTGAATGAAATAAAAATACTCTTACTTTTGTTATCTGTTACAAATCAATCTCTTTTATGAAAAAAATACTTTAAATTTAAGAAACAAAGAAAATTCAATACCTTCTAAGTTATTCAACTCCAAATATAATTTTTCGAGTACTATATAATTCAATATAATTAAATGAAATATAATTCAATACTTCTTGAAATGATCCCTGTAAATTGATTCAAGGACAATGATAAATTTTTAAGGTTGTTGCATTTGCCCATACTTGACGGAATGCTACTAGATAATTCATTTTTATTCAAGTAAAGCCCTTCAAGCTTAGGAAGATGTTGACACATATCATTAGGAAAACTACCTGATAGGCTATTGTTGGAGAGAACAATGGTCTTCAGAGAAGAAATGTTGAAGATCGAAGTTGGAATCTGACCTGTAAGGCCTTTAATTGCTTTAATATTAAGCATTTTCAAACTAAGAAGATTACCGATTTCCACAGGAATTTGACCTGCACACAGTCAAAAAATTAAGGTGTCAAACTACCTATTTTGTTAGCACAAGTCAAAGAGGTTTTCTTTTCTGTTCTACATAATTTGCACATGTTAGATTTTAATATTTTTAAGCATATTTGTTTTCATCAAATTAACTATTTTGAACTGTTTTTCCTCAGAATGAAATAAAGAGCTCTTACTTTTTGTTATCTATTACAAATCAATCTCTTATATAAAGAAAATACTTTAAACTAAAGAAACCAAATAAATTCAGTACCTTCTAGATTATTAAACCCCAAATATAATACTTCAAGTCGAGTCAGATTTCCAATACTTCTCGGAATGATCCCCGTAAGTTGATTAACAGACAATGACAAATTTTTAAGGTTGCTGCATTTACCCATACTTGACGGAATTTTACCAGACAATTCATTCAAACTCAAGAAAAGCCCTTCAAGCTTGGGAAGATGTTGACACATATCATTAGGCAAACTACCTAATAGGCTATTGTTGGAGAGATCAATGCCCTTCAGAGAAGAAATGTTGAAGATCGAAGTTGGAATCTGACCTGTAAGGCCTTTAATTGCTTTAATACTGAGCAGTTCCAAACCAAAAAGATTACCGATTTCCACAGGAATTTGGCCTGCACAAATAGTAGAAAATTCAAGGTGTCAAACTACCTATTTTGTTAGCACAAGTCAAAGAGGTTTTCTTTTCTGTTCTACATAATTTGCACATGTTAGATTTTAATATTTTTAAGCATATTTGTTTTCATCAAATTAACTATTTTGAACTATTTTGCCTTGAATGAAATAAAATGCTCTTACTTCTGTTATCTATTACAAATCAAACCCTTTTATAAAAAAATGCTTTAAACTAAAGAAACCAAAGAAATTCAGTACCTTCTAGATTATTAAACCCCAAATATAATTCTTCAAGTCGAGTCAGATTTCCAATACTTCTCGGAATGATCCCCGTAAGTTGATTAACAGACAATGACAAATTTTTAAGGTTGCTGCATTTGCCCATGCCAAATGGAATGTTACTAGATAATTCATTCCAACTCAGGTAAAGCCCTTCAAGCTTGGGAAGATGTTGACACATATCATTAGGCAAACTACCTGATAGGCTATTGTTGGAGAGAACAATAGTCTTGAGAGAAGAAATGTTGAAGATCGAAGTTGGAATCTGACCTATAAGGCCTTTAATTGCTTGAATATTAAGCACTTCCAAACTAAGAAGATTACCGATTTCCACAGGAATTTGACCTGAACACAGTCAAAAAATTAAGGTGTCAAACTACCTATTTTGTTAGCACAAGTCAAAGAGGTTTTCTTTTCTGTTCTACATAATTTGCACATGTTAGATTTTAATATTTTTAAGCATATTTGTTTTCATCAAATTAACTATTTTGAACTGTTTTTCCTCAGAATGAAATAAAAAGCTCTTACTTTTTGTTATCTATTACAAATCAATCTCTTATATAAAGAAAATACTTTAACCTAAAGAAACCAAATAAATTCAGTACTTTCTAGATTATTAAACCCCAAATATAATACTTCAAGTCGAGTTGATTTCCAATACTTCTGGAATGATTCCCATAAAGTGATTATAGGACAAGGTCAAATTTTTAAGGTTCTTTGCATTTGCCCATGCCAAATGGAATGTTACTAGATAATTCATTCCAACTCGGTAAAGCCCTTCAAGCTTGGGAAGATGTTGACACATATCATTAGGAAAACTACGATAGGCTATTGTTGGAGAGAACAATAGTCTTGAGAGAAGAAATGTTGAAGATCGAAGTTGGAATCGACACTTAAGGCCTTTAATTGCTTGAATATTAAGCACTTCCAAACTAAGAAGATTACCGATTTCCACGAATTTGACACTACAGTCAAAAAATTAAGGTGTCAAACTACCTATTTTGTTAGCACAAGTCAAAGAGGTTTTCTTTTACATTCTACATAATTTGCACATGTTAGATTTTAATATTTTTAAGCATATTTGTTTTATCAAATTAACTATTTTGAACTATTTTGCCTTGAATGAAATAAAATGCTCTTACTCTATTACAAATCAAACTCTTTTATAAAAAAATAATTTAAATTCAAGAAATTAAGGAATTGATTACCTTCTAGATTATTAAACCCCAAATATAATTCTTGGAGTCGTGTTAGATTTCCAATACTTCTTGGAATGATTCCCATAAAGCGATTATAGGACAAGGTCAAATTTTAAGGTTCTTTGCATTTGCCCATACTTAACGGAATGTTACGATAATTCATTCCACCTCAAGTAAAGCCCTTCAAGCTTGGGAAGATGTTGACACATATCATTGGGGAAATGGCCATAGAAATGGTTGCTACTCAAGTCGAGAGAGTAGAAATGAAAGATTTCCAAGGTGTGGAGGATAGTACCCTAAGATTCATGCTTGTAAGATTCAAAGCTATAACTCTTTTATGGAGGATGCCACAAGAAACACCGATCCAATTGCAAGCAGAGGTTGAGGCCGTCCAATTGTTTGCCAAGACATTTTGAGGACCGATAATGCGATCCTTAAACTCGAGAAGTGCAAACCGATCGGAGTTGAGATTCTGATTGTCATAGCGAAGCAAACTACGGAACATGGTATGAATAAAGCTAAAAGAAGATGAAAGCAAGTGTTGTAGTTCATGATTGCAAGATGGAATAAGCCAAGAAAAAAAAGTAGGTTTTGAATAAAGAAAAGCCCAGAGAGCATGCTTTAATAGGTTTCAACCCTCGCACACTTGATAAACTTAATAAATTTAAGACTACCTAAAATTAAAAAGGAAAGCAAAGTTTTGAAGAAATTTCAAAATAAATGTTAAGTCTTCTTCTTTAAAAAATACGTACAAAGAAGCGAATTTTCAAAATTTCTCCTAAATTTTCTTCACAATATTACTCCACATAATCCATTAAAAAAACTTAAAAAGATATTTTATTGATTACTATATATTCTTTTATATTCAGAATAATAAATTCTTTAAAATATGCAAAATTAATTACCTTGAAATCTCAAATTTAATAGAAATAAAAGAGACTAACAACTAATTTATTACCTTGAAATCTCATTCCATCATCCTTTTCTACGTAGAATTCGAATGCAAATTAATTAGCATCTAAAGTGTGAATCAAATGTGAAAGTGATTTATCAAACAATAATATTCTAACGTATAATATATTTAGTAATTTATCAATCTAAACTTAATTAGCATCCATCAATATTTCACCCATCAAAACGCAAGCATCAAATTCCTCCTTTTATTATTATTAAATGTTTTATTTCAGTTACTCCAATCAAATATATTTAAATTGTATTAGAGTTAATATTTATATTTTTTTTTTGCAATTATAGTTTAATTCTAGAAGAAATATTTCATTTATAAAACCATAAAACTTTAAAAATATTAACTCGGTAAATAAAAATAATATTTTTAAGTAGTAAATGTTGACTTTATTAACAAATGGGCCTTTAGGGTTAAACTTGATGTCGATGAGCTCTTCCACAAAGCTGTGGATGATTTGGGATAAGAACTTCAATAATTCCAGAGTTAAAATATAAATTTACCACTATATAATAAGTGAATATTGAAATTTATTACTATATTTTAATTAATGCTTATCATAATGACTCAAATCGACCCTAACCGAACGGTGGTTTGAACCACGAATCCAAGTCGAAATAATAATTTAATATCATTTTCTTGATGAATATTTATGATTGACTATGTACTAAAAATTTCGTGAAGTTAATTGCTTATTTAGATGTTTAATTTAATAAAAGGATCAAATAGTTTAAGTGGTGAAAGTAGGATGCATGAATTAAGAAGGTAAATTGAATTGTTTTGTTCAAGTGAGGATTTGCATGTCAATTTTGCACTTTTCATGGTAGTGGACGGCATAATCATTGTTTGTATATTAAATTCAATTTTCTTTAGTTAGTGGTGATTATATGTATATTATAATTTGAATTAAAAAAAAAAAAACAAGGAATAATAAAACAAAAGTAAGAGAGGAAAGAAAGGATTCATCTTTTTCTTTCTTGAAGTGGCCGAATGTTGAAGGGGATAAAGAGACTTGAAGCTTCTTCATTTTCGGTTGATGCATGCTCAAATTAGGTAGGTAATTAAGCTTCATTTTTGTAAATTCTTGCATGGTTGGGTTAGCTTTCATGAATACCTTAATATATATGTGAAAATTTTGGAGTTTGAAGCTAATATTGGATTCGGCCATGGATGAGTTCCTTGAATTTGTCATGTTTGATAGGAGATTTTTAGTATGAGCTAGACATAAACTAGTTTGGGTAGGATTTTGGAAAAGATGAATAGGTGAAAGCTTGAATTTGGATTTATTAAATGGTTGAAGGTACGAATGCAATAATAAATGGTATATATATATATATATATATATATATATATATATTCTTGAATAGGAATGGGGAAAATTAGGTTTCAAGGGACTAGTCCAAATTTCTTGTAATTAGTATGTTTTATAGTAAGGGATTAAATTGTGTGAAAAGCTGAAACTAGGGGAATAAGCGTGTATAATTAGAAAGGTACATGTTAGGAGTTATTTTAGTTTATAAAGTGGATTAATCTAGCTTGAGGAATACTCGGCATTTGATTAAAGTATGTATGAATTTTATGTTTTAAATGAATGAAAGAATTATATTAAATTGGTAAGGATTTGAAGCTATGAATGACTAATTGAGAAAATAATACAATGACATGTTTGAATTGGGATGAATGAAAATGATTTGAATAGGCTCTTTTCAAACTTTGTTTAGATCAAGGAAGAAAGAGTTGGAAAAGGATCGGGGAAAGCTAAATTAGGCAGTAGCAGGACATCCTTACTTTTCAACTATCAAAGTAAGTTTTAAGCAATTAGAATTAATTGAATTTTATTTTATACTATGCATATGTTAAAGGATTTTAAGGAAATTAATTACTATGATGCCGAATGTGAAGGTGGATTTAGCATGAAATGGCTGAATGTTATACTTGTTGAATGTATATGTAAACTTGATTTAATTGAATTGTTGAATTTGTGTATATATATATATGCGATACAAGATGGTTATTGATATTGATGACATTAGAGATGATCTTGGGAAGGTGGTGAATATGTGCTATATGTATGTTATGTGTGAGCCGAATGTAATGTATATATATATATGAATAAATGAGTTACTTGTAAATCCCTAATTAATGAAGATTTGTGTATATGTGTATTTCTTTGTGAGGAAACATGGGATTGAGATGCCTTGTGTAATGCGAAAAATAGCATAACCGAAGCACCGTGTGTGTCGATATCGGTTGAGAGGCAATGTGTGCGAAAAATAGCATAACCGAAACCTTGTGTATGCGATATCGGTTGAGAGGCACCGTGTGTGCGGAAAATAGCATAACCGAGCCTGTGTATGCGATATCGGTTGAGAGGCAGCTGTGTGTGTGCGAAAATAGAATAACCGAAACCTTGTGTGTGCGATATCGGTTGAGAGAGAGCTGTGTGTGCGGAAAATAGCATAACCGAAAGCATGTGTGTGCGGAAAATAGCATAACCGAAACCTTGTGTATGCGATATCGGTTGAGAGGCAACGTGTGTGCGGAAAATAGCATCACCGAAAGCCTTTGTGTATGCGATATCGTTGAAAGGTAAGAATAGAAGAAATTATTAAAAGTACAAAATGAAGTCGGTATGTTAGGTGATTTATTCATCATTTTAATGCGAATCTAAGTGAGTTGATTTAAATTGGCTATGAAACATGTGACTATATGGTCACTTTGATTATTGAAATGGAATTGATGAATGTTAGCATTGGTTACATGTTTATAGATTGAATTATTCTAGAATTTAGTTTGAAATGTAAGAAATGGCGTGATGCATTTTGTGTACTTTATCTTCTTGTTTAAAACTTACTAAGCTATTTAAGCTTACTTGAAGTGTTGGTTCATGGTGATTTAGGTCTTTAAAGTTGCAGCTCAAGTCGGAATCCTTGTCGAAGTTACTTCACACTATCATCTATTTTGGGTACCTCTTTATTTATGAAACTTTTGGGAATTTTGGCATGTATAAGCTAGGTTGTCCTTTTGAGTTGCTTTGAAATGAATGTATGTAAGGCCATAAGAAAATGGCTTCCTTTCTATCCATGAATTGAGTGGTTATTTTGAGCTGATATATATATATATATATAGTTGCGAAATTTGGTTTTGAATATAGTTCGATTTGGGTTGGTTTAAAGGTTTATTAAGCTTGAATAAAATGCTTAGGTGGGTACGGTGATGTGGTAAGCATTTTTACACATTTTTATTTCTTGTATATATATATATATGTGCGGCATGCACAAATGCATGTATATGATTTTTTTTTTGAGTGAGGCATATGTTCGGAAAGAGTATATAATTAAATGCAATGTTGATGAAAAGTTGAATCAAATGAATAATTACCACATGCCTATTCGGCCTTTACATTTGAATGACCAAATGCATGGTAATTTGTTAGAAAATGTTAATGATATTATTCCATATATATATATATATATATATATATATATATATAAGTTATGTTTTGGTATTAAATGGGATATACTTGTTATATAGTAATGGTATAAATTAGTAGGCATTTATGTGCATGGATTTGTGTTTGGTAGAGTAATGTCTCGTAACTTGAGGTTCATGCATGAAATTGAGTTAGGGTGTTACATTTTGTTGGTATCATAGCTACGGTTTAGTCGATTCTCGGACTAACGTGGCGTGTGAAAATCTAGCTATACATGCCATTATTTACAATATGATAGTGTGATGACTTGACGGCGAAATGTATTTTTGTTCTTTATATATAGTAATGGATCCGGATCTCGAGCGAGCGATGAGTGATGATGTCGAGAGTGTGGCGCTGCTCGCGCAAGGGACCGCGTCGAAGAATCTCGACTATTGCGAGTGGCCCGGATGAGAGGGTAAAGCGGGCCTTTCATAATATGATGAGTGATTGGTTCACCATTACTTACGAACCACTCCATTGTTCAACCATCCTTGAATCCGAATGTTCCCCGTAACACCGGTGGTAACTCCTGCGCCAATCCCAAAGAGTATCTAAACCTCCTATTGATCGTATAAGAAAGCACAGAGCTCAAGAATTTAGAGTCGAAGATGGCGGCAATTACGAAAGAGCTGAATTTTGGCTCGATAATCTTGTCCGTGTTTTTGATGAGTTATCTTGCACACGATGAGTGCTTGAAGTCGCCATATCTTTATTACGGGATTACGCCTATTCTGGTGGAATACTCTCGTGATCTGTTGTTCGAAAGAGAGTTACAGGATTTCTTTTGGCGGAGTTAGAAAAAAGTACATAAGTCAACGCTTCATAGATTCTAAGCGTAAGGAATTTCTCGAGCTCAAGCAAGGCCGTATGATGGTAATACGAATCGGCGCAATTTTGTGCGACTTAGTCGCTATGCTCGTGAATGTGTATCTTCGAGGTCATTATGTGCTGGAGATTCGAGGATAGTGCGAATGAAGACATAAAACTCTTGGTTGGCATTCTTGAGATTAACGAGTTTGTTGTACTTGTGGAGAGCTTGTAAAGTGAAGAAGCTGGGAAAGGAAAAGCGAAAAGTGAAATGGAATCTAAGGATTTAGGAAGAGATCCGCGAGTAAATTTACAGATGGCGACAAAGAAGACTAAGAATGATGATAGTCGACCTAAACCCAATCTGGGATTTCCATTCGTGATCGGCCACCAATGAGTTCTCGAGCTACATCGGTGGCTAGTGTCGACAATGCTCGATCGAGCAAACTGAATGTCGTGATGTGGTAGACGACATTTTGGAGAGTCTTTGGGGTAAATCTTTTAATCGCGCTTGTTACCAATTTGGTTCACAAAATCACTTCGTCCGGGATTGTCCGGAGACTGTTGAGAAGGGCATTACTCAGAGTGCGAGACCGAACAGCACTACCGCTAGAGGCGGACCAACTCGTAGTGGGGAGGTAAGAGCGGTGCAGAGAGGGACTTGATGCGATTATCCGAGTAGATACTCGAGTCTGGCTAGAGCTTATGCCGTCCGTGCTAGAGAGGAGGCCTCATCTCCGGGCGTTATTCTGGTATTTTCACTCTCTTTGATACTAATGTAATTGCTTTGATTGATCCGGCTCAACTCATTCGTATGTCGTGAAACATTAGTATCGAAAGAAGACTCTACTGTTGAGTCTCTTGAATTTGTAATTCGGGTTTCAAACCCTTTGGGTCGTTGGGTGTTGGTTGATAAAATGTGTAAGGATTGTCCTTTAATGATTCGAGGCATGTGTTTTTACCGATCGATGCTATTACCTTTCGATGAATTTGACATCATTCTCGGTATGGATTGGTTGTTGTTCACGATGTGGTAGTGAATTGTAGACGAAAGACTATTGAGTTGAGAAGTCGAATAATGAGATTGTACGATTAGAGTCTCATGGATTTGAATGGGTCATCGGCGATGATATCCTCAATGTTGGCTCGGCGATATTTGAGAAAGGGTTGTGAAGCTTACCTTGCTTACGTGATTGATAGTAAAGTGACCGAAAGTGTAACACCCCTAACTTCGTATCCGTTGATGGGTTCGAGTTTGAGGTATTACGACCAAACACGAATCTATATATACCTTTGTAAATAACTACAAGCAATTTCATGCCATTCTATTTTAGCAAGCATATCAATCCCATTCAAATTTAAAGGCATACATTTCTTCTTTCATTATCAACAATACACTATTATTCTCATTCCTCATAACCTAATGTACCTAACATTTAACACAATTAACTTAAATTCCCAAACCAACCTATAGCACTTTTGCATACGTTTATACATAAAAAAATCAATTTCGTTAATATCCTATGTACCGTGTCCATTATCAAATATTTACAATTATGTTCACACATAGATATATATATATGTTCTATCAAAGTATTAAAATTCTAATCCACTTATCACAAATTCCATACCTAGCTAAGTATAAATATCGAGACATTCAAGCATAACACCTATATTACTTTACTCACAACCAAATCAATTAACATAGCAAATTAACCATTTTAGTATAGCATCTTTACAAATTCACATTCGTTCCATTTAAAATAAAACATTTCCATACATAATTCAGCCTATACATGCCATGGACATTGGATTCAAAAACAACAAAATACCCAAAAGAGGTGATAATGTGATTGACTTCGACGATGATCCCCGAGCTTCAGCTTCAACTTCAAAATCTAATGAACAATGTATAGAACACACCAAGTAAGCTATCATAGCTTAGTAAGTTTAAGCAATTAGTATTCATTAGGGATTTAAACACATTTTCATTCAAATTTCCGAATCCTACTCACTTGATAAAAACTATACCACTCATCACAACCATTTAGAGATGAAATTATATCCACATCATCTACTTATAATAACTTTTCTATACCATACTCGCATAAAAGTAATTTACTAACATACTAGTAATATACTTACCAAATTTCCTACTTACAATTTAATCTATCTAAAGTCTCAAATAAATAGATATAATATTCATACCTCCAGATTACTTACCCATCCAAATTAACCGTTCGTGCCTCACAGGTGATAATACATTAGTGTAATTTCTAAATATATAATATCTTTAAAAATAGCAAATTCTTTAACAAACCTTATACTTACACACTTGTTAATAGAACTTAGTGACGTATCGCTCACATAGAGCCGTCACCTTGATATTTCTCGTAACGTATCGCTCACATAGAGCCGTTACTTTAATATTTCTCGTAACGTATCGCTCACATAGAGCCGTTACAGAATCATTTCGCACACACAGTGCTAACCTATCGTAACGTCTCGCTCACACAGAGCCGTTACCAAATCATTCCGCACACGTAGTGCCAATTTGTAATATCACTTAAACATCACATACAATTTCACAACTTCAGACATTTAGCACACCCAATCATGCATATTCAACCCTTAATTCTTCTTTTACTATTTGCCAAAATATCCGGCCTTATACTTGTAGAGTCATGATCGTATAATTAATCAATAATATTCATTAATCCATTCTTACTACTTGTCTACAACTCAATCCATAATGTTCATTCATTCCAAATACCTATGCCTACCACAATTACGGTATTATAACATTTAATCTATCCCAACCGTTCGAACCATTCATATATTTTATTTGCATGCATACACATTCACATGATACACTCACATCCAGCTAGTTCATACATGATCAATCCATTTCATTCGATTCTATCAAGAATGTACATATAGACGTAGATATGTACATATGTGAAATAAACTTCTTATCACAATTATACTTAAACATGTAATTGATATCTCATATTCGACTAAGAACTTAATTTGGAGACATTCATACTATTAAGATATGTATATACTTATGCAAGCACATAGAGTAATTTCACATTATTTAAATTGCTTAGGGACTTACTAGGAATTCAATGAATTCGTATTTCTCGACTATTCGTTCACTTTGGCCTTCCCACGATCTATCTTCTTTTCTTTTTGATCCAGGTCTAAGAAAATATCAAGTAACCTTTATTCAATACATTTTTCAATTAATTCTACTCAATTCAATTCAACCTCAAAATTTATACAATCATTTAAATTTTACCCTTACAAGTTCACACCCTATTCGATTAAGTCCCAAATCTATCATTCACAAATCAATTAAATAAACATGGTCATAAATCGATTTTTTCCCAAGACTGAATGCCCTATATTATTATAACAATTCTTGCAATTCAATTTCAGACATAATTTCATCTCTCATAGCTACGTTTAGAACATTCCCATTCATTAAGAACAAATTTGTTTAATAGCAATTTACCCTCCCTAATTTGGTTTCCTTGCAAATTTAGTCCCTAAACAAATTCACTAAATATTCATAAAACTTGGACTAATTCCTCTTAAATGCCGAACCTTATACCTCCTTCCTAGGTTCACAAAGCCATTCATTCAAGCAATTTAGCTTCCAACCGATTGTTTCCCAAAATATTCAAGCCATAATACATACCCATTTTCCTATTTAACATGCTAATATGCCAACCATAACCAACATTTCTTCATCGAACATGGATAAGTCATAGTGCTAGATCACGGTAGAATCTAGGGGAGCTTTAAGCTCAAATTTTGCACATGAATTTGATGGGATATAAGATTACCAACACAACCATGCAAAATCATCAAAATGGAGCTTGATACCTCACCTTAGAGACACATGCAAGGTCCGTCCATGAAGGTTTAAAATGTCTTCTTGTTCTCTTCTTGTTTCGTGAGAGAAAGATGAAGATGATGGAGGAGAAAAATGAATTAAAAAATATATTTTCCTTTTTCTTTATTCACATAAAATATTTAATCTATATTCCACTATCATAATTTTATTATATTTAATATTATTCATCATCATTACCATCCACTACTATAATTTTTGGACAAATTGACATGCAAATCCCTTGTTCATGTCACATTTAAATTTTGTCCCTCTCAATCTATTAAAGTCATTCTTAAATTTTTATCTATTAGGTCCTTTCTCTAAATTCAAACATATCAACCATATATTCCATACAATTCAACACACACATAGCACAATAATTATGTATATATATATTACGAGATTTTTTTTTTAGTCAGATTCGTGGTCCCGAAACCACCGTTTCGACTAGGGTCGTAGTTGGGCTGTTACAACTCCTCCCTCCTAAAAAGAAATTTTCGTCCTCGAAAATCTTACCGACGAATAAGTGTGGATAGAGCTCTTTCATAGATTCTTCAGTCTCTCAGGTTGCTTCCTCAACCCCGTGTTTAAGCCACAGCACTTTAACTAGCGTCACTTTCTTATTCCGCAACTCTTTCACTTCACGAGCTAAAATGCGAATTGGTTCCTCTTCATAAGTTAGATCAGGCTGAATCTCGATTTCTACTGGATTAACCACATGAGAAGGATCGGATCTATATCGTCGAAGCATCGATACGTGAAACACATCGTGGATTCTGTCTAGCTCCGTGGGTAATTTCAATCTTTATGCTACCGGCCCGATACTCTCAACAATTTCATTCGGCCCAATAAATCTCGGGCTCAACTTTCCTTTACGGCCAAATCTAACTATCTTTTTCCACGGTGAAACTTTCAAAAATACCCTATCACCAATTTGAAACTCAATGTCCTTACGTTTCAAATCTGTGTAAGATTTTTGATGATCCGATGATGCCTTCAAACTATCACAAATCACAGCCACTTTCTACTCGGCTTCCTTGACCAGATCAATCCCGTGTATCTTTTTTTCACCGAGCTCGGTCCAGAACAGAGGCGTACGAAATTTACGACCGTACAAAGCTTCATAAGGAGCCATTTTGATACTAGATTGAAAGCTATTATTATAAGCGAATTCAATCAAAGGCAAGTATCGCTCCCACGTACCTCCAAACTCGAGAACACAACATCTCAACATATCCTCGAGTATTTGGATAACGCGCTTGGATTAACCATCTGATTGCGGGTGAAAAGTTGTACTAAAATGTAGTTTAGTACCCAAGGCATCTTGTAATTTCTTGCAAAACCTCGATGTGAATCTCGGGTCTCTATCCGACACGATAGAAATAGCTACTCCGTGTAATCGTACGATCTGTGATATGTACAACTCCGCCAACTTATCAAGGGAAAAGTTTGAACGCACAGGGATAAAATGGGTCGATTTCGTCAACCTGTCAACTATTACCCAAATTGACTCCTTTTTACTCGGTGTTAGGGGAAAACCTGCCACGAAATCCATCGTAATTCGATCCCACTTCCATTCTGGTATCATGATCGGTTGAAGTAAACCTGATGGTACTTGATGTTCTGCTTTCACTTGTTGGCATATCAAGCACTTCGACACATAATTCGAAATGTCACGTTTCATCCCGTGCCACAAGTAGAAATTTTTTTTGGTCATTTTACATTTTTGTGCTTCCTTGATGAACCGAAAATTTACTATTATGAGCTTCGTCACAAATCGTTCGAATCAATTTAGGATTTTTCGGTACACAAATTCGATTCCTGAACCGTAAACACCCTTCAATATCTACTTGAAAGTCTGAATTCTCATCTGAACCACATTGGCTTTTCTTTGCTTTCAAAACATCATTAACATCTTGAGCTTCTCGAATTTGCTGTTCAAGTAGTGGCCTCACTTTTAACTCAGCATTGATCGTACCATTTTCGGTTATGTCTATCTCTGCATTCATAGCACGTAAGGCAAATAACAATTTTCGGCTAAGTGCATCTGCGACCACATTCGCCTTCCCTGGGTGATAATCAATCACGAGTTCATAGTCTTTTAACAATTCTAACCACCGTCGCTACCTCAGATTCAGATCTCTTTGAGTCATTAAATACTTCAAATTTTGTGATCCGAGAAGACGTGGCATTTCTCACCGAACAAGTAGTGACGCCAAATCTTTAAAGCAAAGGCTATAGCAGCCAATTCAAAGTCGTGTGTTGGATAATTTCTCTCGTGTGGTTTCAACTATCTAGAAGCATAAGCTACGACTTTACCTTCCTGCATCAATACACAACCCAGCCCATTAAGAGATGCATCACTGAAAATAACAAACTCTTTACTCAATTAGGCTGAACGAGCACAGGGGCTTCCGTCAACAGGGTATTCAGTTGATCAAAGCTCTCTTGACATGTTTCTAACCACAAAAACTTTACATCCTTCTGAAGAAGCTTTGTCATCGGGGATGCTATCATGGAAAACCCTTTTACGAAGCGTCTGTAATAGCCAGCAAGTCTGAGAAAACTACGAATCTCAGAAATATTTGAGGAGGTTTCCAATCAAGTATGGCTAAAACTTTACTCGGATCAACCCGAATTTCTGCTGCTGATATAACATGTCCCAAGAAATTAACTTCGTTCAACCAAAACTCGTATTTGCTGAATTTCGCGTATAAATGCTTTTCACGCAAAATCTGCAGTACCAACTTCAAGTGTTCGGCATGCTCAGTTTCGTCTCGCGAATAGATCAGTATATCATCAATAAATACCACAACAAATCGATCTAGATAAGGTTTGAAAATTCTATTCATCAGATCTATAAAAATTGCAGGGGCATTAGTGAGCCCGAAAGGCATCACTAAAAACTCATAGTGGCCGTATCTGGTCCGAAAGGCAGTCTTCGGTATGTCTGATTCTCTAACTCGTAGCTGGTAGTATCCCGACCTCATATCAACTTTTCAAAATACTGAGGCTCCCTTAAGCTGATCGAAGAAATCAATACGTGGCAACGGGTATTTGTTCTTCATGGTTACCTTATTGAGCTGTCGATAATCAACGCACATTCTCAAGTTCTCACAAATAAAACGGGCGCACCCCAGGGAGAAAAACTCGACCAAGCAAAACCTTTATCGGTCAACTCTTACAGCTAAACCTTCAACTATCTTAATTCGGTTGATTCCATCCTATACGGAGCTATCGATATCGGTGTAGTCCCTGGCGTCAGCTCAATACTAAATTCCACTTCGCGTTCTGGTGGTAATCCCGGTAATTCTTCCGAAAATACATCCATATATTCACAAACCACTAGCACTGATTCAATCCTCCGTTCTACTACTTTCGTGTCAATCACATACGCAACATAAGCTTCGCAACCCTTTCTCAAATATCGTTGAGTCAACATTGAAGATATTACAGTAGGTAGTCCATTCAAGTCTGCAGATTCAATTCGGATCATCTCATTATTTTGACCTCTCAAATTAATGGTCTTTTGTCTACAATTGACTACTACATCATAAAATACTAACCAATCCATACCGAGGATAATATCGAACTCATCGAATGGTAGTAGCATCAGGTTAGCCGGGAAGTATATATCTCGAATCATCAGTGAACAGTTCTTACATACTTTATCAACTAACACAACGAACTCATTAATTCCCACAATGCCGACCAGAAGCTTTATATCCTTATTTAAGCCATCTTCAAATCTCCGGCACATAGTAGCTTATGATGAAACACACTCGCGAGCATAGCGGTCGAGTCGCATTTAATTTTCGTATTTGGATCTGAGACATCGCACCTTGTTTAAGCTCGAGGAACTATATGCACTTAGAATCAATAAAGCGCTGGCTTATATATTTCTTACGGAATTCTGCTTGAAAGAACTCCCAGGTAACCTTTTCTTTGGGACAATCGACACAAGCGTATTCCACCAGTAGTAGGTAGAGTCTCGTAATAGTGATATAACACACCTTAAACACTCGTCAGGTGTACAAGACAGTTCATCGAAAACTCTAATGGTGTTATCGAGCCAAAATTTGGCTCGCTCTACATCATCGTCATCCTTGGCTCTAAATTCACGAGCTCGTTTTTCCTAATACGGTCAATCGGAGGTTTAGTCACTCTGTCAAGATTAGCAATGGAGGTATCCCGTGTGTTACTGGGGGTACATTCGGATATTAAGGTAGATGAATAGCCGGAGTGGTTCGTAAGTAATGACTGAACCTATCGTTCATCATATTATGGAAGGTCTGCTTTACCCTCTCATCTAGGCCACTCGCAGGAGGTCGAGATCCTTCTGGAGCGATCCCCTGCGCGGGCACAGGTGCCACACTCTCGACATCATCAGCTAATGCTTGCTCGGGATCTGGATCCATTACTATAAGAAGGAAACAATTACATTTCGACGTCAGAAGTCATCACATTATTTTATCACAAAACATGGCATGTATAGCTAGACCCTTATGCACTACGTTAGTCCAAGTACCGACTAAACTTGGCTCTGATACCAATAAAATGTAACACCCCTAACTCGTATCCGTTGATGGGTTCGAGTTTGAGGTATTACACGACCAAACACGAATCTATATATACCTTTGTAAATAACTACAAGCAATTTCATGACATTCTATTTTAGCAAGCATATCAATCCCATTCAAATTTAAAGGCATGCATTTCTTCTTTCATTATCAACAATACACTATTATTCTCATTCCTCATAACCTAATGTACCCTAACATTTAACACAATTAACTTAAATTCCCAAACCAACCTATAGCACTGCATACGTTTATACATAAAAAAATCAATTTCGTTAATATCCTATGTACGTGTCCATTATCAAATATTTACAATTATGTTCACACATAGATATATATATGTTCTATCAAAGTATTAAAATTCTAATCCACTTATCACAAATTCCATACCTAGCTAAGTATAAATATCGAGACATTCAAGCATAACACCTATATTACTTTACTCACAACCAAATCCCAACATAGCAAATTAACCATTTTAGTATAGCATCTTTACAAATTCACATTCGTTCCATTTAAAATAAAACATTTCCATACATAATTCAGCCTATACATGCCATGGACATTGGATTCAAAACAACAAAATACCCAAAAGAGGTGATAATGTGATTGACTTGACGATGATCCCCAGAGCTTGACTTCAACTTCAAAATCTAATGAACAATGTATAGAACACACCAAGTAAGCTATCATAGCTTAGTAAGTTTAAGCAATTAGTATTCATTAGGATTTAAACACATTTTCATTCAAATTTCGAATCCTACTCACTTGATAAAAACTATACCACTCATCACAACAATTTAGAGATGAAATTATATCCACATCATCTACTTATAATAACTTTTCTATACCATACTAGCATAAAAGTAATTTACTAACATACTAGTAATATACTTACCAAATTTCCTACTTACAATTTAATCTATCTAAAGTCTCAAATAAATAGATATAATATTCATACCTCCGGATTACTTACCCATCCAAATTAACCGTTAAGTGCCTCACGGTGATAATACATTAGTGTAATTTCTAAATATATAATATCTTTAAAAATAGCAAATTCTTTAACAAACCTTATACTTACACACTTGTTAATAGAACTTAGTGACGTATCGCTCACATAGAGCCGTCACCTTGATATTTCTCGTAACGTATCGCTCACATAGAGCCGTTACTTTAATATTTCTCGTAACATATCGCTCACATAGAGCCGTTACAGAATCATTTCGCACACACAGTGCTAACCTATCGTAACGTCTCGCTCACACAGAGCCATTACCAAATCATTCCGCACACGTAGTGCCAATTTGTAATATCACTTAAACATCACATACAATTTCACAACTTCAGACATTTAGCTCACCCAATCATGCATATTCGACCCTTAATTCTTCTTTTACTATTTGCCAAAATATCCGGCCTTATACTTGTAGAGTCATGATCGTATAATTAATCAATAATATTCATTAATCCATTCTTACTACTTGTCTACAACTCAATCCATAATGTTCATTCATTCCAAATACCTATGCCTACCACAATTACGGTATTATAACATTTAATCTATCCCAACCGATTCGAACCATTCATATATTTTATTTGCATGCATACACATTCACATGATACACTCACATCCACTAGTTCATACATGATCAATCCATTTCATTCGATTCTATCAAGAATGTACATATAGACGTGAATATGTACATATGTGAAATAAACTTCTTATCACAATTATACTTAAACATGTAATTGATATCTCATATTCGACTAAGAACTTAATTTGGAGACATTCATACTATTAAGATATGTATATACTTATGCAAGCACATAGAGTAATTTCACATTATTTAAATTGCTTAGGGACTTACTAGAATTCAATGAATTCGTATTTCTAAACTATTAGTTCACTTTGGCCTTCCCGATCTATCTTCTTTTCTTTTGATCCGGTCTAAGAAAATATCAAGTAACCTTTATTCAATACATTTTCAATTAATTCTACTCAATTCAATTCAACCTCAAAATTTATACAATCATTTAAATTTTACCCTTACAAGTTCACACCCTATTCGATTAAGTCCCAAATCTATCATTCACAAATCAATTAAATAAACATGGTCATAAATCGATTTTTCCCAAGATCGAATGCCCTATATTATTATAACAATTCTTGCAATTCAATTTGGACATAATTTCATCTCTCATAGCTACGATTAGAACATTCCCATTCATTAAGAACAAATTTGTTTAATAGCAATTTACCCTCCTTAATTCGGTTTCCTTGCAAATTTAGTCCCTAAACAAATTCACTAAATATTCATAAAACTTGGACTAATTCCTCTTAAATGCCGAACCTTATACCTCCTTCCTAGGTTCACAAAGCCATTCATTCAAGCAATTTAGCTTCCAACCGATTGTTTCCCAAAATATTCAAGCCATAATACATACCCATTTTCCTATTTAACATGCTAATATGCCAACCATAACCAACATTTCTTCATCGAACATGGATAAGTCATAGTGCTAGATCACGGCCGAATCTAGGGGGAGCTTTAAGCTCAAATTTTGCACATGAATTTGATGGGATATAAGATTACCAACACAACCATGCAAAAATCATCAAAAATGGAGCTTGATACCTCACCTTAGAGACACATGCAAGGTCCGTCCATGAAGGTTTAAAAATGTCTTCTTGTTCTCTTCTTGTTTCGTGAGAGAAAGATGAAGATGATGGAGGAGAAAAAATGAATTAAAAAAAATATATTTTCCCTTTTTCTTTATTCACATAAAATATTTAATCTATATTCCACTATCATAATTTTATTATATTTAATATTATTCATCATCATTACCATCCACTACTATAATTTTTGGACAAATTGACATGCAAATCCCCTTGTTCATGTCACATTTAAATTTTGTCCCTCTCAATCTATTAAAAGTCATTCTTAAATTTTTATCTATTCGGTCCTTTCTCTAAATTCAAACATATCAACCATATATTCCATACAATTCAACACACACATAGCACAATAATTATGTATATATATATTACGAGATTTTTTTTTTAGTCAGATTCGTGGTCCCGAAACCACCGTTTCGACTAGGGTCGAGTTAATTTTTATTCTGAAAAGCGATTGAATCGATTACAGGTTGTGTGAGTATCAAGATGTGTTTCGGAGGAATTGTCGGGATTGCCACTGTTGGGAAGTAGATTTTGGAATTGAGTTAGTACGAGGACAACTCCGATTTCGATAGCTCGTATAGAATGGCACCGATCGAATTAAAGAGTTGAAAGCACAGTTGCAAGAATTGACGGATCGAGGTTTTGCCCGACCGAGTTTCTCTCCCAGGGTGCGCTGTTTTATTTGTGAAAAGAAAGACGGAGCGATTAGAATGTGCATTGACTACCAAGCGACTTAATAAGGTGACCATAAAGAATAAATACCCGTTGCCACGTATCGATGATTTATTTGATCAACTCAAAGGAGCTGCGGTGTTCTCAAAAATTGATTTGAGGTCGGGATATTATCGGTTGTGAGTTCGAGAAGCGGATGTACCAAAGACCGCTTTTGAGCGAGATATGGTCATTATGAGTTTTAGTTATGCCATTTGGGCTCACTAATGCCCTGCAGTTTTCATGGATCGATGAATCGTGTCTTGACCGCACTTAGATCGGTTTGTAGTTGTATTTATTGATGATATACTAATCTACTCCGAGATGAAATCGAGCATGCCGAAACATCTGAGACTAGTGCTTCTGAGACTTTGCGTGAAAAATAATTATCGCGAAGTTCAAACAAATGTGAGTTTTGGTTGAATGAAGTTAGCTTTTGGGGCACGTCATTTACGCATCCAGTATTCGGGTTAACCCGAGTAAAATTTTAGCTATACTTGATTGGAAGTCTCGCGGAATGTTACCGAGGTTCGTAGTTTTCGGGACTTGCGGGATACTATAGGCGTTTCGTGAAAGGATTCTCTATGATAGCAGCCCCGATGATAAAACTATTACAAAAGGACGTCAAATTCGAATGGTCAGAAAAGTGTCAGAAGAGTTTCGATCATTGAAAACTCTATTGACGAAGCCCGTACTTGTGCAACAGTCGTCGTAAGGAATTTGTTATTTTAGCGATGCCTCATTGAACGGACTCGGTTGTGTTTTGATGCAAGAGGGTAAAGTTGTAGCCTATGCTTGTGGCGATTGAAAACACACGAAAGGAATTACCCAACTCATGATCTTGAATTGGCTGCTATAGTCTTTGCTTTGAAAATATGGCGTCACTATCTTTACGGTGAGAAAAGCCACATCTTCTCGGATCATAAAAGTCTAAAGTATTTAATGACTCAAAAGGACACGAATCGAGGCAATGACGATGGTTGGAATTATTAAAGATTATGAGCTTATAATTGATTATCACGGGAAAGACTAACGTGGTTCTTGATGCGCTTAGTCGAAAATCACTATTTACTTTAAGAGCGATGAATGCGGACATGGCTAGGGTTGAGGATGGTGCGATCATTCTTGAAATGAAGGTGAGACCAATGTTTGAGCAGTGATTCGAGAAGCACAAGAAGTTGATGATGTTTTAAAACAAAAGAGATCATTGTGGTTCGGCTGATTCAGATTTTCAATTAGATCTTTGAAGGATGTTTACGGTTCAAGAATAGGATTTGTGTACCTAAGAACCACGAGTTAATTAGAAAGATTTGTAATGAAGCACATAGTAGTAGATGGTCGATTCACGGGTAGTACGAAGATGTATAACGATCCAAACGACATTATTGGTGGCATGGCATGAAGCGGGACATCTCTAATTTCGTGTCAAAATGTTTAGTGTGTCAACAAGTTAAAAGTTGAACATCGGTACCATCGGGACTTCTTCAACCGATTATGATACACGAATGGAAGTGGAGCGAATCACTATGGACTTTGTGTCGGGATTCTTGTTGGCCTAGAGTAAGAAAGATGCAATCTGGGCTATTGTTGATAGATTGACGCTTGACTCATTTTATTCCGATGCGTATGGATTTTTCACTTGATAAGTTGGTGAATTATATGTATCGCATGATTATGCGGTTACGGAGTACCTATCTCTATTGTTTGGATAGGGATCCAGAGATTCACATCAGCGGTTTTGGAAGAAGCGCAAGATGCTCTAGGTACCAAGTTACATTTTAGTACGACTTTCCACCCTCGGTGGACGATCGATCGGGCGAGTTATTCAAGTACTCGAGGATATGTTGAGATGTTGCGTTCTTGAGTTTGAGGAGTGCGTGGGAGCGATACTTGCCTTTGATTGAGTTTGCGTATAATAATAGCTATCACTCTAGTATCAAAATGGCACCCTACTGAAGCTTTATGCGGTCGAAAATGTCATACACCATTGTATTGGATGAACTGGGAAAACAAATTACACGGGTTGATTTGATTAAAGAAACCGAAGCGTAAAGTGGTAGTAATTGTGATAGCTTGAAAGCGGCTCAGATCGTCAAAAGTCTTATCTGATTTGAGCGTAAAGACATTGAATTTCAAGTTGGGGATAGAGTATTCTTGAAGGTCTCGTAGTGGAAAAAATTACTCAGATTCGGCCGGAAAGGAAAATTAAGCCCGAGATTTATTGGGCCGTATGAGGTTATCGAGCGTATTGGGCCGGTTGCGTATAGATTGAGGTTACCGTCTGAGTTAGACAAGATTCATAACGTGTTTCATGTATCGATGCTTGAAGATCTGATCCGACCCTTCTCATGTGATTAGCCCAAGAGAAATTGAGATTGATCGATCGACTTATGAAGAGGAACCGATTCGCATATTGACTCATGAAGTGAAGGAGTTGCGGAATAAGAAAATAAAGTTAGTTAAAGTGTTGTGGCTCAAACACGGGGTTGAGGAAGCAACCTGGGAGACTGAAGAATCTATGAAAGAACTCTATCCGCACTTATTCATCGGTAAGATTTTGGGGACGAAAATTTCTTTTAAGAGGGGGAGTTATGTGACTCAAATCGACCCTAACCGAACGGTGGTTTGAACCACGAATCCAAGTCGAAATAATAATTTAATATCATTTTCTTGATGAATATTTATGATTGACTATGTACTAAAAATTTCGTGAAGTTAATTGCTTATTTAGATGTTTAATTTAATAAAAGGATCAAATAGTTTAAGTGGTGAAAGTAGGATGCATGAATTAAGAAGGTAAATTGAATTGTTTTGTTCAAGTGAGGATTTGCATGTCAATTTTGCACTTTTCATGGTAGTGGACGGCATAATCATTGTTTGTATATTAAATTCAATTTTCTTTAGTTAGAGGTGATTATATGTATATTATAATTTGAATTTAAAAAAAGAAAACAAGGAATAATAAAAACAAAAGTAAGAGAGGAAAGAAAGGATTCATCTTTTTCTTTCTTGAAGTGGCGAATGTTGAAGGGATAAAGAGACTTGAAGCTTCTTCATTTTCGGTTGATGCATGCTCAAATTAGGTAGGTAATTAAGCTTCATTTTTGTAAATTCTTGCATGGTTGGGTTAGCTTTCATGAATACCTTAATATATATGTGAAAATTTTGGAGTTTGAAGCTAATATTGGATTGACCATGGATGAGTTCCTTGAATTTGTCATGTTTGATAGGAGATTTTTAGTATGAGCTAGACATAAACTAGTTTGGGTAGGATTTTGGAAAAGATGAATAGGTGAAAGCTTGAATTTGGATTTATTAAATGGTTGAAGGTACGAATGCAATAATAAATGGCTTATATATATATATATATTCTTGAATAGGAATGGGGAAAATTCGGTTTCAAGGGACTAGTCCAAATTTCTTGTAATTAGTATGTTTTATAGTAAGGGATTAAATTGTGTGAAAACCGAAACTAGGGGGAATAAACGTGTATAATTAGAAAGGTACATGTTAGGAGTTATTTTAGTTTATAAAGTGGATTAATCTAGCTTGAGGAATACTCGGCATTTGATTAAAGTATGTATGAATTTTATGTTTTAAATGAATGAAAGAATTATATTAAATTGGTAAGGATTTGAAGCTATGAATGACTAATTGAGAAAATAATACAATGATATGTTTGAATTGGGATGAATGAAAATGATTTGAATAGGCTCTTTTCAAACTTTGTTTAGATCAAGGGAAGAAAGAGTTGGAAAAGGATGGGGAAAGCTAAATTAGGCGAGTAGCGGGACATCCTTACTTTTCAACTATCAAAGTAAGTTTTAAGCAATTAGAATTAATTGAATTTTATTTTATACTATCGCATATGTTAAAGGATTTTAAGGAAATTAATTACTATGATGCGAATGTGAAGGTGGATTTAGCATGAAATGGTGAATGTTATACTTGTTGAATGTATATATAAACTTGATTTAATTGAATTGTTGAATTTGTGTATATATATATATATATATATATATGCGATACAAGATAGTTATTGATATTGATGACATTAGAGATGATCTTGGGAAGGTGGTGAATATGTGCTATATGTATGTTATGTGTGAGCGAATGTAATGTATATATATATATATATATGAATAAATGAGTTACTTGTAAATCCCTAATTAATGAAGATTTGTGTATATGTGTATTTCTTTGTGAGGAAACATGGGATTGAGAGGCACTGTGTGTGCGGAAAATAGCATAACCGAGCACTGTGTGTGCGATATCGGTTGAGAGGCACTGTGTGTGCGAAAAATAGCATAACCGAAGCCTTTGTGTATACGATATCGGTTGAGAGGCACTGTGTGTGCGGAAAATAGCATAACCGAGCACTGTGTGTGCGATATCGGTTGAGAGGCACTGTGTGTGCGGAAAATAGCATAACCGAGCACTGTGTGTGCGATATCGGTTGAGAGGCAGCATGTGTGCGGAAAATAGCATAACCGAAAGCTTGTGTATGCGATATCGGTTGAGAGGCTTGTGTGTGCGGAAAATAGCATCACCGACCTTTGTGTATGCGATATCGATTGAAAGGTAAGAATAGAAGAAATTATTAAAAGTACAAAATGAAGTCAGGTATGTTAGGCGATTTATTCATCATTTTAATGCGAATCTAAGTGAGTTGATTTAAATTGGCTATGAAACATGTGACTATATGGTCACTTTGATTATTGAAATGGAATTGATGAATGTTAGCATTGGTTACATGTTTATAGATTGAATTATTCTAGAATTTAGTTTGAAATGTAAGAAATGACGTGATGCATTTTGTGTACTTTATCTTCTTGTTTAAAACTTACTAAGCTATTTAAGCTTACTTGAAGTGTTGGTTCATGGTGATTTAGGTCTTTAAAGTTGCATTTCGAAGTCGGAATCCTTGTCGAAGTTACTTCACACTATCATCTATTTTGGGTACCTCTTTATTTATGAAACTTTTGGGAATTTTGGCATGTATAAGCTAGGTTGTCCTTTTGAGTTGCTTTGAAATGAATGTATATAAGGCCATACGAAAATGGCTTCC
Source organism: Gossypium rotundifolium (assembly GCA_025506655.1). NCBI lineage: Eukaryota > Viridiplantae > Streptophyta > Magnoliopsida > Malvales > Malvaceae > Gossypium > Gossypium rotundifolium. The sequence goes on from CP106726.1 coordinate 1,576,472, forward strand.
TTTCTATCCATGAATTGAGTGGTTATTTTGAGTGATATATATATATATATATATATATATATAGTTCTTAAATTTGGTTTTGAATATAGTTCGATTTGGGTTGGTTTAAAGGTTTATTAAGCTTGAATAAAATGCTTAGGTGGGTACGGTGATGTGGTAAGCATTTTTACACATTTTTATTTCTTGTATATATATATATATATATGTGCGGCATGCACAAATGCATGTATATGATTTTTTTTTTTGAGTGAGGCATATGTTCAGAAAGAGTATATAATTAAATGCAATGTTGATGAAAAAGTTGAATCAAATGAATAATTACCACATGCCTATTCGGCCTTTACATTTGAATGACCAAATGCATGGTAATTTGTTAGAAAATGTTAATGATATTATTCCATATATACATATATATATATATATATATATATATATATAAGTTATGTTTTGGTATTAAATGGGATATACTTGTTATATAGTAATGGTATAAATTAGTAGGCATTTATGTGCATGGATTTGTGTTTGGTAGAGTAATGTCTCGTAAGTAACGAGTTATTGACGAAATTGAGTTAGGGTGTTACATTATCATTACACTTTTAAAATATAAATAAAATTTCCATTGAACTCATATGCGATTCAACTTTGCAAGAAAACTTAAAATTTTATTTAATTTTGTCACTAAATCTGATTTGTTCAATATATATTTTGGTGACCTTAAACAAAATTAATAAAATGGTATTCTTTCAAATATTTTTAATGCTTAATAATAAGTTAATTTATAAAATATATTTTCATTGGACACAAGCATCCAAGGCGGTAAACAAACCACTGGTCAAATTAATTTGGAGATATCTTTTTTTCTAAATCAAGTGATTTTATGAGTTTTGCTTTCTTTTAAAAAATATTATCAAGAGATACCAAAATTATTTCACTAAGAAATTCTAATTCACTCAAAAAAGTTGCTGTTTTATTTCAAGGGATCACAATTAAACTTTAAATTTTTTATTTTAAATTTTGAATTTTTGACAATTACATAATTAACAAGTATCAATTTTGGGTGTTGTAGGGCTACTACAACCTTCCCTACACCTAATTGACTCTTGAATCTATTTTTTTTAATTCAACGCGAGACCTCAAATTTATCTTTTAAAAAATTTTAAAATCTTTGTATAAAATATGATTTTTGACCGATCACACTTAACAAAAATTTAAAATTTATAAAAAGATAATTTCTTTTGAAATTTAAAGTGGTCTAAAACACATTTTAAGTGCTTTGGACCATCGATTTTGATTTTCTTATTGTATTAAGTGCTTGCAATCACTCTTGATATATAGTGCTTGAGTTGTGATAGAGCCAACCGTCAACGTCTATAATGTTCTATTGATCTTTGGCTGAAGTTTTAATTATATTGTTAGAGCTTGTCCTTCAACGCGTATATCGTCTTTGTTATTTCCCGTTTAAATTGTATGGTTTCATTCATTAAATAAATTAATGAATTTCCATTTAAAATATTTTTAAAAAATTAAATATTTTATAAAATATTTAAAACTATTTAAAAAATTATAAGCCTTAAAACAATCAATAAAATATATTTTTTCATAAAATAAATAAAAATATGTTTGGAATTTTATATGAAATTTAAAAATTTTAGCTAATATATTTTAAAATTATAGTAACGCTACAATATATATATATATATATATATATATATATATATATATATATTTACTAATTATATACACCTTTTTATATTTTTTCCTAACATATCATTATTTTCAACACTATCGTAATCCTGTTTTGATAATTCCTTTCCATACATCCTTTTATACATAGAATTTCAAAAGAAAATGTGAATTAATGTAGAAGTGAGAAGACTTAGAGGTAAGTCACCCAATGGAAGTGTCCTACACCAACTCATGGAAGAATCAAACAATAATTTTGTATCTTATAATAAATTTAATTACATTTATTAGTTTATCAATCAAAACTTAATTAGAATCCATCAATATTTCACACATCAAAACCCAAACATAAAATTGGTTGAGTATCCTCCTATGAGGATTTAATCTATTGATTTTGTAATCTTCCAAAGATAAAATTCACTTTTAAAGTATTTGGGATGTATTTGTATTATAGGAAATGGATTAAATTAGTCTCTTTATTTTTAAATGTATTATTTTAGTCTTTGTATTAGGTATGAATGATATCTTCCAAATTGAAGTCAAAGCGATTCTTGGAGGACAAAGATTGGCTTGGTCTAGAGGATTTAGATGTGTTGAGATGGAAAGTTATAACACAATGTTGATTGAAACTATTAAGTACGGATTGGCTATAGTAAGTAGTGTTCTGAAGTAAAGCGATTCACGATTGGTGTTCTAAAATTGAGAAGTCAAATTTTAACATATTCATTGGAATGCCAATAAAGTTATTGATTTCATAGCTAATATAAATGGAGGCGTAATTGAGCAGTGGTTATTATTGGTGTTCCAACTAGCTTCGATCCTCATTATTTTTACCCGACGGATGAAAAATTCAGGTGATCAAATTAGTTCAAAGATTTATTTTTTCTAAATAATGTGAATTCACGAGTTTTGTTTTCTTTAAAAAATTTTTGATATCTTTGTGGATATTAGGAGATGCTCAAATTTATTTTACTAAGAAATTTTAATTTAACTCGAAAATAAGAGGTTTATTTAAAGGGATCGAATTAAACATTAGATTTTCAATTTTTAATTTTAAATTTTTTATCAATTGCATAACCTTTCTTACGCATAATTGACTCTTGAATCCACTTTTTCTCCAAAATTCTACAGGACTATAAATTTATTTTTAAAAGAATTTTAAAATCTCTTTGTACAAGCCCATTTTGCCGGACGAACCCAATAAACCCAAATCAACCTGACCCAAACAATAACCGGGGCCCATTTTTACAACCCATAACCCAATACAAATCAAATAACCCATTTACCTAGCCCACTAACCTAACCTAATCATTAATTACCTAGCCCACTAAACAAATCGAAACAAACAAAACCCTAGCCACTTGTTGCCCCTAGCCCTCGACTCACGGCCTTCGACCTTGCAGCGCCACTTGCACCGCCACCTCTGCCTCAAGACCGCTTGATAACTTGCACACCGAGCACCTACAAAGCATTAAACAAGGACAAGACAGAAAAAGAAAGGAGGCTTGTAAAGGAAAGGCTATAAAAGCCGATTTTAAAACTCTGTAAAAGGATTTTTTTTTTCTTCGCTTATCAAAAAGAAAACAAACAGATTCAAACAATAGAGCAAAGATCGAAACTAGTGGGCATCGAAAATAAAAGAAAATCTAAAAGGTAAAGCAAATCAAAAGGAAATTTTTTTTTTACCGTTTTCAAATTTTTGTTTCCACATTCTTTTGTTTTAACACACACATACATGCATATTGTGTAAAGAAAAGAAAGATAAAAAAATATAAAAAAATAAATTTTTTATCTTTTCGGGCCATCGTGGGCGGTGGCCGGAGCCGGCAGCCGTGACGGAGATCATGACAGACGTCAGTCGGAATCACAGATTCCCCCTCAGAGAAAAAAGAAAGAAGAGAAAAGTTTTTTTTTAACAGACAACCAAAAATGATTTTTTTTCCGACTTTAGGGCCTTAAATAACCCCTCAACACGACGTCGTTTTGGGGCTAGCCTTAACGCCCAAAACGACGTCGTTTCGCCCTCAGGATCCGCGCGTTGACCCGACCCGCCTCAGGATTCTCTTTTTGTCGTTTATTGGGCAAATTGCCCTTTTGGTCCTTCTGCATTTTCAGTATTTAAAATTAATTTTTAATTATTGCGATATTGGCCCACAAATTTTACGCGGTTTGCGATTCCGTCCCTCCCTCAAACGCTGCGTTTTATTCACTGGGAAAAATTACCTTTTTGGTCCCCCACCTTTTAAGCGCGTGTTTTTCTAGCCCCCGAACTCCTGTTATTTTATAATTTGACCCGAAACTTTTGTTTTTTAATGCAATTTACCCCCTTTTTCAATTATTTTGCAATTTTTATTATTATTACTATTATTTAATATTTTATTTTATCATTATTATTATATTTACTATTATTATTATTTCTATTATTATTCCATTATTATCATTTTCACATTATTAGTACTACTATTATTACTATTTTACTACCTTATTATTATCCTTATTATTTATTATTAGTATACATATATATACCTTTTCTTTATCGTTTTGTTTATCGATTGTTACTATTATTATTATTATTATTATTATTATTATTATTATTATTATTATTATTATTATTATTATTATTATTATTATTATTATCATTATTGAATATATTATTATCACCATTCTTTATATTATTATTACTATCATTATATTTTCTTTATAATATATATATATATATATATATATATATATATATTACTATTATTTTGTTTGCTAATTGATGTTTTATTATCATCATCATTTTGCTATTATTATTATTTGTATGTTATTATTATTATATATATATATATATATATATATACTATTATTTGTTTACTATTATTTTATATTATTACCATTATTATTACCATTATTTTCATTAGCATCACTAATATTATTTTTTACCTATTATTATTTTTCCTTTATTGTTATTATTATCAATATCCTTATCACTTGTCGAACTAATCTTCCTCGATGTCTCAGTTTTCATAACGACCAACATTTCGTATTAGTGATTCGAGAAAATCGAGCCCTAACTTACTGGGTTCTGGATTTTCTCGTTTAAACTAAACAACGGGATACCCCCTTTAAATCGCAATACGAGTTTTGAATAAGATACTTATTCTCGGAAATTCGAAATGTCGCGCCCTAACTTACTGGACTTGATGCTTTATCTCTTTGAAAATAAGATAACCTTAACGTCCCTTCTAATTCCTTCAATTTTGTGGAAATAAAAAGTATCATTTTTTTGAACCATTTCAAAGTTTTCAACATTAGGACATCGATCAATCAATTTGGTACCAATTTTGGGCGTATCGAGGGTGCTAACCCTTCATCGTGCGTAGTCGACTCCCGAACTCATTTTCTGGATTTCGTAGGCCGAAACCGTTGTTTTGATAAATCAAAATAAAAACAACTGTTTAACGAGGTGACCCGATCACACCTCATCAAAAAAAGGGATTGGTGGCGACTCCATTCTTTTTCATTTTCAAAACCCAATTCGACCGCATCGTTTACTGTTTTATCAAAAAATGGTTACGACAGCTTGGCGACTCCATTAGGGACTCGAGGGACAGGCCATAGATTGATTGATTTTTGTCCTTTTGATTAAAATTGGAAAATAGTTCGAAAAATCACTCTTCTTTTAATGCACTTTCAATATTGGGTTTCGTAAATACTTTGGCATTGCATTGCATTGCATGACCATTGTAGTCACACCTTTAAGTGGGAGCGAGAAGCTATGCCTTCGTGAGGTTTTCACCTCCACGTGGGCTAGTGGACTGCTTTCGGGATACATCCATACCTATGTTTTCGTGAAGTTTTCACTTTCGCATGGCCATAGGGAAATGTATTCCCCTGAACCGAACTCGGTCCGTATGAGCCTATAATGGGTGAGGATTGAGGAATCTGCTGGTTCGGGTACCTTGAACTTTAGAACTCAACCACATGTAGAGAGCCTAAGAACCCACCCCGAGCCGAACTATGCCGAACCTTAGTAGTTACCCAGATAGGTGTTTTGTGTTTTACATGCTTTATATCTCATTCTGTGGTACTAATTAATGGTGTTTTATTTCCTCTGCATGTCATTTCCATTTTTAAGAGGCATCGATTCACGGTCCGTTTCTGAGTTAGGAAGCTAGTTATGAAAAGCGAATTCCTTGATAAAGTGGAAGACAATGCGGCCGTCCGCACCTGGTCAGAGCAAAGCCAATTAGAAAGAGGGGACAACTTAGCTGAGGGATATGTGTCGGAGTTACTGGATTTCACCGATGTCGGTGTCACGAGAATGAACTCTAAGAGTTGAAAGAAATATGGACCCGATTGGGATGACGAGGCAAAGCGGTTGTTCCATAGTACCTACTGACGATCTACCATACACCTGATGTCAAAATAGATAAGCACCTATTCGAGCAATAACTTAGTTCTGGAATGCTGCTTATAGTTATTTCTCATTTAGAAAAGTAGATTTGGTAGCCACGATAGAGGAATACACGACCTTGCTACGTTGTCCGAGAATTCAAGTTGATAAAACTTATTCCAAAGCAGTTAATAGCCTGACTTTTGCTAGAAAATTGATGAATATCACGGGAATGAGCGAACAATGGGTTTCAGCTAAAATGCAGAAGAAAGGCAGGGGTAAATGCATACCTTGGATATATTTGAGGGACCTGATCCTAACGTATCCTAATGTAAAGAAAAATATGGATGCCTTGGCCTTGTGTATTTACGGTTTGGTAATCTTTCCAAAAGCTCTAAGACACATCGATGAAGTAGTTATTGACCTATTTGGCCAATTAGACAAAAGGGTCACGCCTGTTCCCGCTATCTTGGCTAAAACGTTCAGATCCTTGAATGCATGTCGGAGAATGGGTGAAGGCAGGTTTCTTTGGATGTCTTGTTGTTGTTATTGGCCTCGGTTCCATAGTCATTTCTGGAAGGTGGATAAAGTATCTTATCGATTTTTATCGAAGAATTGTTCCCCGTTGAAAGAGATAATAGCTACGCCGAGGAGAGAAGACGTGTCCGAAGAAAACTGGATAGCGCTCCTCCAAAACCTTCAAGAGGACAACATCGAGTGGAAAGCTCCTTGGATGATTCCCGACAAGGTCCTTTATCGCTGTGGGAACTTCGATTGGGTTCCTCTACTGGGAATTTGGGATGCCACTACATATGCTCCTTTGCTGGTCCTAAGACAGTATAGTTTAAGATAGTTTGTACCAACGACATATGGGCTAGCTCAATGCGAGTTCTCATACGAAGGGAGAGTTATAAGAGAAAGGTTAAAGAGATCCCTAATGCCTGGAATCAGATTCACAGAATGAGAAGATTATCCACAGGCCCGAGGACGACCCTAAAATACAGTGAATGAAGGGCTAGAAGAATCAATGATAACATTCTCGAGCCAAATCCAGAAGGCGCCCGATCAAGAGAAGAATGCTTGCGAGTGGTCCCGTCAGAATTAGAGATTGTGAAACAAGATTTTGAACGGATGAGTTCGGAACTTGGAAAAAGGATAGAAAAGTTGGAAGAAGAAAAGATGCTCCTCCAATTAGAGGTGGACGGTCAAAAATCAGAGGCTGAGAAACTTAAAAAAAAATAGAAGGTAGAGGAAGACCGACATAACTTGAAGACAGAATACAAGAAGATGCGCCTGACGATAAAAAATGCGGGATTAGGGAAAACTTCGGAGCAGTGGCGACAAGAAATCCGAGAGGAAAAAGCCAAAGTTAGCAATTGGGAGAGAAAGTTTCAAGAAATACGAACGCAAAAAGAAGACTTAGAGAAGGGCATGACAGAAAACCAAAAGGAGAAAAAGGGACTAAAAGCTAGAATAGCTGAGATTGGGCGGTCTCTACACCACTATTGAAGTCAAGACTCGAAAAGCCAACTGAAGTCAAGCCTGAACAGAATCGAGGAAATGAAAGGTAAGGTTGAAGAGCTAGAATCAGCATTACAAGAGTGAGCTCAGTTGAGCTTACGGAAGCGAGAGAAAGGCATTGGGAGGAGGAGCGCCATTCTTGCGAGCAAGTTAGAAGTCGGAACTACCTTATGGGTGAAGCGATAATCCAGATTCGAGAGGTAGCTGATCACCTACAAACTTTGGCTGCAGAAGCTGACATATTGAGCGTGAGATATGAGCTACCGCCCGGGTCATGATCAAGAGCTAATCTCCCTGCTTGGGAAAATCAAAACCTTAGGCCTTAGGGCGAAAGCATATTTGTAATTTGCTTTATGTAAGGGGTTTTGCCTTTTAATAAAGTTTTCTAAAATGAAGTTTATCAGAATCGATGTCTCCTTTTTGCATTCATGCATTTGCATTGCATCATATTACATGCATTTAAGTTTATAAAAAATGGGCCTAATTAGCTAAAATTATCAGAAAGAAAGAGAGAGAGAGAAAAAGAAGTGAAAAGGGAAATGCAGGCGGAACATCACTACGAACGCAGCACTAAAACCGAGAAAATGGATCAAAGGTTCGAACAATTCCAGAAGGAAATGTAGGAACAGATGCAAGAGCAAATGTTAAAACTCCAGCAAGAAATGAAGGACCAAATGTTGGAGGCCCAAAAGAATATGATGGCCCAAATGGCCCAAATGATGAAAGGGGTATGGATAAGGGGAAAGGCCCTATGCCTCCGGTCGAGGAAAGTAGTGAAGACATCCCCCTAGGTTTTACCCTGCCACATGCAAGAACAAGGCCTGAGGAGTATGTCCTAAGGCCACCAGTTGCGATCAGGCCCCAACAGGGGTAGGACGACGCTAGACCACCCATGAACTTCCACGCAGGCTCAGATCCTAACCAGGAGATAACCCGGCCAATCCTGTTGTACCTAATTTAGATATGGCAGAGAAATTGGGGTCGAGAGAAGAATCTTCAAGGCAGTTAGAGGATCGTTGTAAATGGCTGGAAGAAAAATTCAAGGCGCTAGAAAGTATCGATCAGTGTCATGGGATTGACGCAAAAGATTTAAGTCCGGTTAGAATTTAATCTTTGCCTCATAAGTTTAAAATGCCTGAGTTTGAAAAGTATAGTGGGACTAGCTGCCCGGAGGCCCACATCACCATGTTCTGTAGGCGAATGGCTGGTTACGTGAACAATGATCAACTCTTAATCCTTGTTTCCAAGAAAGTTTAGTGGTATGCAATTGCTAGATGGTATAACCGACTTAGTCGAGCCAACATTAGTTCTGGAGAAGTCGGCTCCAAGCATTTCTAAAGCATTCTGACCATGTTACGGACATGGCACCGGATAGAATTACTTTGCAAAGCATGGAAAAAAGATAAAATGAAAGTTTAGGACAATACAGCGAAAAGGTAAAGGGAGGTCGTCATGCGGATCTAACGACCCTCTTAGAAAAAGAGATTGCCATGCTCTTCATTAACACCACGAAGGCCCCTTTCATAACTCATATGATAGGAGATGCGACTAAAAGCTTTGCCGACATAGTAATGGCGGGAGATGATCGAACATGCCATAAGGGAGACAAGATCGAGGGGGAGAAAGCGCTAGGAGGGCGCTCCTAAGAAGAAAGGCGGTGAAGTAAATAGCGTGAGCACACATAAAGGCGATCACGGTTAATCGGCCAAAGGCAGTCACCTCTGGACAATAAGGTCTGGCAAGAAAGGAATCAGGAACCAGACCAAATACTGAAAAAAATCAATTCACGCCAATTCCAATAACGTACAAGGAACTATACCAGACCTTGTTCAACGAGCATATCGTGTCCCCATTTTATTTACAACCATAGTAACCTCTATACCCTAAGTGGTACGACCCTAACGCTCAATGTGATTACCATGAAGGGGTAGCGGGGCATTCGATAGAGAATTGCCTCACCTTTGAAAAGGTAGTCGAAAGGCTAATAAAGATGGAGGTCATAACACTCGACGATTTGATAAAAAAGGGAAACCCACTACCCATTCACGAGGGTAGATGGGTAAACACGATTGGTGAAGAGGAGGTGAAAAAGATCAAAAAGGACATCACGGAGGTGAAAACCCCATTGAGAGTAGTCTGGGAGGAGATGACAAAGAGCATTGTGATTCGGATCTGCGAAAAGCGGAGGTATACAAAAATTACGCAAACTCTATAAAACAAAAGGGCACGAGATTCAAAAATATGCCCGATTTAGAATCTTGGTGCAAAACCTTATAGACAACAAGGGCTGAGTTTTATGAAGAAGGAGTAGAGGAAAGGAATGTATGTGTGACCGAGGAAGAATCGATGAAGCCTGGAGTCAATTACCCGAGAATCATCATATCGCGAAACGCAGAAGGTAGGGTGCGGGGAAGGCTGAAGATTATAATTCAGAGACCTGCTTCTTTTCCCTACAAAGATAGTAAAAAGGTACCCTGGGACTACAATTGTAATGTGATGATACCAAGGGTGAAAAGCTCCACTAGCATTTCTGAGGAAGCCAAGAATGAAGGGTCTTATACGCGTAGTGGGAAGCGGTACGACCCTAAGAACAAAATAGTGAAACTAGTGAAACCAAAGACTGTGCTGATTGGGCAAAAAAAAGAACCCGAAGCCCCTGTCAACGAACCCGTCAAAGAGGAGGAGGCCAAAGAATTCTTGAAATTTTTGAAACACAGTGAGTACAGTGTGGTAGAACAGCTACGCAAATAACCAGCTCGCATATTCGTGCTAGCCTAACATTAAGCTCGAAGTACACCGTGAAGCAATCGATGAAATCTTGAATGAAACTTATGTTACTAAGGATATATTCATTAATAAATTGGTCCGTGCGGTTAGTAACATAAGTCTCGACAATTTTATTTACTTCAGTGATGATGAAATCCCACCAGGAGGCATGGGATCAACAAAGGCCTTGCACATAACTACTCGTTGCAAGGGATACACTCTGCCAAGTGTGTTAATAGATAATAGATCAGCTTTAAATGTCTTACCTTTAGCTACATTGAGAAGGTTGCCTATAGACAGCTCTCACATGAAAGCATGCCAGAACATAGTAAGAGCATTTGATGGCACCGAAAGAAGAGTGATGGGAAGAATGGATGTGCCATTATTGATCGGGCCTAACACATATGAAGTAGATTTTCTAGTCATGGACATCAAGCCCTCTTACAACTGCTTATTGGGAAGGCCCTGGATTTATTCAGCAGGCGTTGTGCCGCAAACGCTTTGCACGAAACTAAAAGCGTAATGTAAAATCGATTGGTAACTATAAACACTGAAGAAGACATCATAGCAACTATTACCAACGAAGCGCCATATTTGGAAACAAGTGAGGAGGCCGTTGAATGTTCCTTTCGATCCTTAGAGTTTGTCAATGCTACTTTCATCTTAGAGGGAAATGAAGTCCCGGTGCCTAAGCTATCCAAGACCACGAGGATGGGCCTACGGATGATGATAGGAAAAGGGCTCTACCAAGAAAAAAGTTGGGCAAACATCTCTAAGGAAAGTTCAGATCCGATCTTTGAAAGAGAAAAGAGACCGTTTGGCTTGGGTTTTAAACGGATCTGAAACAAATGAGGAAAGAAATAGAGAAGAAACAAGAAAGGAGAAGGGCAAGGTTGAGCAGAGAGGGCGTCAAGTGGGAATCAATGACATTCCCCACATATCCCGTACTTTCGTGTCGGAAGGATTAATATACGGAGAATTTTTGTCACATCAATGCCATACGACGAGAAACCGATCAAGGAAACATTGGGCATTCGCTGTCTGAACACAGGCGTTCTAAACAATTGAATGAGAGAGGAATTTCTGTAGTTTTAGAGATTATACATAGTAATATTGAGCGCACTCATTGTTTTAAGCCTAGAAACAATGAGATTTCTTTTGTAAACAGGCTCATGTTAGGATATTTTGTTCCAATGAAATGCATCTTTAATTCTAACAAACTTTTTCATTTCTTGTTCCTATTCATATCATGTGAATAGTTATCCTTCAATTCATTATTCTTTGTACATCCCTTGATACCTATCACAGGTCCCTAGCCATCAATGATATGAGCAACGATACTACAGATTCAGAGGTCTGTTTTGAGCAAGATATGTGCTTAGAGGAATCTCAAGATTTTGAAAATGACAGAGAATGTGACTTGCCTCCAGATTTGTTAAGAATGGTAGAGCAAGAAGAAGAACATACCCTACCGCATAAAGAGTCAGTGGAAGTGGTGAACCTGAGAGAAGGACAAGAAGTGAAGATCGGAGCTTGTATTACGGCAGAGACCAAGCGATACCTCATCGAGTTACTCCAAGAATTCAAGGATGTATTCGCGTGGTCGTATCAAGATATGCCCAGATTAAGCAACGATATCGTAGTACAGGTTGCCCATAAAAGAAGAATATAAGCACATCCAATGAAGCTTGAAGAATGAGACCGGATGTTTTGTTAAAAATAAAAGAAGAAGTCGAGAAACAATTTAATGCTATATTCTTGCAAGTGGTTAAGTATTAGAATTGGGTGGCTAATATCGTCCCTATCCCTAAGAAAGATGGGAAAGTGCGAATGTGCGTAGACTACAGGGATCTAAACAAGGCTAGCCCGAAAGAAAATTTCCCGTTGCCTCACATCGACACCTTAGTAGATAATACGGTGGGCTATTCGTTATTCTCCTTCATGGATGGTTTCTCAGGATACAACCAAATAAAGATGCATCTTGAAGATATGGATAAGACAATATTTGTGACTATGTGGGGGACGTTTTGCTACAAGGTGATGCCGTTTGGGATAAAAAACGCTGGAGCAACATATCAGAGAGCCATGGTAACCCTATTTCATGACATGATGCACAGAGAAATTGAGGTTTACGTCGACGACATGATCGCCAAGTCCCGCACCGAAAAGGAACATTCGCAGAGTCTTAAGGAAACTATTCTTGAGGTTGAGGAAATTCCGGCTAAAACTTAATCCAAAGAAAGTGTACCTTGAGCTCGATCGGAAAGTTGCTCGGATTCGTGGTCGATAAAAGGGATTGAGGTTGACCCGGACAAAGTCAAGGCCATCTGAGAGTTGCCTCCACCACGCACTCCAAAGAGAAGTTAGAGGTTTCTAGGAAGGCTAAATTACATCGCTTCGGTTTATTTCTGGCCGACCGAGAAATGTAACCCCATATTCCGTCTTCTTAAGAAACATAATCCGACACGTGGGATGAAGAATGCGAAGACCTTCGACAAAGTAAAGCGATGCACATCCAATGCCTCAAGTATTGACACCGCCTCATCCGTGTAGGCCGTTAATCCTTTATTTGATAGTGCTCGATAATTCAATGGAATGTGTGCTTGGTCAGCATGATGATTCAGGAAAAAGAGAGAAGGCAATATACTACCTTAGTAAAAAATTCACTGAGTGTGAAACAAGGTACTCACCGATCGAGAAACTACGTTGTGCCTTGATTTGGACAGTTGGAAGATTGAGGCAGTATATGTTGTATCATACGACATGGCTCATCTCGAAGCTAGATCCTCTGAAATACATGATGGAGTCTGCCGCTTTGAACGGGAGGATGGCCAGATGGTAGATTCTACTTTCTGAATTCGACATAGTCTATGTGAACCAAAAGGCAGTAAAAGGGAGTACAATAGCAGACTTTTTAGCCGATGAGAGCCCTTGAAGATTACGAGCCTTTAGACTTGATTTCCTAACGAAGATTTGATGTATGTGGCAAATCTTTGGAGAGGTGCCTCGGAAGATCATCTTTGGAAGTTAAATTTTGTGAGCATCAAATGCCATGGGCAATGGAATTAGGCGATTCGATATCCCCAAAGGAGACCATTACCCATTTGCTTGCAAATTGGATTTCAATTGCACTAATAATATGGTGAATATGAAGCTTGCATCATGGGTCTCCGCTTATCGAATGCAAAATCAGAGTATTGGAAGTGTATGGAGATTTTGCCCTCGTAATCTATCAACTTAAAGGGAATGGGAAACCGGGGATCAAAGCGGCCATCTACAAAAGAGTGGCCCAAGATTTGATGAGAGAGTTTGCGACATCACTTTCCGTTATTTACCCGAGAGGCGAAAACCGGATGGTCGATGCTCGCCACCTTAGCCTTCTGGTCCAAATAAGCGAGAATGAGGATATGAAGCCTATACGAATGAGCATTCATCGAGACCGATCCATTGCTACAATATTGAGGAAGAAAAGAAAAGCGGCCTACCATGGTACCACGATATCTTGCTGATGCGTGAAAATCGTGAGTGCGGACTAACAAGCGAGAAGCGGTAAAAGGGCGTTGAGAAGACTAGCTTGTGAATACGTCACGGATGGAGAGGTCCTATACAAGAAAAGGAAAGATCAAGTGCTCTTGAGATGTGTGGATACCGAAGCTAAGTTAATCTGGAAGAAGTCCACAAAGGTGTCTGCGGAACTCACGCCAATGGTTTCACAATGGCGGACAAATAATGAGGTTTGGATATTATTGGTCCACCATGGAAGGAGAGCGCATCAACTATGCCGAAAAATGTCATAAATGCAGTTATGGAGACAAGATTCATGTGCCTCAAATCACCTTTACACGTTATGACTTCCCATGGCCATTTTCCATGTGGGGCATGGATGTCACCGGACCAATCTCACCGAAAGCTTCAAATGGGCATCGGTTCATCTTCGTGGTCATCGACTACTTCACCAAGTGGGTAGAAGCCGCCTCGTATGTCAGCGGTCAGTCGGTTCTTGAAGAAAGAAATCATTTGTCGATATGGAATGCCTGAGAGGATCATATCAGACAACGCATTGAACCTAAACAACAGTACGATAGTGGGAGTTTGCAGCCAATTCAACATTAAACACTATAATTCGTCTCTGTATCGTCCAAAAATGAATGGGGCAGTGGACGTAGCCAACAAAAACATCAAAAAAATAGTGGAGAAGATGACCGAGACTTATAAGGATTGACATGAAAAATTACCGTTCCTGCTCTATGCTTATCGAACGTCTGTCCGAACAAAAGAATCCCACTATTACTTAGGGGCACACAAAAAAGAGAGTTAACATTGAGCATTACTCGGAGGACTTAGAAACTACAAGAAGATCCACAGCAGTCAATTGTTCAAAATGAATTCGGAGGACAAGGGCATATCATTGAAACATCTTCAATTGCATCATCCCCTTTGTCAATAACATTTATCTTGACGTTAAGAGACCCTTTCAATTAATGGTAGCGTGCTTCGTACATTATCTTGCCTTGGGTACATCATTCTGCGAGATGTCAATGTTTTTGACAAAGGAGGATACGTTATGGGCTCTCATTCCAACTCCCGACACGAGGCTCCCGCAAACCTCATTTCTTGATCTTTACTGCAATGGATTGTACGGTTTTAGCCTCGATGAATGATTAGAGTGATATGCACATGCAATGAATGGATGAATGAATAAATGAAAAATGCATGTTAGTCATGAATAAATATGCAAGAATTTGGTGTTGATTTCAAGATAGCCCCATACTTAGGCATTTCATTAATCAAAAGAGTCCATTACAAAACGTTTTGCCATCTCGATTTATGATTACACAAATTTCCTAGCCACATCGCCTTGTTTCTTTACTCGTTCTAGGAATTACGAGATGCTTGATCCTTGTCTCGGAGGAATTGGTAATCGAGATCTTCCGCTTCATCGATAATTGCACAATTTACACCGCCTTGCAATTTCATTAATCAAGCCGCCAAGATACATATTTTTTCTTGGAGAGCTCTTTCGTAAAACGAATGTCTCTGTCATCTTGGCCATTCTTTTCTTCTAGGGCTTTTAGGAGAGTATCCAAGTGTTCTTTGATGAGCTTGCGTGTATTTTCTAAATCTTGTATTTTTCTTCTTAGCTCTTGACGCTCGGATGACTAGTCATTAATTCTGCAGACGCAGATTTCGTTTTCAACATTCTTCTTCCTTAACTCTATCATAGAACGAGCAATTTTTTTCTCTTCCTTCTTCGCTTTCCCTCTCCAGAATTTCATCCCACTTTTGATGTTGCTGAATTCTTCCTTCCATTCCGTCGATGATTTGCCCAGCCCGCTATTCTTTATGGTGCCTCTTAATTTCTTATTTTCCAAATGAAGATCCTTTAAGTCATTTCTCATGATCTCGACTTCTTTTTCGGACTTTTTCGTTTCGGATTTTTCAATTTGAACATCTATCTTCAGTGGTAATTTTCCTTTTGAAGAGAACTAATATCCCGTAATGATGGCCTTTTCACGTTCAAATTCATGTCTTGCTATTTCCGATTCGAGACGGCATTTCTTACGAGAAAGGATTACGGAAAATATAATCCGTTGGTGAGGTTTGTTGACTATTCACTCGTCTTTGTCTCCATATTTCATAATCTTGAGTGATAGTATCAGCATCTGAGCTAACTCCATTAGGTAGATTTCCTTCTAAGACTTTGCGATTATCTCGGACTTTTTCATGTAACCTTCACTGTAAAAGCAAACTCGATGTGCTAATCCTCCGGTAGTTGGTATGAACTATCGTGAAGCAAAGCGCTTTTGAACCATTAACGGTGCATATCCAAATCCTCCCATAATCCGAGTAAAGGTACCCAATCTTGGCTTCGCATTTGTATAGCGAAGCGAAGGGCGAATCCATGGTGCTCTCGGGTTATATCTTGACATGGAGGTTTTGAAAAATTGAAACCCAGTCTTTGTTGGTGACATCCTTGACCAATCTTTCTCAAGGTAAGCTTCCAATGGAGCGAATGTTTTCAAAAACATGTGGAAAGGTGTGCGCTTCACTTTCGAAGTGGCTCGAAATCCAAACATTAAGTAGTCTGTGCACATCCAGATAAAACGTCCTTCCCTTTTCTCCTACAACAATTTAGAGATCTAAAGTCTCACTAAGATAGTTGGGACGGGTTGATTCCTTGCCTCAACTTTTCAAAGAAATCCACTCACCGCAACTTCTATATGCCCAAGAACTTTTGAGAAGATAATTAATCAAGTAAATGGCTAAAGCAAGCAGATCCACTCTCTTCACAATATCCGGATGGTTTTGAACTAAGTCTCATGAGAAAACCATAGAATACAAGCGACTTCGTTTTTTCTTTATCTATTTTTCAGCCCATATATCGACCATTCTGTCAACTTCATTAGCTTTTCTTGAAGGTCATTGGTTTGGGCTCTTTCACATATATCTTCTTTGAATTGTGCATTGTCAGCCGAAGCAAGGC